>CM053790.1:302990257-303467757 GCA_028749045.1 Cupressus sempervirens
CAAGAATACTGGCAAATGATATTTGTCTATATTTTTCGAGGTATATAGGTTTCTTCTGGAAACCAAGAACATTAGAAGTACTAGCTGTATTAGCTTGAATCAGGAGAGCAGCTTGGGACAGCCGTGGTGGGACAAATGGGACTTGAGTGCCAATATTGGAAGATGAGGTAGGAGCAGATTGGGGTACTCTCTGAGTCGAGATTATAGGACCACTAACTGGTGCAGGATTTGTAGGTGGGATAGGAAAACTAGGCCATGAATTCAATGTAGAATTAGACTTTATGAATTGGATTTTCCTTTTGGTTTCTGCGGCCTGAGCTTCATTTTCAACCTTCTCAAGTTCTTTTGCAAGGTCTTCCCTCTCCTTTCGAGCCTTCTCTAGATCTAGATCTAATTTAGATATGGAGGGTTGTATAGGTTTGCTCGGTATGGCTTGAGGCTCATTTATTTGGATTCCTATAGCCTTGCCTTTCCCTTTATCTAGAACTATTCCAGTGGGCTCTATTGGATCAACTTGAATGGGTTTATAAGCTTGAACTCGAGCAATAATTGGTTCTTGCCTTTGATTTAGGCATTTCTCCTATTGTTGAACTTTAGCTCTTAGATTATCAACATGTCCAAAGACGTCCTGATGGAGAGTGGGGGTATTCTCTTCTAATTTTTTATTTTGCTCTTTCAAAGCTGCCATCCTTCTTAGAAGAGTATCTCTTTCTATTATTGCACCCAAAGTGGCTCGCTCCCTCTCCTTTTCAAGATGGATGCATTTAGCTTTGTCCTCAGCAATCCATTTCTTCAAAAATCCTATTTCAAATTGCACTTCTTTAGAATCAGCAGAGGTTGCCTCGGAATCAGCAGGGTCATCTAGATCTATAAGATTTGGTTCCATATACGGGGCTACTCTGGGATTAAAAGGGTTATCAGATGAACTCCTAAATCGTAGCCTACAATTTATATCTGCTATAGGCTCTGGTCTTAATGAAGCAATTCCCATAGTAGATACGTCTTTGTCTTGAAAAACTCTCTGATCTGGTAATGGGGTACTGAAAATACCTCCTAAGAGTCTTGTATTTTCGGATTCAGAGCTAAGTGAAGATGACTCTCTTGCTATTATTGGTTGATAATGGGAATTTACAGAGGCATTACCTCTAGGCTTCCAAGTAGGATTTGGATCTGTTCTTTTCTTATTTCGGTTCTTCCTACCACCTTGGGGTACATCAATATACATTCATACATCGGGATTGGCTCTCATGTAAGCCCTTGTGATCTTTCTCTTGTCAACCATATTCTTCTTTTGTTAAAATAAGAACTAGCTTCAAAACCTTGACTGAGTCACCACACTCTTACTGATAGAAAGAAAACAATACACAAGTAGGAACAAAAATACGGCACATACAGACCAATCACTGATGTTGTAAGACTGCAACTCTTGCTTGTTAGATAAGACACTTGGATAAGCTGGATGCGTCAGTGTGTAGCAATGGTACTTGGGTTATATCTTATTTAAATCCTCAAGTTTTGACACTAAAGATTCCATTATAGCTATAGGCAAAATAAAGATCACACGACACATACGTACTCAGTAAGACTAAAGACAACTGCAGTACTTTTTACAGATGTGTTAGACAGTCTCCAGCAGAGTCGCCATTTTGTTGGTGTTTTATTATGATGTTAAAACAGTGCTAAAACTACTAAGCGACAAAAGGCTTAATACCTAGATATTAGTACATACACAACCTAAAGAATAGCCAATTCTCATTATCACTTGCATATGCAAAGTACTAGGACCCAACTCCAACAAAACCTTAGACAGTTTTCTACTCTTTTGGCTCTGTAAAAACCAGGGTGGGTGTACCCGGGGATGGTTCAAAGATGGAACAATTGTATGAGAATTATTCTTAGTTTCATTTTGATTCTCATCTCTAAATCCTCAAACATATACGTAAATCTTACCGTATTGATAAACACATCCCTTGAACAGATATGTCCAAGAAATCTTCTATAGCTCTGCAGATGTTTCCAACAGCAATGGCTAAATGAAGCTAAAACAATCCATGCAGGCAAGTGCTGGCCAACTTTGAATATCTTACTAGAAATATAAGTAAAAATTGATTTTATGATGTACTTTGAAAAAACTAGTCATAATATACTTCTCTTTTGGCTGAAATACTTTCGATCAGTGCCTAATCCATTGGAGCTTCAGAGTCAAGTAAATTCTTAGATCTAATTTGTTGCTTTGCAACAAATTCTTATCAGCAATTCTTACCAGAATTTATCATTCAAAAATCCTTTTTAACACCTAAGCAACCTCATCACATTCATCAGAGCCTTTATTTAATCCATTGAATTAACAGCAATAACAAATGGATGTACAGCCTTACTATATTGCAATCAATTGCATAAGCTTTTACTCACACAACATCAAGGTAGCTAAGTATTTAAAAGGACACAAAATTTAGAAAGAACAGATATGGGGATAGTTCATAATTTGTATTCATTTCCTTTAAAAATGGTATATCCTTTACAATAGACCCAGAAAGACCTTCAGAAAAGAAGCACATTTCTTTCTGCATTCATCTATATCTCAGAAATTTTGATAGAAAAGTATACTACAAACTTCCTTTCCAAAATGCTTGGACCAAAAATAGAACTAAGCACAATACTTAGTAAAAAAGAGAATTCAGACCATTCTTTAGCCTTGGGATCTCACTTAAATAGTGTGAGATGCAACAAGCTTCAGGCTAAAGAAGGTGACAGGTGTCCTTCTTTAGAAAGACAAAAACAAAAATAACAGAAAGGTTAATTACAACAACATTTCTTGGTGGGTCCCTTTCTGTTATGCTTCTTGGTTGTTGTGATCTGATCTTATAATCATTCTTCATCTTCAGAGTACATACCCATGAGGTCTGTAAGTGATGTATCATCTTCTGTTACCTTCAAACTCACTTTAACCTGGTGATTTTCCATGTCATCATTGCCGATTACCAAAGTAACTATTACTCTTACATCTTCTTCCTCATTGTCTCCTGACATCTGCTCACTAAACTAATTTTTCCATCTATTAAAAGTATCATCATCTGGCCAATCAAAACTTAGGGTTTCTCTTTGTATCTTTATTAAAGAATTTGTATTTTCCTCTAAATCATCAAATTCTTTTCTCATAGCAGCATAATATAATTGTAATTTTACCAGATCCTCGTTTGTCTTTGCCCAAAACCAATGGCTAGTTTCACTGATGATATTTATTATTCTGTTATCGAATAATTCATCCAATTCCTTTTTCCATTTTTATTTTTCCTTTACTATATCAACAGATTCTAAAGCACAAGGAAATAGGGTGAATTTTTCAGCAAGATATTTTGAAAAACAGAGTATCAATTTTCTCTGTAAAGAATCTCTTTTATTCTCAAAATTATCTAATTGATTCAATAAATCAAAAATCCTTTCAACCTGATGAAAAGACATTTGGACTGTAGATATACATATAATTGTAACATCATTATTTCTCTGTCTCCATTTCTGTGCAAGAGAATCTAGTTTATCCTTTTCTTTATTCAACTCATCCATGAGGGTTACAATCCTTGTCAACTGATCATAAAAAGTTGACCATTGTATTTTATCCCTCAAATATGTCACACCCTGCTTCCATTTCTCTTTCTGCTGATTTCTAAATTCTATCTGCCACTCATGTAATTTGGTTTTTTCTGCTTCAAATTCCTCTGTAGTATAGAATTGGGGTCTTTCAGGGGTGTCAGGTATCTCAATAATAGGGGTTAATCCCACAAATGACTGTGGAGGATATGCAATTCTCAGTGTACTGGATTCTCCCACTTTCCTCTTTCCAAGTACCTTCTCTAATTGAGATACCCTATTTTCCAGCTCAATTCTCCTTTTTACCTCTTGATTATAAGCATCTACCACTATTTCATATTTATTGTGCATATCAATGATTTCCTTCTCTTCTCTTTCTACAGTAGCCAAGGAAAATTTAGAATAATCCACATTCATGTGGGCTGCCTGTACATTTGAAGTATCAGCAACTCTCCTTACAATGATACTCCCTGTTAGTCCTGAATCATCAGGTTGTGGTGAAGTAGTCCTAGATCCTCTTCTCAGGGACCACATAACAAGGGCAGCTTGATCATTGCTGAATGTTGTACCCAAGAATTCCTCTTTATTTGGATCTTGGAGTCCTAAATTATTTGATACAGAATTAAAAATTAACGCATCAGCAATATCCCAATTAGGCAATAATAAAACATTAGCATTTTTTACCATCTGTCTACCCTCATCAGGGGTTATATTTTGGAACTCTTGCACCATTTTTTCCTTTATTTGATTTTGAATGGAGGTCTCATCCATTTTTGGATGTTCTATTTTCATATTCTTACACCTTTGCTCAAAAATGTGCATGTTTACCCTCCACGCAAACTGATGGAGAGCCCTAGATCTTACAAAATTGTTATCAGACAAAAAATGCTGACTGGCTTGTTCCAAAACAGGTTCCAATTCCCTTCCTTTGAAATCTGCTATAGTTAATTCAAAACTTGGCACAGGAGGTTCCTGGGGGTTCCCTTCATCAATTTTTGCTTGTGTAACAAAAATTTCTCCTTGTGACCCCATTTGTTCGAATTGCTCATTGGTGAGCTGTTCTTCCTCAATTCTCATTGGAGTTTGAGAAGGTGAGTAACTTTCATCAGGGGATTCTTGCTCCCTTATTATTCTTCTTCTTTTGGGAGAAGGTTTAGGGGGTCTTTCTTCCATGACAGTACTGGTGGATTCAAGTATCTGTCTTTCTTTGTGTACAATGGGCACCTGCTGTCGAACAATAGTATATCTTGTCTTCTTTTGTACCACCAGTGGACCCATTCCAATGTTGGGGGTGAAACCCAATTTTCTCATAACTTCTCTGGCTTTATTTGGAAAAGAATTAATAAAATGCTATTTCTTCTCATTCATTACTTCCATTACCTCAAAGAAAGTACTCATGAGCTTATTTATCTTATCTGCATTGTTTGTAGCATTACTAAGAGGACTGTAATCTTTGTCAAAACAATTAATGAATTCCAAAACTTTTGAATAGACTCTCCATTTTTCTTTCTTTATTTCTTGCTCATGGAGAGAATATTCATTTCTTATTATATCTTCAGGAAAATATGCTGAACTGGATGAAGCTTGATTCTAAATCTAAGAGCAGAGTTAAAGAAACCTTCTGTATCACAAAAATGAGAGTGAGACACTGCCATCTTATATTGATCCAAAATTTTGTGGAGAAAGATCCACCCTTCTTTAGTTATCACAAACTGGTGGGCTATAGTACAAGTAGGAAAAATTGATCCTGTCCCCCTTTTGTGCAAAAAGGCCTCCTCCATTCCTCCCAACTACCACAAAAATTCAGCTATCCCTACCTTTAAAGGTACCTGATAGGGTAGCACATGGGGTGTTCCTTTGAATCCATAGACCCTGATGACAGTTGAGACTGAATATGGGATAATATCTCCCCAATTATGTGAAACTTTTAGATTATGGGGTTTGTCCATAGGCCTAACAAGGTGCATTAACGCCTTAGGGATTCTGGGATTATCACTCAATATGAGGCATCTTGGAGGCAAAGTGCCTATCAAATCTAACAAAGCTAGCATTTTATGCTTCCCAGGTCATATCTGCACTCCATAATTGGACTGGCAGTGCCTCCCCCTCTTGTTCTCTATTTAAAACCATTTCTTTACCAAAATAAGTGGCCCCTTTAAAAAGAAACATATGCATCAATAAGGAGTACTGACCCCAAATCTTTTCCACCTTGCCCTTTGCAATCCCCACCAGTCCCTGGTGAATCTCATTTGCCAAGTAATATGCAAAATCAAAAATTATTTCCACACCAAAAGAGGAGATTTGGGTGATCATATACATGAAGCTCACCGAAATAAAATCTTCTTCGCCCTCTCCGAAGACTCTACACAGGGTCCTATATATCTCTATTGCCCTAGCATTAAAGCATGATTTCTTGAATGGTTCTTTAGAAGATGATGTTATGGTTGGGAGGCCTCCAATCCAGCCTATGTGGGCTTTTAGTGCACCCTGTCTAACTACATCCCTTTTGGATATATATTCCTTTTCTAACTCTATCAAATTAATGGGCACATGATACATGGTGAGAGGTCCCAGACTGAAAACTTTCCTAATCTCCTTGGGACTGATGGTAACTAAAGCCTCACCATCCATTCTTCTCACTACCTTAGTGGCTTGGTCATAGTTTTTTGCTATAGCTTCAAGCAGGTCAAAATCCATAAACACGCTGGGGACAACAAGCTTTCCAAGATCAAAATTCCATATATTGGCATGAGGGGCATATAACTTCCTTTCCGCAAACCATTTTTTGAATAAACTCAAACCAGTTTGAGAAGTTTTAGCATCTCGGACCCAATTACCCTTATCATACAATCCATCAGCTATCCTTAGCCTAGGGTTCAGTGAGGTTAACCTCTTAACTTGCACTGTTTCTACAGTAGACTCAGGAAGTAACTCAAGGAAATCATCATGCACATTTATATCCAAGTAATTTATTGCACCTGTAAATCCCTTCTTCGGAGGCATCTTGGGCTATCTTTTTAGAACTTAAAAGCTCACGAAGATGATGGTATTTTTACTTACTTGAATTCTTTCTCAATTCTCCTCTGTATTCCTGCAAATTTTCCACGAACAGACAACTTGACAATTTTTTTATCAAACCTTGGCACACTTTTCTTTCAGTAATGGCTTCTGCACAAGAATGGCTCCAAATCTTTTCTCCCGTGAAATGAAACTGATGAAATCTCTCTGTATTGTACTCTATTTTTCCTCACGGACGAAGCTTTCTTGTCTAATTAATACAAAGAGTGGCACTACATTTTTCATTTAAAACTGTGCCGTCGATCTTCAAAGATCCTACGATCATGCGGTACAGAGAGAACAATTAGGAGTTATATTTGCCATGTCAGTTATTTTACCTAATGAGAACTTGCCACGTACAGAATTATTTTTTTTGATGGCGCTTATATTTGGACCCACTGATGATGGAGAACATGTGTCAGCATGTTGCTACTTTGTTATGCATAAAGAACAAGCACCTTGCCATGGCGAAGCAGTGACAATGGTTGATCAGATCAAGAAATGATCGAAAGATATGCTACAGGGCTTCTTAAGAAAGAAGGCGACAGGCCCAACTCGCTATGTTGCTATAATTATCTCCCTTGCAACTCTTCATAGTGAGGAGACAACAGCCGTTGATCACTTACCAAATCAAAAGTGAAGAAGAAACATAAGATCTCCTGATTTATATTTGCTATGTTGCATGGCTTAACAAGCATGCAACTTGTCATAGCAAGGTAGCGAGCTCCGTTGATCCACTTCAAGCTGACGTTCAAGATTTTTTGTACATTCAGTCAGATAGGTATTAATGAGAATCGGATCTCTACATAGTTGGCACATGTCAAAATTTATCATAGTCATCTGTCAGTCCACATCATCAAAGATCTTCCCAATCTTTTACCACTTTACGGGGCCTCGCTAACTCGCTAACGGTGAAGCACCTAAATTTTCTGATAGCGAGGTAGCGAGCTTTGGCACTTAAAAGGATTTCATGCCAAAAAATGCAAGGGTTACCCAGTAATTACTTCTGTTGATTAAAACTAATTCTGACAATGGTCTTTATGACTAGTCATGCCACCTGGTGTAATTATGATACAAGCAAGATGCAATGTCATCATTTTCAGATTTTCACATGGCCTCGCTACTTCGCTAACGGTGAAGTGTCTGAATTTTTTGATAGCGAGGTGGTAGAATGTCTAGAAAAACCATCATTCTGGCTTTGATGTCAGATATTCTAGTGGGTCCCTATCCCTTTTGGTCGGTAACTTGCAGAGTGTATCTGCACAATAAATCATTTAATAAGCAAATCTTCGATCGCCGCATCTTCACTTTACGGTCCCACCGCTTAAAATACTCAATACTCATTATCTCGCTATACTTAATAAGCATGTAACTTGTCATAGTGAGGTAACGCCAATGGTAGATCTAATCAGATCTGACGACTGGGACAAATAGGAAGAAAGGTAACCCGGGAGAAAGGAAAAGGAATATGACAGCATATTAGTCGCTTTTGAAAATTCAAAATTTTGCGCCCTACAATTTATGAATAGAGATGATATAGGGTTTATATGATGATTAATTCTTATGGATGATTTATCCAAAACCCTATGCTTCACTTAGGCATAGAACATTTGACTTTTCTATGATCTGACTGAAAAATTTTGCTACACAAAATGTCAAACCAACAGAAGGAATCTAAACTTTACAAGGAACATGAACAAAAATGCTAGAAGGAATGATAACAATAGTGACTATTAGAAATATAGTATAAGAGAACATGTAGAAGAATTTAAAGAAGTATTTGTCAAACCTAAAGATCCATCAAGTTCACATGTGGTATTAGAAAAAAAAATGAAATGTGTAAGAATTTTCCCTAGGAAAAAATCACCTAAGATCAAGAAGCATAATAACTAGCAATAAATAGACTAACAGAGTATGATAAGAATAACAATATGACATTCAATTCATTTTATAGTACACTAGAGGTGCCTACATATAGAGGCCTTTATGATGCATCTAGAATGTCTAGGATTTAGCCATATGATAAGCCTCACAACTAAGAACATGTTCATAAGGAATGGGTTATCCTCCATTAAGCACAAGAGTTAGTGTGATGATGAGAGGGTAAGCCTTCAAATGTGTGTCACATAAAATTATGTTGTAGACACTATGTGATTAATTAAGAGTGCAAACAACTATGTTATCTACATGAGAACTCAATTGATTATGCAAACTCTAGTAGTGTAGACACCATGTGCTATTTTGGAGTTGCTTACTCCTGTGTTGTCAACAAGACAACTCATATGAGTATGCAAACTCCTAGTTGTATAACCTAAGAAATAATAAAATATTGCATTTATCCTAAGTAAACTTAAGTGTAAATAATAATTATTTATACTAAAACCCCCCTTATGTGAAACTTAGGGGAATTCACTTAAGCTCACAAAAACTATGATGAAATGCATAATGGGTCTTGGCTACTAGGCCATATTAGGTACCCAAACACAAATGCAATGCTGAAATGTAATGAATTCTCTCTACAAATGGAGAATGAGGGAAAACCTCATGGGAAAACCCTCCTCCAAAATGAGAGATATGTACAATAGAGAAGAGAAATATCATGTGACCCCTCGGTGAAAAATTCCTTACCCCCAAGAGATCTTGCAAATGAAGATACTTGACCTCTATGAAGGGCTTGGTGAAGATGTCCACTACTTGCTGCTCAATAGGACAATACTACAATGCAATGACCTTCTCATGAATCAACTCTTTGATGTATTACATATGAATCTCAATATGTTTGATGTGTTTATTTTGTACTAGATCTTTAGAGATTTCAATAGCAATCCAGCTATCATAATGGATGTCTGTGGGTTTGGGTAGATCAAAACCAAACTCCTTTAGAATTTTCTATAGCCAACATTTACAGCTCCTTAATACTCAGTCTCAATTTATGAAAGAGCAATGGTGTTTTTCTTTTTACTCTTCCAACAAATGGGGCCAGAACTAAGATGAAACATATATCCTAAAGTAGACCTCTGAGAATCAAAGTCCCCTACATAGCCTAAGTCTATATATCCTACTAAGTAAAGACTTGTACAAGCTACATAGTGTATCCGATGTGTATGTGTACCCTAGATATAGTGGAAGATTTGCTTGGCTACCTTCCAATGAAGTTCTTGTGGCTCTTGCATGAAGTGAGAAACCATGCCAACTACAAATGAGATGTCAGGGTGTGTATGCATCAAGTAGATAAGACTTCCAACCAACTATCTATACAAAGCCACATCAACAAGTGGAGTGGAACACTTTGTTTCTAATTTAACACATGAAAGGAATGGGGTAGGTGTAGCCTTGCAGTCACTCATGAAAAACTAAGAAATTAGATCAAGAGCATACTTGGGTTGTGATAATGTTATCCCTCATGAAGATTGATGTATCTTGATACCAAGGAAATAGTGTAGTAGACCCAAGTTTGTCATCAAAAACCTATCCTACAAAGTAGCCTTGAAATTGTCAATGATGGATGTAGTACTTCCTATGATTATCAAGTCATCCACATAAAGTATAAGCAAACAATGTGAATCATCCCTCTGAAGAATGTAGACATTCAGATTGGAATGACATCTAGTGAAGCCTTTGTAGAGAAGGAAGGAATCCATCTTGGCATACCAAGCTCTGGGAGCTTGTTTAAGTTCGTAGATAAACTTATTCAATTTTCAAACCAATGTAGCATTCTATATGAATCCCTATGGCTGTTCCATATATATCTCCTCATATAGATCTCCATTCAACAAAATTTTCTTTACATCCATCTGATGAACAACCCATCTTTGAGCTACTGCTATGGCTATTGTCAAGCAAATGGAATTCATCTTTGCGACTGGTACAAAGGTGTCAGTGTAATCAATGCCAGGTACCTAAGAAAAACCTTTTGTAATAAATTGAGCCTTATGTATATCATCACTTCCATCCACTGCAAATTTGGTCCAATAGATCCACTTACACTAAACCAATTTTCTTCCCTTAGGCAGAGAGACTAAGTCCCATGTATCATTTCTCATAAGAGAGTTATATTCTTCCTCCATTGCTATATCCAATTTTGGAATACCTAATGCTTCTTTAAATTATTGTAAATTTGAAGCAACTACAATATAATAATGTGGGAGTAAGTTGTGCTATGATCTTGACCTCCTATTATCTAAAGGATTCCCTGCCAATGGTCTGGTAGCATCCAATGTCTACTTAGCCCATCTAGGTCTAGTGGATGGAGATGTAGTAGGAGTACCCTCAATATCAACTGGCTGATGTTTCTGTGTTGGTCAAGGACATACATCTTCCAAGTCATTATTTTCACTAGCACTCTCTTTAATGAAGGAGGAAGAAGGAGAAGTTGAAGATGAAAATCTTAGACAAATTTCTTCAAAATGTACACTTCTTTTATAGAATATATTATGTATCTCTGGATCCATTAACTCTTAGGCTTTATGTGTGTTTGCATATGCAAGAAATATGCAAGGTTTTCTTTGAGGTTCTAATGCCTTGCATTTTTTTGGAGGTATTCTTTCCCATGTTGGACAACCAAAGACTTTGAAGCACTTAACAATAGGCTTCCTACCATTCCATGCTTCAAAAGGAGTTATACCATCCAAAGCTTTGTGAGGACTCCTATTCTAGATATAGTTAGCACAGGTCATTGCTTCAAGCGAAAAGACTTGATCAAGACACTTGTTTAGTAGCATGTAAGTAGTCATCTCTTTAAGAGTTCTATTTTTCCTCTTAGCAAAACCATTCTATTGTGGTGTATATGGTAGTGAATTGTAAAGGTCAATACCCTCTTGAATGAAAAATTCTATTAGTCTTGAGTTTGCATACCCCCCTGCATTATCTATTTGAAAAAATTTGATGTCTTTTTCTAACTACTTTTCTACTTCAGCCTTGAAGCTGAGAAATTTGTCAAACACTTCACTCTCATGAGCCATGAAGAAAAACCAAGTAAATCAAGAGTAGTCATCTATTAAGGTGAGGAGATAGCAAGACTTGCCAAATGATGGCATTGGAAATGGGCCTGCGACATCATTATAAACCAATTCAAGAACATGCTGTGCTCTCCAAGACTTGCCCTTTTCATACAATTTTTCTAGATATTTCCCAAGTGAACAACCTAAATAAACAATTTCTAAAAACTAAACTTGAGGTAGACCATTAACCATTTTCTTGATCCTAAGCTGCTAAAGATATCTGTAGTTGAGATGTCCGAATCTCTTATGCCCTAGTTTACTTCTTACATTTGAATGTAGTAACAAGGCTTGTGCATTTGATGTTGGCACAAAGGAAGAGAAAGTGTAAAACCTTGAATAATGATTGGCTTCACCTATTATGATCATAGAGTTATCCTTAATGCTTTTCAGTACCACTAATTATGGAAGGAATTCGACTTTATTTCCACCTTGATAGTGAGTCATTTGGTAGACTAAAATAAGATTAGAGGTAAGGTTAGGAACATATAGAACATCCTTGAACATTCCATTGTTCCTCAACTTCACATTTATCTTCAACTTCCACCTTACTATCAGCACCTCCAAAGATGTGTGGTACCTTTGAATGTGTTATTTAAGAAAAATGTCTCTTTGACCACCCATATGATGTGTGGCACCTGAATCAATGATCCATTGTCCCTGACTAATAGTGTTTGTGAGTAAAGCATGCCCCTTTCCCTTAGAATTTAAATATGAAGATTCTTTCTCCTTATAAACATTAGATAGTGGAACATTGTGTTTCTTCATGATGTCCTTTGACTCATCAATCCATTTTGTGATAATACTCATGTTCATGATGATCCATCTTCTTACAATAGCCACACTTTTTCTTCTCTTGATAAGTGCCCCCCTTTTTTTTTGAATTTGAGGAAGACTTGCCCTGTTGATTAGGTGTTGGTGTTGTCTTTTTTGTATCTTCTTGTTTGTTGTTCTTCCACTTCTTCTTCTTTCCCTTTTCTTTGTTTGAACTATGACTAGTTGAATTTTGATAACCCTCATTGTTAGCCACCAATGCCTTAGCCTTGGATGACTTGATCATCCCCATTGTTTGCAACTTAGCTTGTTCATCTTCTAACAGTTGAGCATAATCATCAAAAGTGATTTTCTTATAGGCAGCCCATAATGTAGTCTTTGTGGTGTTGTAAGAAGAAACAAATGTGGAGTACTCAGATGGTAGCTTATTATGAATGAGATAGATCAACTTGTCATCTTTAATAGGACTATGAAAATCATCAAATTTTTTTCTTAATTAATTCACCTTAATGATAAAATCTTGTATAGAATCAGATGTCTTAGGATCTAGGGAGACAAGCTCATCTTCAATTTTGTAAACATCCTCGTTGGTCACTTTACCATATAGGTTTTTGAGGGCATCCCAAGTTTTCTTGAATGTATTATACTTCATGATCTGATAGAAGATCTTGTCTTCACACCGCATCCTAATATCACCTAAAACTTTCTTATCTGCCTATTCCGAAGTAGTAATATTAGTTTTAGATACTTGATCACTTGTTGGTTTAGGAAGGGTACGATCTACATATTGAGAAACTTCATTATGCATTAATTAACACCACATTTTAATAGACGATGTGGCATAGTTATGTGATGTTCATTTTGAAAACTTAAGATTTCCCATGATGCAAGAAATGAAAGATAACAGTAGGAAAAGAGGAACACAACACCAAGAGACACCCCCCCTTTTCACTCAATCAAGAAACCTCCACAAATGAAAGATTTTGGCACTTTATACTTAGTGCATTTACAATAGCCACTTGCCAACTTAGGCCTTAGTGGACTTTTGATTTTTCTGTTTACAACCTCCTTTTGGAGTTCAAATCTAGAACTTTACAATGTACAGTAATTTTGAAGCAATACAAAGCAAAGAAAGGAACTATTTTTGAAAGTGATATTTTTGTCCACATAAGCCTATAATCTAATTAAAGATCTAGAAAGTAGACCAAAAATTATGCACTTTCAGAAAAAAAGAACCTAATTTGGAGTCCAAATGAGTCCATACGGAGCAATTGAAGTTGCAAAATTTAGGATTGGATAGGTACAATCACCAAAAACTAAATTTTTTGACAAATCCATGTACCAAAACTAAAAAATGATAGCACCACTAAAAATTTTAGGAAATTATAGCAAAAAAATAAAATTGCACTAGATTTGGAGCCTAGATGATTGAGATATGGCCTCCCAAAGTAAGACTATGAAATCAAAATTGAATTTGGAGAGTAGACTGATCAGCAAACTACGAGGTTAAATTTGATGTCCAAAAAACCTTCATAGTAGTTCAATTTGGCCTATGGATGATGGTTAGATGATTGTCAAATTTAAATTAGTGAAATACTTACGTCAGCAAAAATTTCAACCTCTGATGATGTAGTAGTGATGTCAGATGCTGACATTAGTAGTACAAATCATATAGATAGGTATGATATGCAAAAGTATGGATCTTGCATGTCATCACCATACACTAAGGTGGCAGAGAGTATGTGGCATTGATGTGTTTATCTGAGTTGGAAAATATAGCACACGTAGATGCTAAGTCACGATCGCCCTAGGTAGTGTGGCATGTCATTGCAGACAGGTTTTCTGATTGTCAATAAGTAGAATACGATCATTAGAAAGTCATCTTGATGGGAAGTTTCAAACATAGCTAGAGAAGACATATCGACTGTTGGTTAAGGTTTATTGGCCGTCGGTGAAAGTTTATCAACCACCAGTGAGATTTATTTATCCCACATGCACTAAAATATGCTGCTAATAGATTTTTAAAACTTTAAGCCATGGACGTTATAATAACAAAGGCTGCTAGGTATTGCCGGTTAATGCCACTAGGTTGTGTAGTGTGCTGACCAGATGGTTATGAAGGCTGGTGCCAAATTATTGAGTTCACCAAATTAAATGGAATATTTAGCCTATCACTTAACTATAAATTTTTGAGGAATATTCTACCATTTCAAAGAATATTCCCTATGCAGGGGTGAAGATTTCACCACTTGGTTCCTACAAAAAAAAATTCTCTGTAGGCTTGATGACCTAAATTATTTTTGAAAAATTTCTCTTAAAATGGAAAAGAAAATAAAATTAATATATTCGAAAGATAATTTAAGTAGATCAAAAATTGATCATACTGTACTTGCAAACCAGGCCTTCAGGTTCTAGTTTGCAGTTATTTATGCCTAAAATTTGACTATAGCCTAGCATAGAAAAATTTATAGTCAATTTTCACCAAATTGATACTCCAGATGTAATGGTGAGGTTTGCTTTGGCTCTAGATTCTCTCAATATCTACGAATACTTTGGATCTAGATCAAGGTGTCCTTAGAGAGGTGAAGCAAGAATGGTCTCCAATTGTTATGAAATGACACTCCTCTAGCTCTGATACCATGTAAGAATTTTCCTTAATGAAAAATTACCCAAGACCAAGAAGCACAATAACTAGTACAAAAAAGACCAACAAAGTATGATCAGAATAACAATATGATATTCAATTAATTTTATAGTACACTAGAGGTGCCTGTATGTAAAGGCCTCTATGATGCATCTAGAATGTTTAGGAGTTAGATATATGATAAGCCTCACAACTAATCACATGTCCACCAGGAATGGGTTATGCTCCATTAAGCACAGGAGTTAGTGTGATGATGATAGGACAAGCCTACAAAGCTATCTTATGTAAAATTGTGTTGTAGACACCATGTAGTTAATTAAGAGTGCAAAAAACTATGTTGTCTACATTACAACTGAGTTGATTATGCAAACTCCAATGGTATAAACACCATGTGCTAACTTCAAGTTGCTTACTCCTATGTTGGCAACAAGACAACTCATATGAGTATGCAAAATCCTAGGTGTCTAACCTAAGAAATAATAAAATAATCCATTTATCCTAAGTAAACTTAAGTAAAGTGTAAATAATAATTATTTACACTAACAAAATGAAGTAGCTGAATGTAGATTGAAGTCAAAAATTGTATTTAATTTATTTTATTTGAATTAAGTACTTATATCATAAAAGATTGAGCTTGAAAAAGAAAGAAGAGATGTCAGAGATTTAGTTAGACTTAGTATGAGCTAGTATATAATGTTGTGGAACTATAGTTAAGTTCACAATTGATTTGAAGATCGTATGTGGTTGTAAAAATCAAAACAAGTTACTAGTAAAGAATAAATAAATTTTTGTTGATTACGTAATTGCACAATTAATAAAGTTGGTAAATAAAAAGGATTAAAGGATCAAAATAAAATTTTTGAGCATCATTCGAATGTGTGATGAGTTAAGGAAAATATCAAGAGAAAACCCAAGGTAATCTAAGTAGCATTGAAGCGAATTCATAAAAAAACCCTATTTTCATAAATTTGAAGTATTTTACAAATTTCAAAAGTTTAAATTGTAAAATTGAGTTTAGAATTTATATTAGACATGGATAGAAGTTTGATTAACAATGTTGAGGATGAGACAAAAGCTAAGATCAAGATAAACCCTATTCAACCTCAGAAGAAGATCTTTTGAGTGCATCTTTGGTCATCCCGGATGGAGTTTTGTATTTAAAAAATGTTGGTAGTTATCTTAAGAGTAAATTTTAGATAGTAGGGGGAAAGGCCATAATAATGGTTCCCACTTTTCATCACAAAGAAATCATATGAAAAGTGGGAAAATCTTCATCTAGGGGTTTTGAATGAAGCCCCCCTAAGGCTTTGTTTGAAGTCATGGCCCATAGGGATTGGTTTGAAGCCCTAGGTTTTGTTAGAAGCCCCTTTTTCCAACTACCATGAGGGGCTTCAAGTGAACCCTAGGGTTTTGAATGAAGCCCCAAGGCCAATAGGTGGCCAAAAAGTGGGCCAAGGGGACCAATAGGTGGCTGAAAAGTGGGCCAATGGGCTTTGTTTGAACCCCCCTAGGGCCACCCAAATAACCTCTTAGGGGGCTTTAAATGAATCCCCTTGATTTTAAGCCTCTCTAAGAGCTTCAGTTGAAGGTCCCAAAATTGGAATTTTTACAAACTTATTAAAATTTATATCAATTTTTTCCCTTTTGAGGGATTAAACAAGGGCTAAATAGGTCCATATTTTGAAACTAAATATAGAAAATTTTTGCACTCTGAATAAGCTTTCCAATTCACTATATTTTTAGTATATATATTTTTTATCATGATGATTTATTTTTAGTTTTATTAAATATAGGTTGTCTGACCATTTCACAAATCTTGATTTGAAGCTTCTGGAAAAATAGATAATGTGAAAATAAAAAATATGTCCATCAAAGGTATGTATGTTACCTTTCTATAAAAAAAAATGGATTTTGATAAATACAAATCAAATTATATTGATAAAAACAAGGTATGCCTAAATTATCATTAGCATCACTTTGCCACTAAATGGAATTTATGTTTTTTAATGAAATTGAATGAAGCCAACTATTTTGCTAGATATTGATGTTACTATTCTATCCTTGAAATAATTTTTCATTATCATTAAAAAAAAGTTATCTTGATCAAATGACTTATTAGTCTTTGAAAATGCCAATTTCCATATAAACCACTTCTTAAACAAGATGGAAAATGGATTTGAAATGAATTACAAAAACATTAAAAGTATTATTAGAAACTAGAAACAAAATGCTAAAAATCATTAGTTCACATCATCTTCAAATGCTTTATGGTATTTTAGTAATATGCATCTGAAAATGAAATTTGTTTTTAAAAATATCTATTTTAGTGTTAAATTTTTCCAAAAAGTGGGAATCATTACTATGGCCTGGCCCTAGGAGAAGGAGGTATAACTAAAGATTTTGAACTAATTTATAACCAAGATATGATATTTAAGAGTGGATATGAGCACTCAGAACAATATCAGTTAGTTACATTCTAGCCTTCACATGATTTTGATAATGAAGATTGGGAAAAGGTAATATTGAGTAGAATTCATGATGGATAGTTTTGGTTTGGAGATAATGTGGTAGACATATCAGCTAACTTGATTCATGAAGCAACTAGATTGTATAATGAAGGATCAATTCTAGTGAATGAAAAGAATGTAAAGAAACTTGTGGTACATGATACTAAGTCTAAATATAATGGGAGAGGAATTGCGATCAACAAGATTACCCAAAATGGTGTAAGATTCATATGTAGAGTCATGGCATCAAAGATTTGTGCCAGCTATAGAGAGGACAATACAAAAAATATTTATCCATGTGGCCTATAAGCTATTTGTAGAAAGAGTAAAGGTGAATATGTATGAAATCTTGAGAGCACACTTGCTAGAGAACTTGAAGAGGATAAAGAAAAATTAAGAACAACCAATTCAAATTTAAATCATTGATTACTTAATTGATTTTCCACTTGGTTAAGAGATTTCCATTCTTACATGTGACTAATTTGCTTAAAAATGACAAGTGTACTATTGAGAAGATAACTGACTTGTACATTAGATATCATATTGACAATATTGTGAGCAATGTGGATCAAATTATGAAGATCTTTAAAAAATAAATGAAGTAGAGGTACAAGATTCCACCCTTAGTTGTAAGGAAGTACATGAATGACATATATTTTATAGTTAACACTAACATTACCTACATTGAGCCAACAAATCCTAGGATGTTATATGTAAAAGCTCTTGGTCATGAGGTCATTCAGGACTAACTTGAAGGATATGTGGAAGCTATACTAAAACTAGCAAGAGATGAATAATTCAATAAGTTTGGAACATTTAAGGAGATCACCCAAATGACTAATCAAGCTTAGGTTGAGAAGTCATAAAAGAAGAAGGTAGAGGCAACAATGAAGAAGATCATGGAGGAAGCTCAAATGACCCATGAAAAGGGAGAAATAGTAAGATGAATAGTAGAAATAATGAAGGAAAGTGGACAAATAGGTATCATGTATGTGCCTCCACTTACAATAGTAGGACCATCAAAACGTGTTATAGTTGTAGTACCATTAACACAAACACCTATTGCACATTATGTAGTAGTTTGATAGGTACAAGCTCAAACCATACCTTTTGTCACACTTGTAGAAAAAAATAAGAAACATAAGTTGTTGAGGTAAGAAAGTTAGCAAGATTAGCTAGATTTAAGAAAGAGCCAAAAAAAACCTCAAAAATACAAAAGAATAAATAAAATGGCAGCTAGACTAAGAAAAAGGGAAAAATTCTTGATGACCTATAAATGGAAAAATATGAGAGGTTAGGTAGAGTAACTTGAGAAACCCAAGGTTATTGAGCTAGAAAAGCTAGAAAAAGAACAATCAGAAGTTGTGAGCAAAGAAGGGAAACCTTGGAAGCCCAAGGTAGAGAAACTAAACAACACAATAACTAATGAAAGTAAATTTGTTTAGTTGAATAATTTTTATGATGTATACATAAATTTGGATAACCAATAGTTAGAGAATGCAATAGTTAGAGAATGCTCCAATTAGATATATAATTTTAAATATGAATAAATTTGAGGATATTAAATAAGAAATCCCAAATGATCTATATGAAAAACTAATAAATAAAAAGAAGAGAGCACAAGAGGAAGATAAGAAGACCAGAGAGAACATGATAAAAGAAAATTGTGTAGTTGAAAGTGAAGATCACTTGAAGAGCTTGTTATGGAGTCTTGAACCTTTCCTAAGGAACTAGACAAGGGCCATATTCATTATGGGAGAAATTTAACAATGTAGATATGAGAGAAGAGACTCAATAAGCTATTGTGCTAATGTTGAAGAGCATTGAAAAATCTAGCCATCTTAGTACAATAGGTCAAGCAAAAACTCCACAGGTAATAGTTGGTATAAATACAATTGTTGGAAACTTACAACTAGAACAATTGTTGTTTTTTCATTGATGTCAAATCTATTGATGAAACATATTGCTACCTAATATAAAATTCATATTTATTTGATTGATAAAGAGGATTTGAAAAGTTTCTCATAACAATAACACCTATAGGAAAGGTTGAGTTAGGGAAAGGAATTACAATGGACATTTGATTATATAGACTTTGATAAGGAAAAGTGATTTTTTATATCAAGAAAGCTAAGTAAAGATGAGTAGAAGTATAAAATACTATTAGTGCCAAGTAATGCTATTGTGAACTTAGCTATAGTTTGTGCTAAGAAAATCTAGTGTTGATCAAGCATTAGCATCGATCGAGCTAGACAATTGAAGCTGAGCCAGAGAGATTTATAGTGATTGAATAATATTGTGATTACCAAGTATCAAAATTTGGGGATTGCCAAGTGATAGTATAAGAATGAATTCAAGAAAATTGTGAGAACAAGATGACTCATTTGATTTCTTTGAAAATGTAAACTAGATTGAAGATAAGATTGATGAGTTGTATCATTGAATTTAAGGTGAGAATTATGTAAAGACCTAATGTCTAAATTCTAGAAAAGATTCTTAAAGAAGATCGAGAAGATGGATAGATACCCTGAATTGATTTGAATCTAATCATAAACCCTAAGATCTATAGTAGATGTAGAAAATTGTAAAGTAAAAGTTGTTTATTTAAAGAGATAAAGAGAAAATAAATAGTGTGAATGAGTGCAAAGAGAGAGTGTGCATGTATGAATGTGAAGATTGTATGTAAAAAGAGGCACACAGAGAAAGGTTGATAAAAAATGCATGAGCGAGTGAATGAGAATTTAACAAAGAAACCTTGTGTAGAAATTTAAAATTTTCCAAAATATTATATTAATTGATTTAATATTTCCCTTGACACTATAATTGATAATTAATTAATTAATTGTACTTCTCATATTCTTCTACTTATTTAATTAAATAGGTTCAGCTCCCTAATTTATTTAAATTTAATTTGAATACATCCCTCTAATGTGTTAAATTTACTTAATGCATAGTGCTCCATAAATCCCCTTTTAAATAAATTTCAATTTATTTAATCCCCCGCACTTTATTAAATTCTATAATCCTATGATTAAATTAAATCATGTTTAATTTAATCCTAAGCCCAGCTAAAACCTAGTCTACTACACATCACTCTCATCCTTCTAAGCCTACCCACTAGTTAATCCTTCTTAACTAATCCTAAACACCTCCCTAAACACATCTTAGTCCCTAATTATTTGCTCACACATGTGTGAGAAACTCAAAATCAAATAAAGATTGCATTTTATTATTTTATCCAAAATGTCTTACACTCTTAAATGCTTGTCCCCCTTTCCTTTCTCCAAGGTTTCTAACACATGTGTGAGAAAACCTTGAGCCATCAGTTTCACTAAAAAGGCTTATGTTGACTTTTTTATAGCTTATCCCTTTAGCCCATGTATCTCCCTTGTGGCACCTATGTGGATGCCACATGATGCCACCTCCCCAAGGCCTCTCTGAAACCTATAAATAGAGCCCTTGGCTCAAGCATTTCTCATCTCCCTCATTTGTATTGTTATCATGCTAGTATATTTCTAGAGCTTTTAGTGATTTTTATGCATTGTTAGTATCCTTTCATAGTTGATAGTTCATTTTCATTTTCATTATTAACTTAGTTTGATTTCTTGCATCCATCTTCATATCCTTTGAATGCTTTCAAGAAAGGTTTGCTCCATATCTATTTCTTGAAGTGTTCTCCATTTATCTTAGCATAGTTTCATATTCATTATTTCATATTCATTTACGTTGGGATTTAATCTATAGTTGTGTTTGGGAGAGCACATTCACATCCGACAATCTAGAACACACCAACAAGGCCTCTTATGGGCACTCTTGTTGAGCTATTTTGAGGTTCAATAACAACTCTAAGATTTCAGTTGCATAGTTTTAAAAATCAAGTAGAAATAGTAGTTTTGCAATCTTATTTGGATCTTTGATATGCACATGCTAATACTATTTTCTTATTTACATGTGCTCCTGACATGTTAGGTTTTCACACAAACACCTTTTAGATATGATGTTGTTATTGATAAGTACATTAGAGAAGAAGGATTAAGTGTTGATGAGAAGAGTGCATTGAATACTTGAAGGTTGTCCAAGAAAATCAAGACCAAAGATGTCAGTAGAAGGCTTATCAGTAAACCATCATAAGGACTAAACAAAGATATAAACCTAAAAAAGTGAGTTGTAATCACATAGATCAAAATTAATTTCCTCTCTCTAGTCATTGCAAACAATTTGTATTGAAATCCTTTTAACAGAGGTTGATCTAACAATCATTTGGAGACTTAACTGTATATGTAAATCCTTTAATTAGGTAACATTCTAAATGGAATGATCAAAGTCCTCTTACAAGGCCATTCCTAATAGGGTGATTAAATCCTCCAAGCATGTCACATTAACAGTGTATTTTGTAACCTTTAATAGGGTTGGCTCCAAATAGAGATCAGTTCGAAAGAGTGAAAAGAGTAACATGTTGCTGGTGATTTTTCCCAAATTGGATTTCCACATAAAATCCTAAGTGAAAAAAATATGATGAATTCTTTATGTGTTTACACTTGATGATGTTATCATAATGCAATGCAAGTTACATTTATGACAAATTTATAGTATAGACCAAGCAACAAGAAAATAATGAAGTGTTTATTATTTTATTGTTTATGTTGTACTTATTGACCTTGAGTAACTAATTCACCTACCCTCTCAATTATTTAAACATTTCTAAAAATTGGTATTAGAGGTTAGTGCTTACAAAGAAAATTTTGAAGTTAGTTAAAGCTAAATTCCATGATTAGTACAAGAGATTTACCCAAGCTAAACAAGGAGAACTTTCATAGATGTCAGACTTTGATGAAGTTGCACATTTCCAATATTAGTGATGCTAGTTTCTATTATCTGGTTAATGAAACAATCAAACAATATTGGAGATTTCCTTAACCCTAATCTATGCCAAGTTTAATGATCTAAAAGACTATGATAGTACAAAGAAGATTTGAAAAAGATTGAAGACCATATATGAGGTGATGACAATGTTCTAAGAGAAAAAATAGAAAGCTTGAGAGTTAAATTTGATGACATAAGAATGGTGGAAGGTGAGAACATAGTACAATACTACAAAAGAGTTAAAGAGGTTGCTAATGCCATTCAAGGTGCAAATGGAGAAATCAAAGATAAAACTATAATAACAAGGTATTGGGGACTCTACTCCCTATCTATGCCATTAAGGTCTCTTCAATCCAAGTACTGGGATGCATGCCAGGCAATAATTTGACCTTAGAAGGTGTAATTGGTAGACTTACTACTTTTGTGATGTCTAACTTTGACAACTATACACCTACTACTATTAAATCAACTTTCAAGCCACAACTACTATTTAGTAAGAAGAAAAGAAAACATGTGAAGAGTGATAGATTTGATGATAATATTGATAAACTTGAAGCCTACATTGCAAAAAGGTTTAGAAGAGGAAGAGGTAAATAAAAAATTAAATTACCTATCATTTTCTTTTCATCCAACAAAGTTGGTCATATTGTTGCTAGATGTCCTAACAAAGATGGTAAGGATGAAAGGAAGGAAAGCAAGTAAAAAGGAAGAAGAGATGAGAAAGACTACAAGAGAAGAAAGGATGAAAAAGGTAAGAAATCTTTCTATATTGCTTAAGAAAAGACTGATAATAAATATTTGAGTAATGATGATGAAGTTGTATATGTTTCCATGAAAGAAGATCTGATGAAGATGAGAAAATTGCATTAACTTCTTATGTGAACAAAAGAGATAGATGGATAATTGATAGTGGATGTTCCAATCATATGATTGGTGATAAAGATAAATTTGAAGATATTGGTTCATACAATGGTGGATGTGTTAAATTTGGTAATGATATCCCATGTATTATAAAAGTTAAAGATGCTATTCAATTGATTGATAAGATAACATGTGACAATGTTTACTAGGTTGAAGGACTTAACTAAAAATTGTTGAGTGTTTCAAAGATGAACAAATCAAGTTACAAATTTAAATTTCACAATAGAAAGGCCAGGATACATGATGGTGATGTTGAGCTAATTAGAATCTTAGAGTAGAAAAGAGGTAACTTATTCTATCTAGACCTATCAAATGAGCATGTTTGTTTGCACAACAAGAAGATGTTTGGTTATGAAATAAAATATAATGTCATGTGAAATTTGCAATTTGGTGGACATTAGTAAGAACAAGAAAGTAAGAGGGTTTCCTAAACTAAAGAAGCTTGACAATGCTATGTGTAAACAATGTCAATTGGGAAAGATGACTAAGTTTAGTGTTTAGAGAAAAACATATACTACTAAGGTTTTTCTAGAATTAGCTCATACTGACCTATGTGGACCCATTGGTATTCAAAGTTACCATGGAGATCAAATTTTCATTCTATTTGTGGATGAATACTCTATAATGATGACTGTAATGTTTCTTAAAGATAAATCTGACGCTTTTTAGTTATTTAAGTGGTATTTAGCTAGTGTTGAAAAAGAAATAGGGAAGATTCTAAAGTGCTTTTGATCTGACAAAGGTGGTAGATTCATTTCAAATGAGTTCAATACATTCTGCAATGATAGAGGAATCAAAAGATAGATGTTAGCACCAAGGATCCATGCCTAAAAATAGAATTTCTCAAAGGAGAAACAAATCAATAATGGAATGTGTAAGAACACTAATGATGGAGAAGAATGTATCACACAAATATCGGACATAAGTATTTAGTACTATTGTTTACACGTTGAATAGAGTACAAGCCAAGAAAGATACAAATGCTACACCTTTTGAACTATGGTATGGTTATGCTCCTAATGTTAAGTATTTCAAAATATTTGGTAGCAGATCCTATATTCTAAAAGATAATAGGAATGGAAAGCTTGATGAAAAAAGTGATGAAGGAATATTACTAGGTTATTCTATTAGCATGAATGTTGATGATACTACTTTGGGGGAGTATTCTAAGCATTGGAGAGTATTGACATTTTGCATTCATGACTATGTTTTTAATTGATGTCAACATAGCATGGCTTCTATAAAGATTGGCTAAGTAGTAGACATAGATCTTATTGGTATAGACAATGGTTTGATTATCTGGTGATGCATAGTTATGGACATGTTCAACATAGTGTCCTATTGACATAATCAAGTGTATAGAGTCTAAGTCGAAGACATATGGAAGTTGTACTTGATTTATAGAAAGAAATTCAAAGATAGAGTATTGGGAAAGTAGCTCCTAATGATTGTTCACTATCTTACATCTGAGATGCAATGAGAAGATGCACAATCAAATAGTGACTAAGGATAGTCTATTAGTGACATCAACAAGTGTGCAAGTCTTAGTATTACACATGTGAAGACTATGAGTCAAAAGTACTATTGTAATTGTAATTAATTAATTATCTTATTATAATTAGTTGGAAAAGTTTGAAGGCTGACTCAAGGAATTATTTTGAAGATATGGTATAAAGGAAAGATGTTTTCCTTGTTTGTAATATGATGTGATCATTGTATGAAGTGCAAAGTGTGAAAAAGGAGCAGGGTTCTTACTAAATATGCGTAAGTAATCCAAGGGATTATTGGATGTGAGCATTGTAATCTAGTTAGAATATTAGAAGGAGTAGAGGTTTGATTGACATGATAGAAGAAGATGAAAGAAGTACATTTCATTTCTATTATTGTACAAGGAATAGTAAAAAGATAATTTTGACAATGGGTTCATTTTTGTTGCCCTTGAAGCTATTTTAGTAGTGAGTTTAGCTGTCTTCCACAACTACTAATAGGGTTGGTATGACTCCTAATAGGGTTGGAAACTCCCAACATGGACTCAAAGTCTCCTAATAGGGAATCATATGTATTGAATATATTTATAGACTTCTAATAAGGTTCAACTTTTAATAAGGAATATTTATATTAGTACATAATCTTGTGGGTACCATCCCCACTTGGGTATTCCCTCTGCTTAAGGGTTTCATTAGTTAACATATATGAGGTTATTGTGTATGAGTATCTTGTTGTGGTTTTAGTTTATATTACTCATATTATTAAGTTTGTTTAAGGTTGATAATTATGAAAATAGTTGGATAGATGATTCACCCCCCTCTTAGCTATATCAATGGACTATATATTCTAACAATTGGTATCAGAGCATTAGGTCCTTGAAGGATAAGCTCAACAAGTTTGGGAGATCAATGCTGAATCTTTTTAGAATAGATAGTCCTACATTTGATGGGGCCAACTATGATTGTTGGAAAGAGAATATGAAGACTCATCTATTATACATGGGTCTAGGTTAGTGGACCTTGACAAAGTCTAATAAGAAAATTGTTGAAGAAGAAAATCTTGAAGGATGCAGTGAAAATAAGAGAGATCTATTCATGTGTAACATTAGAGCTAGAGAAGCTCTACTATTAGCTCTTGCAAAGAATAAATATAGTCAAGTAATGTCACTTGAAACATCTTATGGAATTTAGAAAGTGTTAGAATCTACTTTTGAAGCTGACACACATGCAAAGAGAATGAGATTATAGAATTGGGCATGTGCATTTCAAGATGCTAAGATGATGGAAGCTGAATATGTAAGAAGTTATAATGGTAGAATATTAGAAATTGTTGTAGGATTTTGGTCTCATGGTCGAACCAAGGAAGGAGATGAAGTAATATGGAAGATCTTGAAAATTTTGACACCACCATTCAAGCAAGTAGCTTAGATGATTCAGCTAGTAATAGCCTACAGTAAATATTTCACAAAGGAAATTTTGTTTGGGAGATTAGAATCTACAAAAATAGATATGAGATAGTCTTGAGATCTAGCAAGAGTTGAAACAACTTTTAGTGCCCTGAACATTCAACCTAATTTGACAAGGAGTGTATGCAAACAAGGATTATGCTGGTAGAAACATTTATGATGAAGAAGAGAAGATTGAGGAAGGAATAGCCCTTGTTGTGAGAAGAGAAAAAGATGGTAAGAAAATCTTTAAATGTTGGACGTGTGATGATTTTGATCATTATGCATCAAAATGTCCTAAAAGAGAGAGAAAGGATAAGATAGAGTTTAAGCCTAGAAGAGATAGAGATATAAATTGTTTGTATGCAAATGAAGATGAAGAATCCAATGAGAAAGGTCAAAGTGAAAGTGATGAGGAATTAGGATTTGTGGGTATCAGGGAACATGATCTTGATAGAGAAATTAGAGAAGAAAGAGATCTCATTTCCCAAGTAGAAAAGAAATTTGATTGGATAATTGACAATGGTTGTTCACATTGCATGACTGGTGATATGATTAAGTTTGGTAAATTCAAGAATCATGATGGAGGTTCTTCTAGAGTTGGTAACATTGCAGCCTACCATATAAAAATAATTAGATCCATTTCTCTTGAAGGTAAAACTAACTTTGATGATGTTTTTTTTGTTGATGGATTGAAGCATAACTTATTGAGTGTTGGAAAGTTGGTGGACAAGGGTTATCAGTTGCTATTCACTGAGAAGACTTGCATTATCAAAGACATAAATGGTAAGCTGATTGGAACAAGCACAAGATCTAGAGGTAATTTATTTTACTTGAATCCTATTAAAATGATATGTTTGGTAGCTAAAGTGGCCAATAGTTGGTTGTGGCATAGGAGATTCTATCACATAAACTTTTATAATAATGTGAAGGTTACTAGCACAGTTGCAATCAGAGACTTGTCTAAGATTACAAAGCTTATTAATGTTATGTGTAAAAAATGTATTTTGGAAAAATAAAAGAAACTATCATTTGCTAGAAAGAAGTTCACTACCACAGAGAAATGGAGATCATTCACACAGATCTGAGTGGTCCTTTTAGAACAAGGCGATTCTATGGTGAAATGTACTTTATATTTTTGTTGATGATTTCACTAGAATCATGTGGGTAGCATTTCTTAAGAGAAATTTGAAGCTTTCGAGAAGTTTAAGATATTTAAGAATATAGTTGAGAATCAATATCGTGTTAATATAAAGTGTTTGAGATTAGATGGAGGAGGAGAATTCACCTCTAGATAGTTTAACATATTTTGTGAAGAGAACGAAATCAAAAGGAAACTATATTCACTAAGAACACTTGAGGAGAATGGATTGCTAAAAGAAGGAATAAGTTAGTAGTAGAGGAAGCAAGAGTGATGTTGTTTGATAATGATGTTTTTAAGACATTTTGGGGAGAACCGGTAAATACAACAATATACACTTTGAACAGAATACATATCATAAAAGGTATGAACAAGACACCTTATGAAATATGATTTGGTCATTCACCATCATTTATGTCTTTTAGAATATTTGGAAGAAAATGTTACATTAATAGAGATGATCATTGGATTGAAGCAATGAAAGAAGAATTACATCAGATTGTGAAAAATGATGCATGGGAGTTAGTTCCTATACCTAAAGACAAGAATGTGATAGGAACCAAATGGGTATTAAGAAACAAGATGAATGAGCAAGGAAAAGTTGCGAGGAATAAGGCTAGACTTGAATGCAATGGATATTCACATTAAGAAGAAATAGACTATGAGGAGACATATGCACTTGTAGCCAAAATGGAAGAAGTAAGGATGTTCTTGGCTTATACAAAAAATAAGGACTTTAAAGTTTATCAAATGGATGTTAAATTAGCTTTCATGAGTGAAGAACTTGAAGAAGAGGTATATATTGAGCATTATGAAGGTTTTCCTTTATCAGAAGACAAAGATATGGTATGCAGACTAAAGAAAGATTTATATGGTTTGAGGTAAGCATATAGAACTTGATATGCAAGGTTGTACAGTTATTTGACAAAGCTTGGATTTTCTAAAAGATAGTAACATTTATTTGAAAGAAGTTGAGAATGGTTTGCTAATAATAATAATATTTGTTTTCTATTTGGAAAACAAGTTTTACAGGGATCCTGAAACCCAAATTTTTACAGCATTAAACAACTTAAAGCATAAAAGTTAGAAAAAACATAAACACCCTCAAAAGGCTAGAATCAAAAAGGCCCGAAGCTAGGGAAACAAAGGCTAGGAAACGAGCTTGGTGGGTAGACTAGTGTCCCTTTTTCTCCATTGCCTGCAAGATTTTTGCAGCGTTGCTTTCCTTCTGGATGGCCTCCTCCTCCTTGATCGTGGGGGGGAAATGCAACTAGTCCCCCTGGCTTTCTTGGATTCTAGTCTCTTTCTGAGGATCCTCCTAGCTGGTTTCGTTCTCTATACTCTGCTCCACGTTCCCCACAAGACCAGCATTGGTCAGATAGTCCCCTAGATGAAAAATGTTTCCATTCAATGTATGGAGGGTGTCCACAACCTATTTAGTCACAACCTAGTGGATGGAGTCCAACCTTTGGACCTTCTGCTCGAGCTGGGTGATTTTGTTCTCCTAATTGTCACTGGGGTCCTTGCTTCTGTCTTTTTCCTGGCTGCCCACCGGGTCTTTACTGCCTCTGGCCTCATGATCCTTAACTTCCCTCCTGTTGTTGGTCTAGTTGGACCTGTCCTTTAGAGTCTCAATTTCTTGAAAAAGCCACTTAATGGAGCAGAAATTGTCAATCAGGTTGTTCTTTGCATTGTTAAGGAAGTTGAAACCTCTTTCACGGGCATTGTTAGAGAGAACTAGAAGAGTCGGGTCAAGGAGTTCATCATAGTGGGTGCTACTATCGAGATCCCCCACCACCTAAATTTTAGCAGGTTCTCTAACAATGCCCATACTAACACTATCCATATTGAAATTTTGCTAGGCTCTTCTCTTATTTTTCCTGATGGCCTCCCCTCCCTTTTGAAGCATAATTTCTATCATCTCTTCTGGGGGCAAAATGGGGATCTCCAAGGGGGAGGTGGGTGTAGTAGGGCTGGGGGGAAAATCAGCGTTATCACTGAGATGATCATGGGTAGAGGTTTGGTCCAATTTTATTTTCTTGGGGTTATCCTGGGTTACCAAGGGGGTCGCCTCCTTCTTGTCATTATCTTTTTCCTTATCATCTTCCAACTCACTTTCCTTCTCTGCCACCAAATCCACTTCCTCTGACTCCGTATCCGACTCCTCACTAGACTCCTTAGGATGAGGGGTAGGGGGGTTAGGGGGAGGACATCTGGGTCTCTTCCTACTATGGAAGCGGGGAGAGGGTTTGGCTTTTGGTGTTTCAGACTTGACAGATTTCACAATGCAGACTTCCCCTAATTTAGAGCTAGTAGTGACACCATTTTGTTTATGAAACCATTTTTGGAGGTAATAATGAAGCAAGTGATAAATTTGCTAAGGAGATGAAGAATGAATTTGAAATGAGCATGACAGGAAAAATGAAGTTTTTCTTAGGATTGCAGATTGTAGTAAACAGTGATGGTATATTCATTTCACAAGATATGTACCTAATGAATTGTTGAAAAGGTTTGGCTCAAAAATTTGTAAACCTATTTGTACACCTATGATAACTAGTCAAAAGTTATGTAGCAAGGATGAGACATCTACAATAGAATAGAAGAAGTATAGATCCATGATTGGAGGTTTGTAGTATCTAACTCACACTAGACTAGATATATATAAAATGTAGTTGGAGTTGTAGCTAGATTTCAATTTGATCCTAAGGAGTATCATTTTGCAGTAGTAAAGAGAAAAATCAATTAATATTTGAAGGGAACATGTAATTATGGAATTTGGTATGATAGATCAAGTGATTTCACTCTATGTACATATATTGATGCAGATTAGGTAGGTAGTATAGATGATAGAAAAGTATTAATTGTGGAGCATTATTTCTTGGAAGAAGATTGGTTTCTTGGCTAAAAAAGAAGCAAGATTATATTTCTTAGAGTACAATTGAGGTAGAGTATGTTGTAGCAGAAAATAACTATAACCAAGTTATGTGGATGAAGAAGATGCTAAAGGATATTAGAATTGAGTTTGAAGAATCTATTATCATTTATTGTGATAACACAAATACAATGAGTATTTCTAAGAATCATGTATTACATTCTAAGACTAAGCATATATTTTTTTATCATGTGCTAAGAGAGAAAGAAATAGAAAAAGAGATCATATTGGAGTATGTGAGTACCAAATATCATATTGCAGATATCTTTATGAAGCCTTTTCTTAAAGACACATATTACCAATTAGTATTTAACAATAGGCATCACTAAGCTTGAGATCTTTGACATTGATGTTAATGGGGGAGAGTATGTATGAAAAAAATCTCCTAAGGTATGGGGAGAGAAGAACTCCTAAATAATGGTAGAGGGAATATGCATGAAGGAGAGAACATTTCTTTAGAGAGATTTAGAAAGATTCATGAAAGGAAGTAGGAATATGCATTTGATGTATTGTGAGTTATTTGGTGTGAAGTAAAGAATTGATTTCTAAGAAGGAGTTTGCACCTATTGTATTGAGATTCTTTTTAGCTTGCAGAAAACTGATGCTAGTCAACAAGAACATAAGAACATTGTTTGGTATTTTTGGTACTTAAGATGGTTTTTCATCTATGTTTCCATCAATGTGAAAGGAGGAGATTTTTGGCATGAATTTTGATGATACTAATTTAGGGGAGTATTTTAAGAATTGGAGAGTATTGACATGTTCCATTCATGACTTTGTTTGTCACTGATGTCAACATAACATGGGTTTTGTAAATTGGTTGAGTAGTATAAAAAGATGTTAATGGTATAGATAATGGTTTGTTTGTCTAATGATGCATAGTTATGGACATATTTGGTATAGTGTCCTAATGATGTGTTCAAGTGCATAGATTATAAGTAAAAAATGCACTAAAGTTGTACCTAATTTACAGAGAGCAATTCAGAGAAAATGTATTAGTAAAGTTTCTCCAGATGATTGTTTGTTATCTTACATCTAAGATGCAATGAGAAGATGCATAGTTAGATAATGATTGAGGATGGTCCATTGATGACATTAGTGAGTGCAAAAGTTCGAGTATCATACATGTGAATACTGTGAGCTGATAATGCTATTGTAATTGTAATTAATTAATTATCTTATTATAATTAATTTGGAGAGCCTCCAAGCTAGCTCAAGGAATTATTTTGAAGATATGATAGAAAGGAAAGATGTTTATCTTATTTTTAAGATGATGTGATCATTGTATGAAGTGTGAAGTGAGAAGAAGGAGAAGAGCTTTTACTAAATGCATGTAAGCAATCCAAGGGATTATTAAATGTGAGTGTTGTGATCTAGTTACAAGATTAGAAGGAGCATAGGTCTGGTTGATAGGACAAGAGAAGAGGAAGGAAGTGTATTTGATTTTTATTATTCTACAAGGAATAATATATAGATCATTTGGATAGTGGGTTTGTTATTCTTGCCCTTGAAGCTATTTCGATAATGGGTCCAATTGTCTTCCACAACTCCTAACAGGGTTGGCACAAATGCTAACAATGTTGGAATCTCCTAACATGGATTCAAATTTTTCTAACATAGACTCATATGTACTGAATGTACTCATAGAATCCTATCAGGGTCTATACTCTAACAAGGTATATATATTAGTATATCATCTTGTGGGTACCATCCTGATTGGGATTTTCCCTCTGATCAAGGGTTTGCCTAGTTAACATATGTGGTGTTATTGTGTATGAGTATCTTATTGTGGTTTTAGTTTATATTATTCATATGGTTAATTTTTTCTAAGGTTGACAATTGTGATAATAGTTGGATAAAATATTCACCTCCCCCTCTTAGATATATCAGTGGACTATATATTCTAACATATTCCACTAAATGAAAAGCTTATAAGTGTTTTAATTCTAACACTAACAAAATTGTGGAAAGTTAAAATGTGAGATTTTATGAATTTCCAAAAAAAGGTGACACTTCATGTCATGAAGAACTTGAAGACTACAATACATTCATCTATGAAGATGATGATGCTTTTAGAAACAATAGTCCACGAAGATAACTAAGAGGGGGGGGGGGGGGGGGGAAATAATTAAAAAATTAATCCACCTTAAACAATCTTATTCATTCAATTAAAGTAAACAAAAACAATAACAAGATACACATAGACAATTACACTAGGTATGTCAACTAGGGAAACCCTTGATCAGAGGGAAAAACCTAGTGGGAATGATGCCCACAAGATGATGTACTAATATAAATATTTCTTGTTAGAGGATGGACCTTGTTAGGAGTCTATTATGACATTTAGTACATATGAGTTCCTGTTAGGAAACTTTAAATCTTTGTTAGAAGATTCCAACTCTATTAGGAGTTGTGCCAACCTTGTTAGGAGTTGTAGAAGATAGAAGGACCCACTATCCAAACAACTTTTGGGGCAAGACCACTAAGCTCACTATCCAAGAGATCTCTCAACTATTCCTTGCAAAATAATTGTATGTACTATACTTTAACTTGTTTCCTCTATCCCATCAACTAGACTAATTACTATTTAACTTTATAGACTAGGTCATGAACCTCAAATTGAAGTATCCAACTTCAAATCACATAATAATACCTAGGCAATGAAGTTTCCTTCACCTTTCCTCTGCTCTACTTCACTTTTCATTCCACTCTTTGTGTGTCTTGCAATCATTTTTACTGAAAGTATAATCTTCCTTTAACCTTTCTAGTGAAATTGCTCAATGATCTATCTATACCAACTTGATCTTTATCGCTATTCTTTTGTCAGATACAATAGAAAACTAGTATGTTGACATCAATGAGAAACATAGTCATGATTGTAATGTATAATCATGATAATGATCTAATCATGTTTCTAAAATATTCCCCCATAGGAATATCATCAACATTCATGCTTCTAATAATCTCCCCCTTTAGTACTGATGGCAACATAGATGAAAAACATCTAGTTCCAAGAATACCAATTGTAAAAGACTATTAATATTTTTTCTCAAATTCTCTTAATAAATAATTCTCCCCATTGATATAGCTTAATGTGCTTTACATCAAACTATTTTTCCATGCTATACTTTTTCTATTGCACTTCTTTTCAACAAATTTTCCGAACATGCTGTAATTTTTTCCATGCTTTTCAAACTATTTTTCTACATTGTACTTGTTTTGCATGCTATACTTCTCCCCCATTGACATCAATGTCAAAGGTTTCAAAAACTATCAAACTCTACAACAACAATTTCAAACTAGCTCAAGTGTCCAAAGAAATTCTTAAAACAACATTTAACAAGAGTACTAGATGACTATATCCATCACAAATACTCCTCCATAAAGGAATCATCAACATTCAGTCTAGACAAACAAAAGTGCTCTATTACATTGAGCTAATGCACTCTTGCATCATCTACTTTGATGTAAGAAGAGGCATAACCCCTAGCATAGCTTGAAAATACTCAAAAGTCTCTTTAGGAAGAGGCTTAGTGAATATATCTACAATGTACTCTTTGGTGTTTACATACTCCAATCTAATCTCCTTTTCTGCAACTTTCTCTCTCAATATGTGATACTTGATAAAAATTTGCTTAGTCTTAGCATGCAACACTAGATTCTTAGACATATTTGCTATGCTTGTATTTTCACAATGTATGGCAACATGTTCACTGAATTATATCCTTATATCCTTTAGAAATCACTTCATCCAAATAACTTGATTACAATTGTTTGCTACTGCAACATATTCTACTTCCGCTATACTTTGTGTGGTACAAGCCTAATTATTGATTAGCCAAGAAACTAATCCTACTTGAAGAAGGAAGGCTCCACCATTAGTGCTCTTTCTGTCATCCATATTGCCTACCTAATTAGCATTAATATAAGCATATAGAGTGAATTCATCAGATCTGCCATACCACAATCCAAACTCTGGTGTTCCTTTTAGGTATTTAAATATCCTTTTGACTACTATATAATGTGCTTTTGGTATCAACTTGGAATGTTACAACAATTCCACCTGCATTTTCTATATCCAGCCTTGTGTGAATTAGATATTGCATCTCTAATCATAGATCTATACTTGTTATACTCAACAGTAGGTGTCTCATCCTTTGTAGATAACTTGTGTCCAATTACCATAGGTGTTCCAATGGGTTTACATGTTTCCAAACCACACCTTTTTAAGAAAATATTTCAAATACTTCATTTGAGAAATAAAGATTTTTTCTTTGACCTATATGATCTGTAATCCTAGAAAATATTTTATTTCTCCTATCATGCTCTTTTCAAATTTATTTCCATTAGAGATTACTATTTTTCATACCTTTTCTATATCCAAGCTTTGTCAAATGCGTGTCCAACCTTTGTAAGGAAACTCAAGTGCGGAAACAGCTTCCTACACTAATCTCTTAAGAGAATTATGGTGCAAATCCTATTAAAATCTTTTACACTTACAAATTCAATATCATGTAAACAATAATATTTTGGCCAAGCAAGCATAAAGAAAATAGATAGAGAAAGAAACACATAACACAAAGATTTGCCGATGGGGAAAAACCTTTCGGTAAAACAACCCCACCCCTCCAAAACCTACACAATGTATTATCTTCAACACAAGATTACAATACACTTGCAATGAAAGTTTAACAGCAACAATAGAAGACTCTAGTAGCACCTTAGTACCTGCACACTCTCCTCTTCCTCTATCTTGCATTTACAACATGCAATACTACTTTTATGAACATCTTAAGACCCAAAAAAATGCCCACAAAGGAGTTGGGCATTTGTCATGGCTCAACCACCAAGAACCATGCAAAATGCCACATGTACATGCAATACCAAGAAAAGAGTGTCCATCCCTTTAATAGGAAATGACAGCTTGTCATAGAATCCACCAAAAATAGTGGTCACAAGAGAAGTGTAAGGGAATCCATCATACCAACTTATTTTTGGCATATTCTCTTACACACACCAACCACTCATTCTTGGGCACCCAAATAGGCCCCATTTCATAAGATGATCTTACACCTATCATAGCTCATTCCTTAAATAGCTCTTACGCATCATAGGAATCCGTCATAACCATTTCAGCCATGATCTCCTTCACACACTTCAAGATGCCGACACATGTAAGTGATCAACATGCCAACTAGAAATGTACACTCACATTTACATATTATTTTCAAAAATAAATTTTACAAAAAAAAAAATAATAAGAATAGGAATTATACAGGATTGAGACACCTTATTCCTAAGAACCTTGCATACCAAGTTCTGAGTGGTTGTTTCAAGCCATAAAATGTTTTCTTAAATCTTCATAGTATATCCTTGGTATCTATCAAAGGAAAACATTTATGCTATTCTATTTATACCTTTTCTTGAAGTTCTCCATTCATAAATGATGACTCAACATCCATTTGACATGCTTAGAATTCCTTATATGCTATGTATGCTAACAATAACCTTATTGCTTCTATTCTTGCCATAGGACAATAGGTTTCATCATAGTTTGTTCCTTCTTATTGTGAGTAAGCTTTAGATACCAATCTTTCTTTGTTCCTTACTGATTCACCTTGTTCATTCATCTTGTTTCTGAATACAAATTTAATTCCTATCACATTCTTGTTTGTTGGTCGAGGGAGCAATTCACATGTCTCATTCTTTAATATCTGATCTAATTCCTCTTTCATAGCTTGTTTCTAATAGTCATCTTTACATGTGTCATCTATATTCCTAGGTTCAACTTGAGATATCAAACATAGTTCTTCATTGATTCTACTTCTTTTCATCACATCTTTATCTCTGCTTCTGATGATCTACTAAATTGGATGATTCTTTGTCATATTCTTACCCAAAGTGGGAGTTTTTATCTCAACTCTTGGCTCTGTTGAAGGTTTTGACTTTGTTCCTATCATGTCTCTCCTTCATTCTGCAAATCATTTTTAGCCTCAAAGAACACTTGCTCTAAATTCTTCAACTTTATCAAAAAGTAAACTCTTTCTAGTTTTTCTTAATCTCTTAGGACATCTAGTCAAAAAATGACCTAATTCTTTACATGTCCAACAATTTTTTTTAATACCTTCTAGTTCTCTCTTCATAAGAAGATCAATACCTCCCTTTATCTTTATGTCTTCTTTAGATCCAGATCCATCTTTGCTTGTGCTTTTATTTTCATGTATACAATAGAAGGATTTTGGATCTAAAAACTCAATGCTCTACTCTTTAAACAAATCTAATACTCACCAGGAATTTCAATCATCCAGGTGTAAAAATTTCTTCTATAATGTAGGACTATCTTTTTTGAATATGTTCACCATGGATCTCCCAAAGTTGTTAAACTTTATCTTCAAAGACTTGATGCTTTGATAAAAATGGTTAGAAATAATACCCACCAAGATAACTAAGAGGGGGTGTGTGTGAATCAGTTTTCCAATAATTAAAACATCTATCAATCTTAAATAATCTTATCTATTCAACCAAAGTAAACAAAAACCATAACAATATTCACATAGAAAATTACACTAGATATTTTAACTAGAGAAACCCTTGATCAGAGGGAACTCTCCAGTTGGAATGATGCCCACAAGATGATGTACGAACATAAATATTTCTTATTGGAGGATGGACCCAATTAGGAGTTTATTACAACATTGAGTAAATATGAGTCCCTATTAGGAGACTTTTAATCCTTGCTAGAAGATTCCAACCATGTTAGCAGTTGCACCAACCTTGTTAAGAGTTGTAAAAGTAGAAAGGACCCACTATCCAAATAGGTTCTAGGGCATGACTATTGAATTCACTATTTAACTAATCTCTCAACTATTCCTTGTAGTATAATTGTATGTATTTTACTTTAACTTATTTCCTCTATCCTATTAACTAGACCAATAATTATCTGACCTTGTAGACTAGGTCACAAACCTTGGATCTAAGTATCCAACTTTGGATCACACAATAAAACCTCGACAATGAAGTTTCCTTCACATTCATTCTGCTCTTCTTAACTTCACACTCTACTCTTTATTTATCTTACAATCATTCATACATCTCCATACATCCATCATCCATGATAAAGGAAAATGTCCTTCTTTTATACTGAATCCATAAAAAAATTCCCCAAGTTAGCTGATACACCCTCTCAATTAATTATTATAGGAGTACATTAATAACTCATTACACTTAGCAATAACATTAATCTTTAGCCTTGCAACTTAAATAACTTTTTGTACATGTAACATTACGATGAGCCATCCTATCTATGTCATCACCAAGATGTCTTATTTACATCTTTAACTTTGGCTTCTTATAATAACAAATCTTTTAAGATATATAACAAGTTTACTAGAACATGCATCAGTAAACTCTATGTTAACTTCTTCCAGACTTAATATCTTATCCTTTTGAGGTTTTCATGTATACTAGACATATAGTATAATATCCTTTTAACCTTTGTACTAAAAGTACTCAATAATCTATCAATGCCAACTTGATCTTTAACGTTATTCTTCTATCAAATAACATATAAAATTTCTAGACATCAGTGGCAAACACAGTCATAAATGTAACATGTTGGAGTTGATAAAATCCAACTCTGAAGATGCCCAAGATCACTTGCATACAAAAACCTGTCAAAGGAAAGCCAAGGAAGGAAAAGCGTGGGGCTAGGGAAAAACCCTAAATGGACATGAGAGAGAAATATATGCAAACACAAGAAAATATGTATTTACAATATGTAAAATGAGATATGAGTTATACAATGAGGGAGAGACTACTTATAAAGGCCTCATGGAATCTCCTAAAACAAGCTAGAAGATGCTAGGAGATAAGTGTGACAACTAAGCATACATCCACATGAAGTGGAAAGTCCTCAAACAAGGTGAGAGGATAAGTATGACTTAGGAGAGAAAAAACTCCTATATTGTGAAGAACCTCCAAGGAAGAAGAAGGCATGAATCAAGTGTGTCTATATGGTAGATGATCCATCTCACTGAAATGCATAAGTAGCCAGCCACTGCAATCACCTTGTATATAGGATCAACAACTAAATACATAGCTCACACTAATGAACCATCAAACCAAGGATGCATTAGAACAATAGCATAACCCCCCCTTAATGTAGATGGGGTGAGATGATAGGCAACTGAGAAGGTGGGCCAACGTCTCTTGCAAATGAACAAAGAACGAGGAGAGATGGAAAGATGTACAAACACCCATAAAGACACAGTCAAACTGAATCTGCATGGGGCTAATGTCATGCAAGGGACACTCACTTGAGAAAGGGAGACTTCCTAAAATAGCAAATAACTATCCCCCCCATGGTGCTTTATAAAAATAGTGTAGGTACAACTATCTCAGAACAACGTTCATGACCCCTGAAATGCAAGAGTGGTACTTTATCTTAGTGCGATGCATAAAAGCTCTTCAAAATAATAGATACAATGATTAAAATAAAAAATGAGCTGCAAAAAAATAGTACAACCCAAAAAAAGGAAACCATGCCAGGAAAATGATCCTTGAGCCTAAAACACTCAAGATATCCACCATATAGCAAAAATGCCAAAAATACGATAGAAAGAGAATGGGTCAAAATCTAAGGAAAAGTACCACATTTTTGAAAAGGTGACAAAACTAGCTTTCCAAAAATATAAAGTTTCCAAAAATCTGACATGGGACATAAAAGGTATGCATGCCAGAGTAAAAAACACAACTACAAACTTCAACTGAAAAAAGGTCAAGAAAAAAGCATCAAAACCTAAAAATACTTGCACCAATGTCTCCATTTGAGAACCAACTTTCTGGTGCTTAAGTTGTGGCCAAAAAATTGAAGGTAGGTCAAAAAGGACCTAAGAGGAGAGGCAGAGGAAGTGGATGATATAGTGCTGACATCATGTTGATGTCATCTTTTCACTGGCATAAATTTGATGGCTCAAAAGCTATCGTAGTAAAAAAAGATGCCACGTGGATGCCATGTGGTAAGCAAGATGACATGGCAGGTGCCACGTGGCAAAGTACCAGGTGGTAGACTCACCACATGTCACTTGCTAATTGGATTACTGCTATTGAAGTGGTGCTAAATCATCACTGACAGGTGTAGACATGTATGTTCACATAACATAGCCATGGGCTGGTAGCAGACGAGCAGAAGCACTAGTGGAGGTGACAGAGTAGAGGTAGAGTGACACTGCAGAATAAAGGTGCTTCCAAGAGGGTGGCAGGCTAGCTAAGCGGCAGCGGCCATGAAGTGGCTATGTTACAGGTGGTGGTGGCACTTGTGTGGTGCATAGGTGGGGCCATGGTGGTGCGGTAGCAGCCTTGCATTTTTTTGTTGGAAAATTGCAATAAATGCCAAAAAATCATCTATACAATAGCCCTAGAATGAATTTTTTTTTCCTCCCTGAGCCTTGTCTCCAAAAATGAAAATTTTTATATGGATCCTAGCTGAAAAGAACCTTCTGAATCGAATGGAAACATCCATTTGGGCTAAAAGTGCTCTGAAAAATGCTATTCCCCTGATTTGAAGAAAAATGCACAAACAAAGTAGGGTTTGTGACTCCAAATCATGGCTTCAAAAATCCTTTAATGAAGTAGTAGTAGGAAGGCTCTAATACCATGTTGGAGTTGATGAAATCCAACTCTGAAGATGCCCAAGATCACCTGCATGCAAAAACCTATCAAAGGGAAGCCAAGGAAGGAAGAGCATGGAGCTAGGGGAAAACCCTAAATGGACATGAGAGAGAAAGATATGCAAAACAAGAAAATATGTATTTATAATATGTAAAATGAGATATGAGTTATACAATGAGGGACAGACTTCTTATAAAGGCCTCATGGAATCTCCAAGAACAAGCTAGAAGACACTAGGAGATAAGTGTGACAACTAAGCATACATCCACACCAGGTGGAAAGTCCTCGAACAAGGTGAAAGGATAAGTATGACCTAGGAGAGAATAAACTCCTAGACTACAACTAATAAATAAATGCATTTACCTAAGTAAGTTTAAGTAAATAGAATAAATAATTAGTAAATTAATTATTTACTCTAACATAACATATCATCATGATAATGATCTAATCATGTTTCTACAATAATCCCCCATAGGAATATCATCAGTATTCATGCTTCCAACACTCAAAGTGAACAGACAAGTCAAAATGCAAGTTCACACTAGACAAGAAATGATGGAATGCAAATGCAAATTTTTGAGTAGTAGAGAGAGGGTGCCTAGCAATAGATTGAAGATGTTGAGTCCCAAAAAAGAAATGTCAACCATCAGATAGAAAATGTTGAGCATGAAAAACCTTAACCAGATTCAAAACAAGGAAGAGAAAATGAACTTGACATTAGTTTTCAAGATGAACATGTAGAAGATTAGAGAAGGAAGCTACCTATACTAGAAAAATATGTGAGAAGATATTATAAACCTAAAAAAATTATTGGTGATGCTAAATCAAGTGTTATGACAAGAAGAAGACCCAAAATACAATCCATGCTTACTTTGTGAGTTTGAGCCCAAGTCAATAAAGGATTCTTTTGACAATGAAGATTGGATCCATGAAATGAACAAATAAATTGACTAGATTGAGAAGAAAAATACTTGGACCTTAGTGCCAAGATCTAAAGAAAAAATGTCATTGGAACAAACTAGGTTTTTAGAACAACCTTAATGAGAATGGATAAGTAACAAGAAACAAGGAAAGACTAGTATGTAAGGGTTATGCTCAAGAAGAAGTATTTGATTATGGAGAAACATTTGCTCCAATGGTGAGAGTTGAAGGAGTCAGAACTCTACTTGCACACTCAGCCTATAAAAACTTCAAGGTATATCAAATGAATGTCAAATTTTCATTTTTATATGGTATACTCAAGGAAGAAGTAGACATTAAAAACCTTGAATGATCTGTAGATCCAAACAAGAAGAACATGGTATGTAAATTGAAAAATCCCTCTATGGATTGAAGTAAGCCCTAGAGCATGGTATGAAAGATTACACAAGTATTGGTGAAGATTGGATTTGAAAGGACAAATGATAAAAATAACCTATATCTAAAGATTGGTAAGGAAAATGATGTAGTGTTATCTAAAATATTTGTTGATGATATTATATTTGGAGGAAGAGAAGATTTATGCAAATCATTTACCAATGAAATGAAGAAGGAATTTGAAATTTCTATGTTTGGTGAGATTAAAATCTTTGTTGGACTACAAATGTATCAAATGAAGTTTGGTATTTTCATTACATAATTGAAATATATCAAGGAGATACTACAACCTTTTGGTATAGAAGATTCTAGGCTAGTGAATACATCTATGTCTACTAGACATAAGCTATCTAAGGCTGATGATCTACTAATGTGAACTAGACCCTATACAAATCCATGACTAGAAAATTGCAATACATTGTTCATGGTGAGGTAGATATTGATTTGGTAGTTGGGATACTTACTATATTTTTAGCTAATCCTAATGAGAATCATGTGATGGTAGTGAAAAGGATAATGAGATATCTAAAAGGTACAAAAGACTATGGATTGTATTACAAAAGAAATGATAAGTTTGAAGTAAGGGTTTTTGCTGACTTAGATTGGGTAGAAAATATTTATGATAGAAAAAACACTAGTGGAGGTGCATTCTTTCTAGGAAAGAGATTAGTGTCATGGACAAGAAAGAAAGAAAATTGTATTTTCCAATCTGCAGCTAAAGTCGACTATGTGGTAGATGTGTTGAATCATTCAAATATTATGTGGTTCAAATAGTTACTGAAAGGTATGAAAGAAGAAATCAAAGATCGAGTGGTTATCTATTGTAATAACACAAGTACTATCAACATTTGAAAGAATCTAGTGATGCACACTAAGATAAAGCATATTTGTATGACGTATCACTACTTAAGAGAATTAGTTCAAAACAAAGAAGTGAAGCTAGAATATGTGAATGCCAAGGAACAAATTGCTAACATATTTACAAAATCCTTACATAAAGATGCTTGTGAATATGTTAGAAGTAAACAAGGGGTGATTCCCATAATCAAAGCTACATAAGTTTGAAAGGTGCACTGCATCACATATACTAATTAGAATATCCTACATAGTGACGCAATACAACTCTACTTTGGGAAGTGCCTAAGGTAGATAGTTAAGTACAACATAGCAAATCAGTCATAGAAAAATGAAAAATATTAACTAGACATACTAAATCTACATAATTCAGATGTATGAAGACTTCGTAGCCAAGATGTCTACATGTCTTTGGAATTTTTGTCAAAGAGCTCAGAGAGATTACTTATAGAAACTTATAGAAGGAGAGATTACAAAAAGAGGGACTAATTATTCCTAAGAGAAATTTTAGAGAGCAATTCAAAAAAGAACAATTAGACTATCCATAGAAAATCTTTTGGATTGTATGGTAACTGAGCTATTCTAGTATTAAGATGTTTGAGATCTTGCCATCAATGCCAAAGAGGGATATTGATGGAAACTTATAATTGGAATAATTTTTGTTTTGTCATTGCTATCAAATCTATTGATGACACATATTGCTACCTAATCTAAATGTCATATCTATTTGGTTAATGAAGAGGATTTGATTTTTTTTTTCCATAATAATAGCACCTAGAGAAAAGGTTGAGTTATGAAAAGGAAGTTGCAATGGACATTGGATTAGACCGACTTTGATAAGGATAAATTATTGTTTATATCAAAAAATCTAAGAAAATCTAAGAAGAAGTATAAAATATAGTTAATGTCGAGTAATTCTAGTGTCAATCAAGCTACAAATTAGTGTTAGTAAAATCTAGTGTTGATCGAGCATTAACATTGATAGAGCTAGATAGGTTATGCCAAGCCAGAAAGATTTACAGTGATTAAGTATTTCAGTGATGAGCAAGTACTAGAATTTGGAGATTGTTGAGTGATAGTATAAGAATGAATTCAAGGAAATTGTGAGATCAAGGTAACTTAGTTGATTTCTTGGCAAATGTAAACCATGTTGAATATAAGATTGATGAGTTGTATCATTGAATTCAAGGTGAGGATTAGGTAAAGATCAATAACTAAATTCTAGAAGAAGATCAAGAAGATGGATAGATATAGTGAATCTAGTTGAATCTGATCATAAACTTTAAAATCTTCAGTGGATGTAGAAAATTGTAAAGCACAAATTGTCTATATAAAGAGATACATAGTTGAATAAACATTGCAAATGAGTTCCAAGTGAGCATGTGCGTGCATGAATGTGAAGCTTGTATGTGAAGACAGGCTTATAGAGTAAGGTTGATCATAAACACATGAGTGAGTGAATGAAAAGCTATTAGAGAAATATTTCATAGATGATACTATTATTAGTAAGTACATTAGAGTAGAAGACTTAAGAGTTGATGAGAAGAGTGGCCTGATTTCTTGAAGGATGTCCAGGAAAATCAAGATCAGAGATGTCAGTGGAAGTCTTATTAGTAAACCAACAAAAGGACTGAACAAAGACATGAACTTACAAAAGTGAGTTGTAATTGCACTGATCAAAACCTAATGATTTATTTCTAGTCATTGTAAATAGTCTGTACTAAAATCATTTTAACAAATGTTGACCTAACAATCATTTATAGACTTAACAGTCTGTGTAAATCCTTGAACTAGGTGAAATTCTAAATGAAATGATCAAAGTCCTCTTACAAGGAAACTCCTAATAGGGTGATGAAATCCTCTAACTAGGTCACATTTAATAGTTTGTTTTCTAACCTTTAATAGGGTTGGCTCCTTACAAAGCTCACTTGAAAAGAGTGAAAAAGAGTGACACGTTGTTGTTGGTGGTTTTTCCCAAATTGGGTTTCCACATAAAATCGTAAGGGTTAGAATTGTGATGAATGCTTTATGCTTTTACACTTGATAATGTTTTCATTATGCAATGTAAATTATGTTTATGAAAATTTTATAGTATAGACTGAGAAACACCATGATAATATAAGAGTGAAGTGTTTATTGTTTTATTGTTCAAATGGTACTTATTGACCTTGAGTAATTGATTCAACCCTCCTCAGTTATTTTGAACATTACTAAAAACAATGTAAATTGATAGTAGTAATGCTATTATTGATATAAAGGAAGATCCTACTAATGATTTTGACACAAATGTTGACAATTTGGTGAGCTAGGAGAGCTTAGAAGATGAATTAAAAGAAAAGAAAGAGAATTAGAGGGAGAAAATAAGAAGATAGAAGAAGAGAATAACAAAATAGAAGAAGAAAAGAAAAGAAAGGAAGATGATGAAAAGAAAAAGAAAATAGAAGAAGAGGAGAAAAAGATGAAAGAAGAAGAAGAAAATAAGAAAGAGGAGATGAGGTGAAGAAGGAGGAAGAAAGGAAGAATAAGCAAGAAGAGAATAAAAAGATAGAATAAGCAAAAAGAAATGAGGAAGAAGAGAAGATTAAGGAAGAAGAAGAAAAGAAGAAGAGGGAGGAAAAGGAAATGAAGGAAAGTATACTTAGTTCTTTGAGGACACCCCTTGCACTAGTAGTCTTAACAAATTTCGATGACAATGATCAAACATATATGATTTTATCACATAGAAAGATCATTGAGAAAAATAAGAAAGTGAAGACTCAGTAGAGCTCACTGATGGAAGCAATAGATAGGCTATAGAATACCATATTAGTGCAAATGATAGAGGCATATCCAAATGATAGAGAAAAAGTTGTAATCTAAGATTTTGATACTAACTTTAGTACCTTGTCAGTTATAGCAGTAGTCAAGGTACAAACTCTACATAATGCAAAGATATTCAAAAAGGTGTGTGACAATATCATAAATGAATTGAAGAGTCTTGATGAAAATATCAAGGAACTAATATGGTGTTTGATAGAAGGAAAATCTATATATCAGAAGTGTGCTAGAGTACACACACACACACACACACACACACTTATCAAGACATATTAGATGAACTAAATACCAAACTCAATGAGTTAGAGGAATGTGGAAATGAAGTACAAAATCCCTTAGGTAAGATCATCGATCTTAAGAGTCGAACCAATAGAATCAATGATGACATCAAGCTTTTGGAGCTATAGAAGGAGATGAATTTGAAGATATTTTCTTTGCTAAGGGAACACCTTGCATTGAAGATTGATCTTGTATAGAAAAAAATAGAAGAATTATTGGTAATAAAAGAATCTTATGAAAAGTTTTCCTATACAAATTTAGATATAGTAGAGATAACATCCTATGCTCTATGTGCAATTTTGAGTTTGGAAGATGCAGTAAAGGATAGATGGGACATGAAGCTCAACATGTTGAAGCAAAATTTTGATGATTTCATCTCATAGATTATCAACCCAAAATAACCTTGAAGATAATGTGGATTTTTTTTGAGTTGTATATCAGTTTGACACCTTTGTCATTGATGTCAATGGGGGGAGATAAGGGAAATTGTATAGATATATATGTAATAGGGAGAGATAATGTAAATTGCATATAAGGGAGAGATAAGGTATAGGTAATGGGGAATAATGTAAAAATTAGTAATAAAAGGGTGAGCTATAATTTAATTAGGAGATATAGGGAAATATGGTTAATATGTAATGATTCATAGTTTTGGAATTTTAAAATTTTGTCAAGGCCAATTTTGATAAGTTTTTTTGTTTTTGAGACTTAGCCAGTTTTCTCTATGTTTCCATCAATGTGAAAGGGGGAGATTGTTGAAATTTTTTCTAGGTTAGACATTTTGATGCTATCATTTATGGCAACATATTAATCATGAGAAGAGGACAAATCATGGAAATTTAGTTTTGGTAGTTTTTCTTAGAACATTGTCTAAGTATCATACAATTTATCTTCTAGAACAAAAAGAGTTTTGGTTTGTGAGCTTCGTAGTCTTATCATGAACATGTGAAAAGTTAGGTACAACTACCTAATAGTATGATGATGTATGCGAGTGTGCAAGACTATATAGATTGTGTAGACACAATTATGTCCTATTTACTAGTTATAGGTATATGTAGATAGAGCAAAACATGATAAATAAATGAGAATTTTGGGTTAAGGATATTTTTTAGTTTATGAAATATACTTAAATAATTATGGACAACATCCTAGATGTTAACCCTAAAAGGGAAAAAGTTAATTTTTTATTTTGTAAAGTGTATAAAGGCATGAAGGCAGACTAGGCAAATAATTGTAAGATTATGAATTTCAAAGCTATGAGAGTGAATAAAGGAATGCAATGTGATAACGATGTAATTCTATGTGATTGAAATTATAATGTATGATTAAGGAAATGTGAATTATGTGATGAGCAACAAAGGAAGTATTAGATATTGAAGATATGAACAATAGTGTAAAGAGGTTTTTGCATCTATCTATTTGTATTAAAGGAACTAACTATATTATACATTGCATGTTTGGGAAGTGGGCTCATCTTGCATTCATTTTTTATTTGTATATAACAACTCCTAATAGGGTTGAGCCTTCTAACAAGTCCTAGTACTCTAACAAAGATCAAGACACAATAAATTGATTAGGGGATCATTTTGTGTGTACCATCCCCAATGAGGTTTTCCCTTGGCTAGGGTTTTCCTAGTTAAAAAAATATTTTATTATGAGTTATCTTATTGCATGGTAATTTTTAAGGTTCAACATAGTTATTTTACTTTTTTTTGCATGTTATAAATTTGTTAAAGATATCTAGTTTTGGGCTAAAGTTTGTGAAATAATGATTCAACCCTCTCCCAGTATTTCCTATTTCTAATAATTTCTTTCTTAGCCAAGAAACCAATCTTTCTCCAAGGAAAAATGCTCTGCCATGTGTACTATTTCTATCATTGACACTATCTAGCTAGTTCATATTAGTATATGCACATAGAGTAAAGTAGTTTAATCTATTATATCATAACCCAAAATTAGGTGTACCCTTCAAATATCTAAATATCCTCTTTATTGATGCATAGTGTGTTTCCTTAGACTGGGCTTGAAATATTGCTACTATAATAACGGCATTGCTATATTTGTTCTTAGATGAGTAAGATATTGTAAACCTCTAATGATGGATATGTACATCTTTTACTCAACTCTAGGTATCTCATATTTGCTAGATAACTTGTAACTAGTTATCATAGGTTTACCTATTAGAAATAGGGAATACTAAGAGGGGAGAGGGTGAATAAATATTTTAAAAACTTTAGCCCAAAATTGGATATTGTTGATTTCCTTATAACTGGCATATGAATGTAAACTAGTAATGTTGAACAATAAACATAACCATGCAATAAGAGAACTCATAACACCATATTTTTAAACTATGGAAACCATGGCCAAGGGAAAACCTTGGTGGGGATGGTACCCACAATATGATCCACTAAAAAATAGTATATGGTTAAGGATGTTGACCCTATTAGGAGTCTATTACATATATAGTGTCTTGATCCTTGTTAGAGGACTAGGCCCTATTAAAAGAATTAACCCTATTAGGATTTGTTATAACCCTATTAATAGTTTATATATATATAGAAAATTAGAAACTATATGCAAGATGATCCCACTACCTAAACATGAAATTATACAATGTAGTTCTTTATACAAAAAGAGATAGATACAAAAACCTCTTTACAATGTTGATATCTTCAATATCTAATCTTTCATTTTCTTCTCTTATCATATCTTTTATCACACATAAGAATTATTTTCATATATAGCTCACATATGAGTTCTCATATCACTTACATCTTACACATAACTTCACATATCATCGTCTTTCATTTATACCTTTACATTTTACAAAGTTATGCAATTGACCTTCAAGCATTCACATGCTTGGCAAAATGAAAAACTGATTCTTTCTCTCTCAAACTTAATATAGAGCATGTCATCCCTAATTATTCAAGTAATTGTTTCATAATTTTTTTTTTCCTTAAAACCCATAATTCATGCTTTTCTATTATACTCTGTTCTACTTGTACACTTCCTTTACTAGTATTTAATTCATAACTTATTAGTACTGTCTCCCAAAATGTTCAATTTTTTTTTACAAAACTTGGCCTTTGCAAAATCTAAAAACTTCAAAATTTGGGGATCATTACCTTTATAACCATCTTTCCTTATATCTCTTATTACAATACTTCACATATGTACTTCCCCCACCTTTCTATATATATCATACTTTTACTATGTTCCTATTACTTTTCTGTAGACTATATTTTATACAACTTTCATATACTACCCCCCCTTTGAGAGCAATGACAAAGGTGTCAAAATCTATGTACAAGTCAAAATTTGTTACCTTTTCTCAAGCTAGATTTGAGATTCTAGACATATAATCTTCAAAATTTGTCTTTAAGAGCTCTAATTCCTTCTTCCATGTATCTTTTACTATGTCTATTGTGTTGATTAGTGCACATAATCCATAGGAGGATACTTCAACCACATTTAAATTTGTATATGTAAATTTCTCATAAGATGGCTTAGCTCCAAGACATTCTTCCAACTTATTTTTCACTTTACTGACCTTTAATGTTAGGTGTTCTTTGAGTAGAGAGAATCATTTGATTACCCTTTCTTTCCTAAGTTCAATGATTCTAATGTCATCATGAACTTTTGATACTAAGACCTCACAATCTTCAATAATTGTGCCCGACTGCTATGATGTTGATGTCAATGTTTGAAGCTGATTTACCTTTGAACTAATATTTTCATTGATATCTTTTATATAATTTATAACATATTGCATTGTCCATACAATCTCCTTCCTTCTTCTATAAATTTTCTCAATTCCTTGATGCTAGTATCAAGGGTTTATAAATCATTTCTCACATTTTTTCAATTATCAATTCCTTCTTGCTAGTAGCACTCTTCTTCTATTAATTAACCTATTACACAAGTCTTATGCTATATCTTTCTGAACATCCTCAAACATTTTCTTGGATAAAATCATATGCCTATCTACTACATTCTCTAGCTACTCCATGCTACTATATAAATGGTAATATTTATTCAACTATACAAATATTATATTATTAATAATATGAACATTCAAATTTTCTACCTTTTGTTTCTAGGGTTTCTTACCTAAGGTTGTCTTGGCTTTAGTCACAACCTTCTCAATAGGTCTATCCTCTAATTCTTCCTCATATTCATCTAACTCAATCATGTAAAATTCTTATCTTCTTTTTCCTAGTCTATTGGATAATTACTTGGTTCTCTTCTTGGAAGGCTACTCTACTACCTCTTGCTTCACCTTAGTCATTCCTTCATATTTCCTTGTGCTTAGAGAGTTATTGATTGTTCACCAATTATCTTAACCTCCTCTTCATCTTTCTCCTTTTGAAAAGGTTGTACAAGAGTAGGTTGTACTTATGTTACTACAACATAAGGTGCACTTGGTATTTATGTGGATGGTCTTTATATAGTTACTCCTCCTAATACTCCTACTATTGCTAGAGGTGTAGCTACCAAGACTTCACTTTTTCCACTTGCTCTCATTTCCATAGTGACTCTAATTGCCTCCTTTGATGTAGATAGAATTTGAAGGTACCCCTACTTGAGTTAATCCAGATCCCTACAAATAACCACATAGTGGAAATGAAATAGAAGAGACCAAATCTGATACCAATTCAATATTTTTTCATAAAATAACTATTTACATACAATATCCCTAGCTATAAGGCCTTCAAGTTAGGGCCAAATACAATATCAATTACAAAATAATTATGCAAAATCCCTCAAGATCTAGTCCTAATATTAGCTAGTCTAGATCCACACTTTGGTAGAAACCCTCGAAGGAAGATCTCAACTTGTGCTCACAAGCCCACCAAGAAATCTCCTTGTTTCCCAAGCTTCAACTACTAGTCCTTCTAAAAATTTGTTGTTCTACCACATCCTCTTCTCCAAGCTAGTTGACTATGACTTAAAACTCCACAAAACAACCCTACATATACATAACTAAACCATAGTTCAGCCTAGCCCATTACAAAATAGAATAAAACCATACATTAAATACATGAATAAGCCACAAGTCAGTTGGTAACAAAAGATAAATACATATAACCCAAATCAAGTACATTAGTTATCTAATCAATGACAAGTTGGTTAACATAGAACCAAGACCAAACCAAGCATCAAAGAAAAAACCTCACCAAGTGTCAATATTCCACCATAACCGAGCTCCTTCATTGATCGAGCCAACTTGGGCAACACTACTATCGAGTTCCTAATGTAAACTAAGTAACAATATATATTGAGTGTCCCAAGCATCTTTGGATGTCTTCATTAACCAAGTCCCTTTATTGACTAAGAAATGTAGGAAACAATACATTCGAGAATCACCAAGCTCCCAGTGTGTGCCAAGTTCCTACAAGAAACACTTAGTGCCTTCAACAACCAAGTGCCCCTGAGCTACACCAAGCTCCTTTAACAACCAAGAACCTCCAAGAAAGCCAAGTCCATCCATCCACTAAGTTCTCAACCAAGAACTACCAAGTGATGAATGAGTAACCTCTACCAAGAACCTCTTCTTCAACTAAGTACTAGTCTAAGAACCCTCCAAAGCAACTACTGAGTCTTCTCCCATAGAATCCAAAGTAGCCATTGAGAAAACTCAAGGTTCTCTTACATCATTATGTTCAGGAAAATAGAAAAGTGTGTCCCACACTTTGGTGCCCAAAGAAAGATCTAATCAAATCTTCATCTTCACCAAAAGCTTCTCATCTAATAAGGACAAGAAAACCAACATGCAAATCATCCACATCTACATCCACCTATCAAACACTAGAATTTGAATAAGTAAATCAACATGCTCACTTCTAAGATCAAACTAAACATAATTCTTCACAAGTAAAGCCTCACCAACAACTAGTGAATCCACACCATAAAAAATGAGCTCCAAATCCACAACAATATTAACTCCTCAGTAATATATGCGAAACTCTCAACACCAACAATCTCATTGCTCACAACAAGATTCTCTACAACACATAAATCATCACCAACAACAACCAGATCATCCACAATGAAGTGCTCTATAATTTCCATGTAATAATTAATTGAATGATCATGAAAAAATATCTCCATCATAACATCAAGAAGGTTAGGTATATCCTTAGCAACAACATCAAGTTGCTCTACAAGTTCTATATTAGACTTTACAAACTGATAAAAAAAACCAACCTCTTCCACCTCAACCTTTCTGTGCCATCTTCTCTCTCAAAGAAGTCTTCTAATTGAGGAAACAACATTCTTTCATATTAGTAGACTGCAACTCCACAAACATCTAGAGAATTCCCTCCCAATCTTGTCCTTAACTCAATCAACTAAACTAGCTTCAAACTGAGTAGATGCCTCAGAAAGCCTTTTCTCCACCATATAGATTCACAATCATCCAGGGTGTAATATTCTTGGAGACATATTCCAAGTTCTTCATAAACCTTTTGCAAAAAATCACAAATAGATCAATCTTTCCCAACAAGATCAACCTTCCATCTTCACATCCAACAATCCATCTTCAAGTCCTGTACAATTGCAAGTTAGAATCATGATTTTCCACCTCACAATCGAGAGATCTATGACTCCAAAAATAATATTCCAACACTAGATCAAGATCTTCTTAGATCAACTTCTCTCAACCTAAGGTCCTAGTGCAAACTTCCTAAACTTTGACAATTGCTCTACACACTTTGGAAGAATTGCGCTCTTCTACCATATGATGTAGTGAGAATATAAAGGTACTCTTACTTGAGGTAATATGGATCCTTGTAAATAACCACATAGTATAAACACAAGTCAAGTGACCAAATTTGATAAAAATTCAATACTTTGTTCATAACATAATTTTTTACGTGCAATATGCCAAGCTATAAGGTATTCTAGCTTAGGGCAAAATATAATAGTAAATACAAAATAGTTCTATAAGATGCCACAAGATCAAATCTTAACAGTAGCTAGTCTAGATCCACAACCTAGTAGAAACCCCTAAAGGAAGACCTCGACTTGTGCTTGCAATTCCACCAAGCAATCTCCTTGTTTCCCAAGCCTCAGCTACTAGCCCTTCTCAAAATTCACACTTCTACCACATCCTCTCTCCAAGCTGGATGACTATGACTTAAGACTCCACAAAACACCCCTAACTATACCCAACTAAGCCACAAGTTGGCCTAGCCCATTACAAAATAAAATAACACCTTACATTAGATACATGCATAAGCTACAAATCTACTCACAAAAAAAATTGAATACATATAACCCAAATTAAATGCATAAGTTGGTTTACCATAGACATCTTAGTTAACACAAAACCAAGAACAAACAAAGCATCAAAGAAAAAACCTCACTGAGTGTTAACATTCTACCATAACCAAGCTCCTTCATTAACTGAGCCAACTTGGGCGACACAACTAGCAAGTTCCTAGTGTAAACCAAGCCATAGTATATGCTAAGAGCCCAAAAAATCACCAAAGTTCTTCATTAACCTAGTCCCTTCACTAACCAATAAACTCAAGATATATTACAACAAAGATTCACCGAGCTCCCAGTGTGTGCCAAATTCCTGGAAGCAATGAAGTGCTCCCAAGCTATGCCAAGCTCCTTCAACAACTGAGCACCTCTAAGATTACCAAGTCCATCCATTCGGAAAATTATCAACCAAGAATTTCCAAGAGATGACCAAGTAGTCTCTACCAAGCACCTCTTCAACCAAGTACTACTCCAAGCACCTTGCAAAGAAACTACTGAGTCTCCTCCCATGAACTCCAAAGTAGCCACTAAGTAAACCCAAGATTATTCTACATCATATTTATATTCCTCACTTGTCATACCTATTTCCTTAAAGATTTCATCTATATTCTTCTCAACTTTCTTCTTGATGTCCTTGCATTGAAGTTCACTATAAACTTCTATTACTTTTTCTTCATATCTCCCCCATTTAGGATATTCCTCATCTCTCTCTGATTCTAAGATATTCTTCACATAACCCTCAATTATTTATTAACTCATTTCATATCCCATGGGGTCTATGAACTTTATTCTATGCTCTACTACTTCTATACATCTGACATCTATTTCAGCCATGAAACATATGCCATTCTTATATTTCCCCACTAGAGCAGGTAGAATTCTAAATCTTTTCTTTATTTCAAATTGGAAGCTTTTCATCATTCTTGATATCTCCCCTATTACTTTACGCTCTAAATACTTCTTGTAATAATGAGTTATTAATCTCATTATGTACTGATCACTATATCATTCTTGGTCTAACATACTAGGGAATTATCTGATCACTTGTAAGAATAGGTGTGTGTTGGAAATATAAGAGGAGTAACTAAGAGGAGAGGGGTGAATTAGTTACCACAAAAATAAATCCTAGATCCCTTAGATGTCAATACAAATCAAAACATAAACTCTAACTAAATTTTATTATGCTATTACTTAGTTTACACACAGACACTCTATTAACACTAGCAAATACTACAACTCAGCAAGCACTAAGAATCAATTGTAACTTAGCAATAAGTGAATATATTGATCTCAATGTGATTAACCTTAAACTTAACTTAGTTGCATGCACATAAAAGAAATAGCATGGACACAAGTGACACAAAGATTGAATGTGGAAATATAATTTGGGAAAAACCACCAATTACAACTTTTTACTAATTTCACTCTTCTAAAGTGAGCCTTACACCCTATTAAGGGTTACAAAACACACTGTTAGGTGTGACCCTATTAGAGGATTTAATCACCCTATTAGGAGTGGCCTTGTTAGAGGTCTTCAAGACGCATCAAATAGGAATGCCACCTTGTTAGAGGATTCACATATAACTACTAAGTCAACTATGTTAAGAGATTTAGATCAATACTACAATAGTTAGAAAGTAACAATGAGATAACTTGATTTCTGATGCAATTGAATTGTTGTTTACAGATCTCAATTTTGGCTTTAATACTTGATCCTTCTTGATCAAATATATCTATGTAGCTCCACAAGGATATCCTACTTATAATTCAAATTTTCTTCTTCTTGGCATCTTTAAATCTTTTATTTATTCCACACATTCAATCCTCAACTTGATCTTCTATTCATATCTAACAAATTATCAATTTGGCTTGAATACAATTTAGAATACTTAATATTCATCTCCTCAGTCGGCTAGAACCAACAAAAAAATCAATTGAACTCTATATGCCAAAACAAAAAAAATTTTCATTAGCCGACCCTACTTGGTAGACACTAACCAAAATAGATTTTCCTTATTTAACCCAGTGAGCTCGGTTAACATTAGTTCTCATGCAAATTTTCTTTATCTCCCAAGAAAACATGGTAGATACTAGCTTTTGGAAATTCTCTTTGGTACTTGTTATCTTCCAACTTTCCTTTTTCTTCCAAGTGAACTCGGTAGACACTAACTTCTAAACTTGGCATACACAAGAATGCTTGCTAGACATGGGGAACTATCTTTAATGCTTGAGTGAGCTTGGCATAAACTAATTGGAAATGATATGACATTTTATGTAACATCAAAGAATATACATAATTAACCAATTATTTTCAATAGTGTGTTAGTAAGGATTTGAATCTAAAGACCACATTCTTTTTCTTCTTCAATTTCTCAATATTGTCTAATAGCTTCTACTTCACAATCTCAAACATATTTACTATTCCCATCTTCTTTGTCATCAAATATGCTACATGGATAAATTTACCAAGTACTACATTCACTTTGGAACTATAGTTCATTTTGTAGCCAATGACCTTATTGATAATGCTAACTTTAGTTTTTATTATTAGGTCAAACATCATATTTCTTACATTTGATTTTGTCTTTAGGTTTGTTTCAACTAACTTCTTCATGTTTTTCTCATTGAAAAGGTTTCTAACTTCATTATTCAAACCATTAAGTTTATGCATCATGTTGTTATCAATCATCATAGAGATGTCTCCTACCCAAAATATTCCTTCATGAATTCTACTTAGAATGAGTATGCTCTATTTGTGGTTATGAAAATCCATATAGAACATATGCTTAATAATTCTTAAATCATTTAGGTGGAAAAACTCTTGCCTTAGTGATAGGTCATCATTACACACTATGTTTAGGTCTTTGTGCATATCACTTTCCCCAATACTATCAAATTTGCAATGTATATCTACCTCGATATCTTCTACATGTAATACATTGTGTAAAACTTGTGAAAATGATCCTAGAGGATCATCTTCCACTGACACATAAGGGTGTTTCTTGAAATTATACCTTAGCCTTTCACTTATATCATAAAATATAGGGTTCTCCATTTTAGTGATTCAAAAACTTTAAAACACAACTATAACTTTGGAAAATATCTAAATTTGACATAACTAGGACTACTTTCAATTTACACTTGAAAATACTTCATTTCACCTTCAATTAACTACCAAATCTCTCTTACCTCCTTCTTAACTCTTCACACAATCAAATGATACACATAATATTTCTCACATGGCGTATATCTCACAAACAGATCTTTGTATTAATTGCACAACTACATAACTCACAAAAAGCTATTGCTGATTAACATTAAACTTGATTTTATTAATGCTCACATCTGTGGTATTGAAATGATATGCACTTTGAAGTGTAGCTTCCACATATCATCTTCTACCTCATATTAACTCAACATCTCTTAACTGGATCTCTAACCTTAGTTTTATCTTTATGATACTTGATCTTCAATAAGAATGTGCTTAATTCAAATAGGATGAATCACATATAATAGCCAACTTCAATATTTTATTAGATGCATCAAAATACTTTTCTTCCAATACTATTTGTGAACTTGATGGATGTTTTTCTTTGACAAGTACCTCTTTGAATTCTTCCACATGCTCTCTCAGTTTATCTTTTTGGTTATTGTCATCTCTCTTATTCCTTCTAGTGTTGATGTTATTATTCCTTCTAAAATTTGGACTCCTATTGATGTTCCTCATTTCCATTCTATGAACTATTTCTATATGGACAAAGTTGTTGCATAGATGACATACTAGTGATTTCTTCTCTAATTAGGTTCAGAATGGTTAACTGGTGCTTTGCAACTTTTGACAATGTGTTTAAAGTTATTACACTTGTAACACACAATGATGCTGCTTGTTTTATTAGATATTTTTTCTTCCTTAGATCTACTAGAATGTCTTATTCTCTCATTACTTTTAGGGTTGGTATCTCTAAACATTCTACTATTGCCATTATTACTATCAAATTTAGGTTTCCTATAAACAACTGCTTTATGGTCAAAACTAGGACAATTAAAACAATCAATATTAGTAATAGGTTTGAATAAATTACATGTATAGTCTCTCTTCATATGGCCAACATTATTACATATAAGGCATCAATTCATACCTTACCTCCTTAATTGACTTAAATTGCCCTATCTACTTAGATCCATCACTTTTCTCGGGTTGACTTGCTTGCTCAACTTCTTTTGGTGCTCTTTATATTAACTAGATTCAACCTCATTTTTATCACTCTTCTTAGATTCAAGATTTTCATTAACTAGAGTTATTTTCTTTCTTGCTTCAAATTTATTTGTTGACTTTTCTCTAATGAAATATTCAAGACCAGTCTTATCATAAGAAGGTATTTGAAAATATCGTTGCTCAAAAATTTTCTCACTACTAGAAGATGACTTTTCTAATTGCTTCTTAGCTTGGGCTAACTCTCCTTTCACATTAGTATTATATTTCTCAAGTTTTTCATTTTCAAACATAATGGATTCACGTTCAGATGTCACTTTTGTAAGATGGGACTTTAGATCAACATTCTCATATTTTAGATTTGATTCAATCTTGCTATCATCTTTCTCCAAGCTTAGCTTTAGTTCAATGATCTTCAAATCATGTTTCAAAATCTCATTTTATTTCTTTAATTTTGATACCTCATCACTATCTTTTGTCTTCTCTTTAGTTTCCTTTCTAGATTTGAGATGATCAATATCATCTTTCAATTTCCCTATGTAGTCTTTCTATATTCATGTCTTTCTTTTAGGTTATCTCTTTCTTCAGTAAGAATATCAATCTTCTCAAGAGATTCTTCTACAACTATTCCATATCCATAGGGATCTTACTCAAGCTAAGCCTCTTTAGAGTAATTGTGATCTGATATCAATTGTTAGAAATAGGGAATACTTATGGGGGGGGGGGGTGGTTGTGAATTAGTATTTTAAAAACTTTAGCCAAAAATTTGATAAGGTTTTTGATTAAGAAAAAAAAGTTTTATAGGGATCCTAAAACCCAAAATTTCTTACATAACAAAGGGCTGTGAATTAAAAAAAAAGCCCAGTAATAGAACGATGACCAATAGAAAGGCTAGAACAAAAAAAATGGAAAAACCCAAAAATAAAAATACCTAAAAATACTATAGAAACCAAATATAGAACTTGAAAATTCTTTAATTACTCCCCCACCTTCCTTTCAAGGTCCTGGATAGTCTGCTACTTCATAGGCTCTTTGATTCTCCTCTGTCATGAGCTCTAGGTTTTTCTCACTAGTCTGATGCAAGTGGCCTTGGGTTATGTCCATTATGATGTCCTCTTCCATCCTATCTTCATCATTATCCTTCTCATCCTTCTTTATGAAAAATTGCCTAGCTTTCATCTTACCACTAAGACTAACAATGTTTTCATTGAGAGAATTCAGAATAGTGATCATTTGATTAGCCATTTTGTAGTTGAAAGTCTCCAAATTTTGCATCCTTTTTTCAACCAAACTTATTCAATCCCACTCATTTTTCAAGATCCATTGCTCATTCCTCTTCCCCTAGCTTTCAATTTGTCTCATTCTATCTTGTACCTCCTCCAACTCATGGAAAATCCATTTAATAGATCAAAAGTTATCAATCATGCTATTTTTTGCATTGTTGAGAAAATTCATACCCACCTCCTTGCATTGTTTGTGATGGCCGCCAATGCCTATTCTATTAGTTCCTCCAATTGGATCTTGACCTCTTTTTCTTCAAGGATTTGGGAATTCATAAGTTCTCTCATAATCCCTATTTTTGAGGTTCTAGCATTGAAGTTTTTCCAAGCCATATGCCTATCTTTTATAACAACTTCATTGCTTCCCTCCTCCATTTTCTCCTTTTTTTTTCTCCTATAGGGGAATGAGAAGGGGAGGAAGAATAGAGATCTCCTAACTCATATCATTTTCCCCCTCTAGAGATATGTCCTCCTCTTTATTCCTCTTCTACTTCTTTTTGGGGTTACTAGCTGGCTCCTCTCTAGTCTCAACATCCACACCCTTATTCTCCTCATCTATTTCCATATATTCTCCTTCCTCATTGTACTCTTCTTCCCCCTGACTAGTTTTTTTGGGCACATGACCCCTAGGGATTTTCTTGCAAGGAACTTTACTTGGAATAGGAGTTTCCTTATCTCTTCCCCTAGTTTTCTTCCCTAATGAATGATTTCTTCCTCCTTCTCTGAGCTTAAGTATGGATTTCCTCTATTTTTGAGGAGAAATCAGAGCTCCCCATCTCCTTAGAAGCAACTACAACATGAGCTAGGGATTTGCTCCTACATTGAGGTTTAAAATATTCAGAGAGCAAAAGAAATAAACCCTCATGTAGGGTAGGGTTAGAACTAGGTTTTTTCTTATACCCCAAAAAATTCTTGTTCATGGAAGAATATAGGTAAAAAGGAAAATAAATATTAGCCCCATAATGGAAATTATTGAGCAAAAAAAAATGATGAGTTCTAACCATATCAAACCTCATGTCTAGAGTAATAAACTCAATGATGGCCCTCAACACATACCTCCAGAGCTTCTTAATCGAGTCCATCTCATAGTAAGTCTCACTCTTCACTAGCTCCTTCTTCTCATCCATGTTCTTGGAAAAATCTTTTATCACATTGAAATTTTTTTTTTTGTCTATAGTGAACTTTAAACCCTCATAAGGGATTTCAATGACATGGGCGATGACCTCCATATAATGGCAAAAACTAGATATTGTTAATTTCCTTACAACTTGCATATGAAAATAAACTAATAATGTTGAATAGTAAACACTACCATTGCATAAGAGAATTCATAACACCATTTTTTTAATTAGGGAAACCCTAGCCAAGGGAAAACCCTAGTGGGGATGGTACTCATAAAATGATCCACTAAAGAAAACTATCCAGTTAAGGATGTTGACCATGTTAGGAGTCTATTACATATATAGTGTCTCATTCCTTGTTAGAGGAATAGCCATGTTAAAATCCTCAAGCCTATTAGGGGTTTTTCCAACCATATTAGGAGTTGATATATATACAATTATAAAATGTACGCAAGATGAGCCCACTAACAAAACATGCAATTATGTGTTGTCATTAGTTTTTGGATTACCTCATTTTGGGGTACATCCAAATTCACACTACATAATTTGGTATCAGAGCTCAGTTGTTCTTGAGTGTGAAAGCATATTTCTAAAGTGTGAGGTAGTTTGTACTAGGACCTTGGTTGGGAAAATTTTATTAGAGAAGGATTTTTTATTTTGGAATTCCTAGCTACTTGGTCATTTGGTGTAGGGTGGAAGACATGCAGATTTTCCTTACGCTTGCAAAGGAATCACTATTTGATTATTGTTTCTAAAGATGGTTTGAGGAAGGAGAAATGTTGATCCAAAAATATTACACATGTTGAGGAAACTTGCAGCCAATGTTGAAGCTACTGAGTTAGCACAAGACCATAGAAGACATCTTGATGATATTGAGAGAAATGAGGATGATTCTTTTTGGGATGATTTACATGAAAAGATTGATGGTCTAGAAGAGTCTAATTTGATTTGACATCTGAGGATTAGAAAGAAGGTTTGTTGGCTGGTCAAAGAGATTATGAAGAGAAGAAGATAGATCGTGGAAGTACATGATTATTTTGCTGAAATGGAGGAAGTATCTTATGGTTTTCATGAGTAGATGGATAGATCTGACCCTGAAATTGTAGAGAATCTTGTTGTGCATAATGAGATTATTGAAGAGGAGAGTTTTACTTATGTTGGGAAGGAATTGGATGTTGCTATACAAAATTATGTTAATGTTGGAATGGATGTGATTAAGGACTTATCTATTATTGTTGTTACTGATCTAGAGTTATATGTTCATTTTGTTATGAATAATGTTGATCTAGATGTTGCTTGTAGTAAGAAGATGGATTTACTTTCTAGTAATAGGGTTGAGGGTTTTAGATGTGTTATTGATGTGGGTTTACATGATTTTTTTTTTTCTGGTATAGATATGAACTTATATGTTGTTGCTGATATGTTGAAGGATACAAATGTTGTTACTAATATAGATTTTCATCATGTTGTTGATCTATATGTTGCAAGAAGAATGAGTATATATACTATTATGAGTATGGATGACATAGGATTATTCTTGAATGTTCCTAATATGGATTCATTTATTGTTGATTTGGTTGAGGACTCCTATATTATACATTTATATGCTTTTTCTCTAATGGATCCGAGTTCTTATATTGTTGCCAATTAGGTTTGTGATTCAGATATTATTGCTGATCTACTTTTCATGTATGAGGATAATGTTATGGATAATGTTGATGATAAGTTCCAGATGGAGCATTGTGATTTTTAGTTAAGTTTGTATGTTGATTGGTTGGATGAGATTCTAATTTTTGAATGGATGAATCATAGATGGTTGATTTTTTGATTTGATCTCTTTTCTCTAATGAAGTAGAAACCTTTTGTGAAGATGAAGTTGAGTATATAATTTTTTTTTAGAAGAAAAATTTGACACATTTTTATATTTACCTGAGGAGTCTGATGCAAGAAAATCTAAGGTATTTTCTATTTACCCTAGTAGTCTAATACAGGAGTATCCTAGCCATCACATTATCCCACTAATTCTATTACAGCAATAGCTGAGTGCCAGTAATTTTTGTAGTTAAAGCCAAGTTGAGGTTATACCACATCATGTTAAAACTCAAGTTTGTGTGTTATCCCATCTTGCCATTGTAGTGTGTGCCGAGTTCCATAGTGTGTGCCAAGCTATTCTTCACATGATGAGCTATTCTTCATGTGTCGAGTTACCTAGTGTATGCTGAGTGACTCTTCATGTGCTACATGACTTTTCATGTGCTGAGTTATCTTGTTTATATTGAGTGTTAGGATTTTGGACATGATTTCTATGTGAGCTCACTTGCATGATTTATTTTTTTCATAAAATTTATGTTAAGATCTTGTCATGGGATTTGTCCAAAATGTTATTGGGTCAGCCTTGCTATTTTGTAATGTTCTAGAATGATCTATAAGCCATTTTACCAAATATAAATAAAGTATTTAGGCTTAGAGGTAGGCATGTTTTAGAATTTCTAGAGCAAAATGAAAAAGTTTATAAAGTTTGTGGCATATGGTCTTGGAGATGTAGAATTTGGAAGTGTGGAGTCTTAGCCTAGAGTAGTTTGGATATAGAGTTTGTATTTGAGTCCGGAGATCTATTCTTCTTTGAAAGATGTATTCTTCTTTGTAATGGCCATAACCTAGAAGGTCATATAGTCAAGCATGTTAGACATAAACTTGTTGATATGAATATATGAAGATATTGTCCCTCTGGATCTAAATCTCATTCCTCTTATTCATTTTCTATTGTGTGTTGTTTTGTTAGTTTCTAGATTACTTCATTTTGGGGTACATCCAGATTCGTGTTCCATCAAAAATATACCTATTAACCTAAAAGAATTAGAAAAATAATATCTATCTAAAAGGGATAATATCAGATAGGGTGCATTGATGACACACATAGGCACAATTAGGAACCTGCCAGTAATCGCAGCATCTGCTAGGGAAGCTTTTAAAAAGGAATATTCAATTCCTGAGCTGTGGAGATATATATTACTTTGTGTAGGGTTTTTAGTGAGGATGAGTAGAATATCATGCCTATAATTTTTCTATATATGATGGCTCAAATTTCTTCTTTCGGTGTTGATATTATTTTTTATTTCACCTTTCCTTTAATCGAAGAAATCCATACAAGCTTGGTTGTAATTGCCAAGGGCAATGTTAAAAATTTTTTTGGTCACTACACATTATTGATGGACATGTTCTTGTTTAAAGGTGTGACATATTTTGGGAAGGAAATGGTCTTAAATAGAGAATAGGAGGGAGAAGCTCAACCAATTCAATTATGGAGTTGTAGATGCTCAAAAATGGTTCGCATCTATGGTTTCATCACTTCTTCATACTAATTCATCCCATTTTCTCATTCCACTAATTCTAATCTTTTGTCCAACTTGATCATATCTCAATACTATTTTTCATCATTCATATCCTCTTTTACATAAATTTCATATCATTTTGAAACTATTTCAAATCAACTCAAATCCATTTCAAATCAACTTAGAATCACCCCAAATCAACTCATAATCACCTAGAATTAGTCCTAATCAACCCAAAACATGTTGAACATCCCAAATCTATCATCATTTGTCCAATCCTAGGAATTTTTGTGGCTCTTAGTGCCTTGGGTACCTACAAATCTATCAAATCTTATCAATCTCACCTTAGTACTATCATGGCTCTCAGTGCTAGGTCAAACTATCATTCACACCATCTAATCTTTGACATTGCGGAGTCTCTCAATGTCAAATCATGGAATTATCAACCATTTAATAACATTGATAGTGTCCATTGATGTAATTACAATCAACCCTATCAATGAATCTCAATCGTCTAGCATTTTACAATGTCAATTATATGTTACATGTCCTTTGGCATGTTATCAATTTCAATCAGCTGATCAATTTGACCATGGATTTGGTCTATCCATCATCATCCTCATCATTCTCCATTATCAACACATTTCATCAAAGGCTACTGGTGCACTTACTTAATCAAATTGGTCAATCACCCACTAATTTTCTCTAGAGGATTAAATAACCCATAATTTAAACCTATGTCACTTCACTACTTATTCTTCCTAAGTAACCTCCTCAATTAATTGATATTTCATTAATTAATTGGGTCATCATTTACAAAGCATGGAAATTCTCAATTTCCTAAGTCATATTTTTCACCATTAATTCCATTTTTCACTAACTTCTATTTGTGCAAAATAAGGGATTTTTACTTCAAATATTCCACAAAATATTGACATCATCATGACACATGGGTGTAACACTTTGTGGATTCTCCATTGACACTTGGCTAAGATATGCCATAATCCAATATTCTTATCCCTTTATGTACATTCATTTTTGGCTTCCATTGTCATAGATTCTTGGCTTTAAGTGGGTTTGAGGTGTCATATGATGCATCATAGATTCTCTTCCATCTTTAGCCAAGTTTCACTTCCAAGCATCATACAATCCTACATTTTGCATCTTGTGTCATATGTGTCATGGATTCTCCAAGGAATCTCTTTCCATGTCCCATATCCAAGGTGACAAATCCAATGCTCTTATCTTTCATGTTGATTATAAAATGAGCATTCTTTCTCTCATTTCTTGTCTCTAATTCCTAAGTATTTTTAGGTCCCTAGTTTTTAGGCTTTTTCTACATTTCTCATGCAAAAATCACATCTTCTAGTATTCTCAGAGCATTATCACCATCTTAAGCTTTTTCTTCAATGTTGTGTACATTATAGGAAATTTGGAGCTACATCAGATGGAGAAGAAAGAAGGACATGAGAGGTACAAATGAAAAAGGGGGTTTCTAACCTTGTGTTGCTTCCTTTCTATTAAGTTGGCTTTCATGGTAGACTAGAGGGTGTTAATATATGTTTAGTGAGTTGTTAATTTTCTTATAGTATGTTAGACATTAGCCCAATTTATAGGTCCTACAATTGGTGAACCTGATGTGAACATGCTTAACTAACTTGGGTTTCTTGTGTTTGTGCTTGTAGGTGCAAGGAAGGAGCTCACTTGGAGCGGTATAAGGCTTATTCTCTCTCCTTTATCATGCATAGTCTAGCTAGTGGGCCTAGTAATATGGTTTCATGCTCCTATTTCATGTATTTTGATAGCTTGTTTTCCTAGGGTGCACTCTACTATGTCAGGGCACACTTGGGACCCCTAAGAGGCAATTTTAGGAGTCTAGGAGCCACCATAACCCCTATCTACTATTCCTAGATTACTAACTACACTTAGAAATCATCAACTATGCCTTTTTAGGCCCCAACTACACCATGGTTGTAGTCTATACTATTTAAGTGCACTTGGGAGGGTAGAGTTCAAAAATCTATTTTATGGGTATTGTTTAGGGCTCAATTCCCCACAGTCTACACCTAGTCTCCCAACTACACCCAAAAACTAAAAACTACAACCTTCTAGGCCCCAAGTTCATCATGGGAATAGTTAGAAATATTTGAGTGCACTTGGGGGCATTCTAAGCCATTCTATCTTTCTAGGGCATAGTCTACTATATTAGAGCACACTTCATTCACAAAAAGCACACGTTTCAATCAAAATTTTCATCTAGGGTTTATGTTTGCATCTAGGACCTAGATTAGATATTTTTGTTATATTGATTGTCTATTTGTAGCATATGCAAATCATTGGATGGAGACTCATCATTGAAAAACTACTAATGCCTATTTGCATTACATTGTTGAAGACCTTATGTGTTTGTCAGAACCATGTGTTTGTGGATTTCCTAGATTAGATAACACTTCATTTGGTGCATAAAATGAAATTTTTATTTTTTTCTTGGCATGTATATAGTGTTTATAACCCTAGGGGTTACATGGATATATCATCTCCCCTCACTATTTGTGGATCTTTTGTGTAAGAGAAATCCATGTGACTTCTATAGGAAGCCTACCTTGGACCAAGATACTTAATATTGGGTATGCCAAGGGATGCCTTCAAAGTGATAATGAGCCCAAACCTAGGTTAGTGTTCTAGCCAATATATAAAAATTGATTATGGTGAAAACTATGTCAGTGGTATTGCTGAGTGACAGCTCTCCTCTAGTACCCTTATGGTGTGTCAAACCTCAGTTCTCAGGGCTAGGAGACCTTGTGAGGAATTTTATCATTCACTTGCCAAATAGAATGCCCTTACTAAAAACCATGTTTTAGTGGAAAAAATCCTTTCAATCCATTGGCTCAAGGGGCCACCCATGCCCATTAAGGCATCCTATATTCTCACAGTCCTTAATAGAGACAACAGTCCCTTGGGAAGTCATGCCCCTTGGGAAGCGAATCTTGGTAGCCCTAAGAAGTGAGTGAACTATAAGGGGGAGCCTATGGTGCCAGGATCCTAGGTTTTCCACTCTAGATAAGTGTTTTTGAACTTTAGTTCAAGGAGGAATTCAATGGATATAGTTCTAAAGCCTAGGTTGTGGTGTGTTTGTTCACTTTTAATAGTAAACACATCAGTCAAGATAATGCCAACAGTCAAATTTACACCTTGGATAACATCAAAAACTATCTAAACATTACAATTTTGGTCAAAACTTTTCAAACTTGGGTCCCATACATTCAAAACTTGGGAAACATGGCAACTGGTGATCCTAAATGTGCTTGGCATAACATAGGTTTCATCCTTGCATAAAACTCACATGCATTAAACCTAGTTTAGACCACATACTTGCATCATATAGGATTCATCTTGCATCTTTTAGTCCTCACTTAGTATTCCTCGTCTTTCATATTGCATTCATTAGGGTTTAGCCTACATTCTTTGCATTTCAACCCCCAAATCTGCACTTTGCATCTTCCCTCTTGCATCTTTGCATACACAACCTTCATCTTCCACACTTTAACCATAATTCTAGGTGTCTCAAATCTCATTTTGAACCTTTATTCTGGTCTTAGCATTTTCCTCTATTGTTTAGCTCACTGTTACATAAATCTAGAAACCCTAGCACCCAAAATTGCTTTATTTTCAACCCAACTTCCCAATTGTCCTATGAAACTACCAACTACACCCATACTAGCCCCAAATACATCAATAGAATAGTTGGTACTATTTGAGTGCACTTGGTAGTCCAAGAACCTAGTTTGGGATTCCAGACAATATTTTGAGGCTTCAGAGGTGTCCTTAGGTACCTAGATAGGTCCCCTTGCATTAACATGCCCTAATCTGCATTCTACACCTCCTAGTCTTTATTGCTTTAAATTAGGACATCATTCCCAACATTATACCCTTAATTCTACATCTCCTAATCCATCATAACATCAACCCTAGCATCCTGGCTTCCTAGTAGACCAACTTGGATATCAACCAACTAAAAATCAACAATCCTTCAACTTAGTCTCCCAACTACGCCATGAAACTACCAACTGCACCCAAATTGGCCCCAAGTACACCATAGGTTTAATTGGTACTATTCAAGCACACCTGGTGCTATTAGAGCATAGTTGGGCACCTGTATGACCATTTTGAGCCTCCAAACTACATTTTGGGACCCTGAAATTGCATTTAGGAGCCTCTATAGTTCCTCATTCTACACATGATCAAAAACTACATCTTGGACCCATAATCTCATTTTGCATCTTAGGATCTTTTGATATTGCATATCCAACTAGCATAACCATCATTTTGAGCCCCCAAAATGTCATTTTGAACCCCAGAACCTTTGAATTTAGTCAAAAATCTAAACAAAGTATGAGTCCTATAGTGTCTCCTAGTGTTGATGGATGATGGATCTTGACTATTCCTTTTGTCTTTTCTTATAATTTTCTTTGGAAAACTCTATCTATGTCTTGATAGATTTGACATTGTCATTTTTATCAATTTGATCTAAATTTTATCTTTTATCACTTTTTGGTCAAGATCCAAATTACATCTTCACAAGGTTAAACTCTTAGACACAATACTTTCAAAGATTTTGCCTAAGTTCAAAAGCTTGTATATACCCTTATCATTAGCATATTCACATTCCTAGTCTCCCTAAACATCATTTTGAATTACCCTATTGGTATATCCCCTCATCTTGCATTGTTCAAAAACCCTAGCATCATTTCTACTATCAAACTCTATCAAATTGTCTATTTACCAACTTGTGTCCTTGGTCACTTATCCTCATTTTGCATAGCTGAAAAATCATTATCAACCCTAGCACATCCTCCCTTGCTTAGTCCACCTTGCATACACCAACCTCTAGCATCATTACCAAGTCCAAAATATAACCCTAACCTTCATTTTCTATACCTTAATCTTCATTTTGCATATCCTTTAGTCAAAATCCCAAAACGTCATTCACATTTGCATTTGCATAGTTTCCCTAGGACATTTTCACTTTTCATATCAAAACCCTACTTCATTTCACACCTTTTGAGATTGCATAACATCCCTAAACACCTAAAAATCCAAAAAACACTCATTTTGCATACCCACATTCTAAGTATCAAGTTTTAACCTATTTTACCAATTGCACCCTTGTTTTACCAATTGCACATTTTGGGTGGACAATTGGTAGTTTCAAAGCATAGTTGGTAGTTTTAGAGTGCACTTGGTAATTAGGGATTTCATTCTAGGTTCTGGAACCCTAACCTACACATTGAAATCATTCATAGCATCCTAAAATCCTAGAAGACAATCAAAATCACTCATATCATTCATTTTCTATATTTCAAGCACGCCAATAACTTTGTTTACCAACTACATACCTTATACTTACCAACTACTTACCTTTAGGGCCCTAAGTGAACCAAGGGAACACTTGGTGCTATTTGAGCACACTTGGGAGGTAGAAAGTCCATTTAGGTTTTCCTCCATTGCATTTGCATCCTTATGTATCATGCAAGCACTCACTAGGACACAATCAGTTCAGAGACCCAAAGAACTTTACCAACGCTTATTTTCTAAGACACCAACACAACCTAAACCTCATCCATGGCAAAATAAGAGAAATAAAACCCAAAAAAAAATTGATGAAGACCAAATTGAGGCATAATGACCTTTACTTGTAGTAGACCTCTTAAACATGTATTTACAAGATCACCATAATTAATAGATGATGCAACAAACCCTAAATAATGCACCTACTGTACACTCGAAAGTGTCACACTCTAAACCCTTCTATCCAAATGATTCCATGAGTTTGGAATGCTTGGATGCCAGCTTAGAGCTCCCTATCCATGGAGTGCAAGAGAGTATATTTCAAGAATAAGAAGGCTCTCAGATGAGCCTTAGAGATACTCTTCTTGCTAGTAAACCATGCAATGGGAGGTTCCAAAGACAAGATGCAAGAATGCAAATGTCCCAAGGAGTTCCTCAAGAATGCAATGCAACTAAAGATTAAACTAGAATGTTAAATATGAAAAGTGCAGCTATTCTAAGCATGGATGAGAGTGTTACAATACCATTATTAAGCTATGTGAGATTAAGCTACATGTAAAAATGAAAGCTAAGCTAAGCTAGAATGCCATGATGCCATGGATGAGAGAATGTAGACGAGAAATAGAAGTTCTCCACAAAGGTCCAAAGAAACCTGTTAGAAAACCTCCAGCATAACAATATTCAAAATGAGGATGGATTGAGGGGGAAAGCTCTCTCCCTTTTAAAGATGTATGGATGGTAGAGATCAAGATGAAGATGGTGGATGATCAACGGTGGAATTCAAAAAGAGGAGTGATCCATGTGAACACACAAGTCAACCAATAGAATATAAGTTGACTTGTCATATAAGACAAAAGTCATAAAGCCTTTTCTTTTAATTGCAAAATAGAAAAAGTACTTTATGTGTGCACTTTAAGTGGGTTAGAAGAATGGGGTCTTTTATTTAATTAAAAGGGGACATGTTCTTTTAATCAAATAATGAACTTAGGATAGCATAGTCAAACTATAGGTTATAATCAAATAAATTGATTATTAGCAATTTGGTCTAGGTAAATGATTAAATTAATTTAGCTAAAATGCTGAGAAGGGGGCTAATAGTCTAGATGACCATTTTTAGGTGATTACACCTACCATGAGGTTTCCTTCAAACACTTTACCTACACATGGGATGGTTCAATGGAGTCCTAAATTTGAAGCTATATTCATGCTGATACCACCCAGAGGTGGAAGTGTACCAACCACACTTGAGCATGAACAAACACATTCCTTTGAATTTAGCAAACCCAACACAAGTACCTTCAAACCTAACACATAAAACACACAAAAATGTATTGTACACCTATGTGATGACTCTGACATTTATTATCGCATTACTGATGATGAAATGACTAGGGCATATCAAGACAAAAATTTCTGAAAAAACTTCAAACTTTTGGTAGCTCAAGAAATTGTCAAATTTAAGAGTTGAAACATCAAGGCAACACAACAATTGAAAACATACAACCCATGATCAATTTGGACTTAGATAATGGAAAAAAACCTTTGGAGTTTTCAAATACAATAATGGCACCTATAAGGTCCCATCAAGAGTCAACCATCAAAATCCTCCAAAGTACATTTGAACACATCAACACTAATCCCTTGTTTGACAAACCACAACCAATGAAGGGAAACAAGACTCTTCCTAAGTATCCCAAAAGGATTTTAAGACTTGATCCCAACCACATGATCCAAAAACAAGATGTTCCTAAAGGGACTTGTGCTCTAGGGATGCCAAATATTCCTCCTTTGGAGGAAAATAAAAAAGGTGAACCTTTGCTCCTAACTCTACCAATTGTTATGATGTCAAATGTTATTGAGCCTCCCATGAGTACACCATGTGAAACATCAACTAAAAAAATCCCTATTGATGCACAAAGGAAAAGTCTTATTGATATTACACCTATTCCCAAAAGGAATGCACCTTATTATCAAGTTAATACGATGTCCCAAGAAGACACATCTAGCACATAAAGGTACCAAAACAACAATACCAACATGGTGATCAATTTAGTAAGGAAACTCAGGTGCGGAAATAGCTTCCTACACTAATCTCTTAAGAGAAGTATGGTGCAAATCCTATTAAAATATTTTACACTTATACATTCAATAGCCTGTAAACAACAATATTTCGGCCAAGCAAGCATTAAGAAAATAGATAGAGAAAGAAACACATAACACAAAGATTTTTCGATGGGGAAAAACCTTTTGGTAAAACAACCCCACCCCTCCAAAACCTGCACAATGTATTATCTTCAACACAAGGTTACAATACACTTGCAATGCAAGTTTAATAGCAACAATAGAAGACTCTAGCAACACCTCAGTACCTACACACTCTCCTCTTCCTCGATCTTGCATTTACAACATGCAATACTGCTTTTATGAACATCTTAAGACCCAACAAAATGCCCACAAAGGAGTAGGGTGTTTTTCATGGATCAACCACCAAGAACCATGCACAATGCCACATGTACATGCCATACCAAGAAAAGGGTGTCCATCCCTTGAATAGGCAATGATAGCTTGTCATAGAATTTGCCAAAAATAGCAATCACAAGAGAAGTGTTAGGGAATCCGTCATACCAACCTATTTTTGGCATATTCTCTTACACACACCAACCACTCATTCTTGGAAACCCAAATAGGCCCCATGTCATAAGATGCTCTTACACCTATCATAGCTCATTCCTTAAATAGCTCTTACGTGTCATAGAAATCCATCATAACCATTTTAGCCATGATCTCCTTTGCACACTTCAAGATGCCGACACATGTAAGTGATCAACATGCCAACTAGACATGTACACTAACATTTACATATTATTTGCAAAAATACATTTAAAAAAAAATATAATAATAAGAATAGGAATTATACAAGGTTGAGACAACTTATTCCTAACAAATTTCCAATGAAAAAATTGACTACCTTGACAACATCAACTTGCAGTAATCCAAGGACATAACATTTCTAACACACATTTGACATATCAACAGCAACATCAACCACAACAATAACAACCTCAAATGGTGCAAGAATCCAACATCCTAAAGACACAATACAATGTAAACCCAGTTGACTTCTATGCAATGTATCAACAACAATTCCAACAAAAACAAGCCATGTTTTCTAAACAATAAGAGCAACTCAAACAATATTTGGAATACCAAAGATGCCTTGAGCAACAAATTACATACCAGTAACATCTGTTACAACAACAAAACATGCCACAACAACCCCAACATATACCTCTACAACAACAGACACATACATGGTCTCACATGTGACCAATAGAGGTATCCCAACAACAACCACAACAAATGGCACAACAAAAATATATGGTGCATCAATTACATTCAATACTCCAACAATTGCCACATCAAATACCACAACAAGTACCCCAACATCTATCAGAACAAGGATGATTTTTTCTTCAAGGTACTAGCATACCTCCACCACCTAGTGGCACATCATCAGACTCATTAGACAAAAATGTTAGAACTGATTATACATAGTTCTTGCCACAATAAATGGTCTACTCATAAACACAAAAGAATTGAAGGGAAAGCTATTGTTCAAAACCCTAATGAAGAGCTATTACAATAATCCAAACAATTTTCCAAACAAGTTGAGGCATTGGGAATCCAAAAGAAATAGGCTCTATATATAGAAAGGGATCTATGCCCTAATCCATTTGATACAAGTCTATATATGCCTCCATTCCCAAAACACTTTGAGGCTCCAAGATTTGAAAAATACCAAGGAAAAGGCAATCCCATCAATTAGATATGAGAGTTCTGTCCCTCTTGTACTAAACTAAGTGATGAGTCCACTTACCTCATGAGATTGTTCCCTCATTCTCTAGGTGGGCCCACACTTGAATGGTACTCCAAAATTCCTGGTACTATTAAATATTGGTTAGAGCCAGCAGATAAATTCATCTCCCACTTTTCCTTTAGCATTAGAAATGAGGTAACACTCTACAATTTGTGCTCAACTAAACAATAGATGAGGGAACCATTTATCACATCCTTACTATGTTGGAGAAGGTTAATCAATTGTCACTCAACATTCCTAGAGAACAACAAGTTAACTTGTGCATTGAAAACTTAGTCCCTAACTTAACATATGAACTCCAAATCAAAAGTCCAAGTACCACTTCTAAATTGATAAAAAAAGGGGCTAGCATTGAAGATGCTCTTAGGAAAACACAAACACCAACTCCTCCAATAAAAAGATGAAAATTTTCTCCAAAAATAAGAATATGACCAATCATGGTATTGTGGATGCATGCATGATTAGCACAACATAGCCTCAATTAACTTTGAAAGGTGTCAACCCTACAAATTCACAAACTCCCAATAAAATATCACCTCGACAATAGAAAATTAAAACTTCCACATAGGATGGACCTTAGAGACATCCTAGAACAAAGGATAGAAAATTCACACCATTAGGGATACCTCTTGAGACTGTGCTTCAAAAATTACTTAGTAATAACTTCTTGTAGTTACCCCCAATCAAAGATGAGCCACTAACTAAAGCGTCCTTGTGGGATGGCAAAAAAAATGTGATTACTACCACACCAAAGGTCATAAAACCTCATCATGCTTCTAACTAAAGCATGTAATAAAAGATCTTATTGATGATGGTGTAATTTTAGTTGATCCATCACTGCAAGTGTCCAACTCTGATTACTCTATTTTCAAAGATCCTTTGGGTAATTATAATAAAGAGAAACCCTGTAGTTCAAACTAAAAATCACAAGGTAATGTGAATTACATGTGAACTAGATATGACTACATCATCAATTGTTTCAATGAGTTAGATTCCTAAATATCCACATTCACCTTAAAGATTGAAGACCATTGTTGTGTTTTTGCTACACATTGCACAAAGATCACTCTACCTAGAGCCCCATCTAGACCTACTATCTCTACTAGGCCTACATCCCCTAGTAGACCTATTCCTCCTACTTCATCTGATTATAGCCTTGTTGAATAGCTCAGCAAGACCCCTGTGCAAATATCCATCTTGGACCTACTACATGCATCTCCCCAACATTAGAATATCTTTGATCAAGCCCTTAAAGAGTCCGTAGTCCCAGATAACATTGATGTTGCCCAGTTTCAAGCCATGGTGGGGAACCTATCTACATCACAACATATCACCTTTTCCCCTCAAGAGATTCCTAAACATAGACCAAACCAAAATGATCCCCTTCACCTTGAAGTCTTTATCCACAATGTTGAAGTTAGACATGTGTTGATAGATGGAGGAGTAGGGCTAAATATTTGTACACTTAAAGTTTTCAAGGGTTTGGGTTATTTTGAGGATGACGTGGATCCCTCTTGAAGAGTCACAATAAAATCCTACGATGATGGTGAACACTTCTCTATAGGGTTCATCATCTTACCTATTAGAGTTGGTCTAGCTACTAAGAACACTTTATTCTAGGTCCTAGATATAGAAATGAACTGCAACATGATACTAGGTTACCCATGGATCCATTCTATGTAAGCAATTCCGTCTACATATCACCAATGCTTAAAATTTTCCTATAAAAATGTAGAGGTCACCATTCCTATTGAGTTATATCCCTTCCAATTCTATGAAAATCTTAGAGAAACCACTGCATGCTAGGTCCTGACAAACCATGTAGCAAATCCACTTGAGTCCTCCAAGTATGTTGATCCTTCCACACTCACACCTGCATTCAAAGGAAAGCTCAAAATCAAAGACGAAGGTTGGGGTGAGTACTCTATGTTAGATGCATTTCACATTGGGAAGCTTCCTTTATCTCCCAACTCATATTGTAAACCTCAAATTATATAGAACAAGCCTAAGTTCACATTTCAAAAGAAACCTTCTATGGCTTTCACTAGTGGTGGTGGACTACATGAAGAACATGTCTATGAAAACACTTCTACATGGATTGAAAAGGCTAAAGAAGAACAAGAATTTACTCCTATATCCCCTAACAAGTATGGACCTAGATTCACCATCATGCAAAAAAAAGGATATGATGGATGTAGTGGCCTAGGACCTCAAAAGCAGGGCATTGTTTAGCCCATCACTATATTAGGATGACCTCATAGCTTGGGCCTTGGATCCAAACCATTTTTTTGGGTTCTTCCTAATACTGAGTCATCCTCATTTAAGGATGTGAATGCTTCAAATGATAACAAGGCATCTGAGAACACCCAACCTAAACCCACCCAATTTGTATCCAACGTTGATGATCTTGATACCTCCCTCAATCTTGATCATATGTTTTCTGACCCCAATAGCCTACCTATGGAAGATAAACATGTTCTTCACCTTGGATTGAAACATTTTGGGATCCAAGCCCCCCTATTTCTAAACATGATCTTGATGATTCCACTAAATCTGATATCCATATATATGCCTTTGACCAAATATTATTCAACACTGATGATGGCATTTCCCTAGTTTTCCCTGAGCTTCTTGATTGGGACCAACAAGGGCCACCAATATTTGATTAGTTTGAAAATGATGACACCATCATAGAAATTTTTGACCTCCATGAAGATTTACCACAAGGTGATCACAAGTCTAAATTCTCCATTGATCTAAACATCATGACATATTTTGGGGAGTCAACTCCATCTTCTAGTTATAAAAATTGAGAAAATAGGAAAAAAGAGACAAAAGTAGGTCTCTTGATGAAAATTAAAAGGTGTCATTAGACCATGAAAAAGTAAAAATAAAGGATGTATTTGAGGGTAAAAACTTCTCTAAGGCACTTGAGGATGGAAGATTGGACACACCCCCATTGAAGGAAAGATCAACATTACTTGTGGAAATGATAGAAGAGATCAATCTAGGAACTCATAACAACTCAAAGGTCATACACTTTGTAGCCTCATTATCACCAGAGGAAAAATATGAATTTGTTAGATTCCTTCTAGATAGGTAAATCAAATTTGCATGTTCTAATGTAGACATGCCTAGATTACATCTTGAAGTATTCCCTCATTAGTTACCACTAAAACTAGGAGTGAAACTAGTAAAGCAAAAGTTGACAAAGATGCATCCTCAAGTTGCCCTCCTTGTGAAAGCTGAATGGAAGAAATTATTGGATGTCAGCTTCATAAGACATATTGATTATGCTGAATGGATATCTAATCTAATACTAGTAAGAAAACACTCTAGGGGCATCCAAATATGCATTGGCTTCCATGATCTTAATAAGGCAGGTCCCAAGGATGATTTCCCTTTACCAAATATGGATATCATTGTAGACATGATAGCTGGATATGAGATGTTAACATTAATGGATGACATTTTTTGCTATAACAAGATACCAAAAACTCTTGAAGATCAATAGAAAACAACTTTTACATGTCATTGGGGAACATATTATTGGAATGTTATGCCATTCGGTCTTAAGATTATTGGGGCAACATATCAAAGAGCAATGACTACCATCTTCCATGATTTGATGCACATCCTCATGGAAGACTATGTCAATGACTTACTTTGCAAATCCTATAAAAGAAAGGATCATTTAGGCATCCTAGATTAGATACTCAATAGAATGGAAAGCTATAAGCTCTGTCTATATCCAAAAAAGTGTGTATTCAAGGTTGCTTTTGGAAAACTCCTAGGATACATTTTTTCTCATCGAGGCATTGAAGTGGATCTTGAGAAAGTAAAAGCAATACTTGACATGCCTCCACTAAAAAATCTAAAACCTTAAGAAGACTACAAGGAAGATTATAGTCTATCCACAAATTCATTACATAACTGGTAGATAAGTGTCACTCCTTTCAATATCTCTTATGTAAGGGAGTATGGGTAAAAGCACAAACCTATGTCACCCTTTATAAAGAAATGGGATATCAGAATGTGATAGGTCAACATTAATGACAAAAAAATGGTATTTGTGTTTAGAATTTGAAGATGATGTAAACTGATGAAATGTGTAGAATTGGATGAGTTTTATGCCTATAAATTTTATAATTTTTTTGAGCAATAATTTATTCATTTTATTTTATATTGAAGTTCCTTTTTTAACTTAAAAAATATAGTGTGTTGTACCCATCAAACAAGTATATGAAAATCATCTTTTTTTTGTTTTGATTTGAAAATATCTTATAGATAACATGTATAGCTAGGGAATAAAAAAAGAAATAATTATTTTTTATGTATATTGTCTTTTTTACTCAAGCTCAACCTTATCAGAATACAATAATTTTTTTCCTCCTATCAAAACTTCCCTATCAAACTAATATATTCTTGAAAAAAAGTACATATTTGTGAAGAGGACTCTCTCCTCTAAAGAGAAATATAATTTTAATTTTTTTTGATATGTTTTACTATTTTTCTTCCTTTCTTGAGGGAGCATCTTTTGAAATGTTGAAATATCAACTTATATAACATATTTTAAGTAATCAAAACACTCAAAAATTTGTATAATGATGATATTGCATCCAAGATCTAAAAAATGGTATTTTTAGTTTTTGAAAAAAAAAAGAGTTTTGATAGAGAAATGAGATTTGACCAAAAAAAGTTTTGGTATCCTAAACGGTGATATAGATCTATGCTTTTACCTGTATCCTTTTAATGGAACAAACAATACAAAGAACCTTTCCAATATCTCAAAGGTTATCTTCTACATCCGCCAATTTTAATGGATCCTATTCTAGGAAAACCATTCATTATATACATATTTGCTATAGATACAACATTAAGAGCTCTCTTAGCACAAAATGATGAACACAAAAAAGAGCAAGCCATATATTACATTAGTAGAACACTTGTGGGCTATAATCTAAATTATTCACGCCTTGTTGTTTTCTTTACAACCCAAAAGCTAAGACATTATATGCTCCACTAGAAAATAGTGCTTGTCTCTAAAATTGGCCTACTAAAGTATCTCCTAAGTAGGGATGCTCTCACATGACACTTAGCCAAATGAGTCATGATCCTTAGTGAATTTGACATAGAATATGCAAACAAAAAGGGAATCAAAGGGAAAGTGATAGTAGATCAGTTAGAAGAAGCATCTATGAAAGATGATTATCCCATGTTGATAGAATTTCTAAATGAAGCCATATTTAGCATGGATATAGCTAATGAATGGAAGCTTTACTTTGATGGATCACATACCAGAAATGGTTCTAGAGTTGGCATTATTTTTATCACTCCCCAAGCAAACATAATCCCCAAGTCATATAGGATAGCATTCCATTGTACAAACAACATAGCAGAGTATGAGGTAATGATCACAGGACTCAAGATAGCTATCTAATGGAACATTCAACATTTACAAGTTTTTGGTGATTCCTAGATGGACATCCACCAAGTCAATGATGACTATGAAACAAAAGATGATAAGTTAATGCTAGATTTCCTTAAATCTAGATTTATCACTATATCTTTTCTTTAGCCACCATTTCTTCTATGATTGATATGCCTCAAAATGTGGAACACTGAGAATTCCTTGTTTAGAAACTTTTGATTGTAGCATTTGAGCTCCCTCAATTTGAGTTTGTGTGTGAACTTGTTGGTCCCAATTCTCCCTAGTATCAAGACATTTACGATTACCTACATGCCCGAATCCTACCACCCAAATTATCCAAAAATGACCATCAAGCCTTTATCCATCAAGCCACTGGATACATCATCATCAGTGACACCCTTTACAAGAGATCCTTTGACCAAACCCTTATCAAATGCCTTGACTCACAAGAAGCTAAAAATGTCTTACATGAGGTTGACAAAGGTATATGTGGAGGTCATTTCAATGGTCTAAGTCTAGCCAAGAAACTTATCAGAGCTAGATATTATTGGCCAACCACGGAACAAGATGCCCATGATTTTGCCAAAACATGTCATAAATGTTAAAAACATAGCAATCTAATCCATGCACCAACACAAGAATTGTAGCCAATCATATCTCCATGACCCTTTTCACAATGGGAATTTGATCTTATTGGAGATATTTCTCCTCCATCCTCTAATGGTCATAAATTCATTATTACAACAACATAATATTTTACCAAGTTGGTTGAAGTTGTCCCCTTGACATTCACCATTGGAAAGAAGCTTTCAAGGTTTATTCTGAACTACATCATATGTTAGTATGGAGCACCCTTGGCTATTATCACTGACCATGATAGTTCATTCCAAAACAAAGATGTGGATAAGCTTTGTGAGAAGTACAACATATACTGTGGATATTCTAGTATTTACCATCCACATGGCAATGACCAAGTAGAAGCATCTAATAAGACTATTGTTAAGATTCTCCAAAAGATAGTTAATAATTCTGGTCAAGACTAGCACCTAAACCTAAATCTAGCTCTTTGGGTCTACGAAACAAGTGTGCATGCTCCCACTAGTGCAATGTAATACTCTCTAGTCTATGGTAGTGAGGCCATACTTGCCATTGAAGTTGAAATCTCATCATTGAGAGTGTCCCTACAAGATGTTGTTGATGATGAAAACTACCACATATCTAGACTCCATGAACTAGAAATGCTTGATGAATGGAGATGAGTTGCCTCGAAACATCTCCAAGCTTACCAAAACAAACTCAAATAGAGCTATAACAAGAAAGTAAGAGGTCATCATTTTGAGATCGATGATCTAGTCCTAAAGATGAACTATGAGACTCAATAACATAGACAAAAACAAGGCAAATTTGAACCAAATTGGGAAGGACTTTATGTAGTTACCGCATCATTTGGGCCTAGAGTATATCAACTTGTGACTCTAGATAGTGAGCCACTACACATGTCCATCAACAACATGCATCTTTGCGAGTACTACACTTGATTTTGTCTAAAATTCCTAAAAAAAATCAAAACATTTGAAAAAAAGTCCTAAAAGAATATTAAAAAAATAACACAAAGTCATGAAAAAATGGTTTCCTTGATGAAAACCTAGAAAATAGGCATCTTGGAAAAAAAATTTAAGTCAAGGGAAAAATTCCATCAAAAAGTGAAAACTTGGCAAACACGTGCTTTGGGCATGTATCATGGTGAAAACTTGGGAAACAGGTGTCATGTGTAATCAGTTATTGTTCCTCCATCTATTGGATTCCATCCAGTTACTTTTCCCCTTTGTCCATTTTCTAATCATATCCTTCATATTGTGAGACATCCCTAGTCTCTTGTCATGGCCCAGGAACTAGATACTATCCATTATTATCTTACCTACAACATCACCAGTCTATACATACTCTGTCATTGGCCTTTGTACATGGTTTGCACCTTGTCTAGGGGCATATTTCCTACACAATGCATGAGTTTGAACTTGAACTGGAGGCATATCCCTAGGCACTTTATATCTATTGGACTTATTGCATAATGGATTGGAGCTAACACTTGTATATGCTTCTATGATCCTAAAAAAATCCTAAAAATTCAAATATGATCCTGAATTTTTTTAAAAAGCCATAAATTATCCTAAACAAATTCACTAAAAATTGTAAAGTGTCTTGAAAAAAGCACTAAAAATCATAAAATGTCCTAAACAAATCACTAAAAATAAAAAAATGTCCTAAAGGAACTAGTTAAACAAAAATATCAAATATCCCCAAAATCCCTTAAAATTACAAAACCGATAAAAAATTTGTAATAAACCTTCTACATAATCACCCCCTTTTGCATAAACACTTACACTTTCATAGACTAAAACTCAAAGCACTGCACTTCCATGCAAATCACACTATCTGAGCAACGTGAACCGATAGTTAATCCAACATGTCACTATGAACCTATCAACTGAATCAACGACTAGAACTATCACATGATCAACCTATCAAACACTATTTGAAGACCTCAAACACTAAAGAGCAAGTAATAATGGAGAAGAATAGTTTTTGGCTCATGCTATTTAGTGATGATTTAATTTTTCTTTTTTTTTTCTTCAATTGTGATCCTATGCTACTTGATGATATAAACTGATCTATGAGAATAACCGAGATGATTCATGGTCATCTTTTATTTTCTATCTATTAAAATGTACCTCTGAGAGTCTGGGGCATGTATATATGCCTTAGGAAGGACAACATCATTCTCTATCTACATTGTGCTTGTTTACACAAAAGGTTTGCATTTTGCGCTTTGACCCTTTATGCCATGATGCATTGTATTCCATTTTCCATATCAAAATAAAGCTCAATTTGACATATAGTGAACTTTAAAAAAGAAAAAGTCTTCTCATCATACTACTAATTTCTCATCTCATCTCCTCCATCTTTAGTGTCTTCTTCATCCACCACCTTGGTGTCATACTCTAATAAATCAAAAGCATTGTTTCCCTACATTCCTATACATGTCAAAAGTCCAAAATGATCCAAAGCAATACATCTTTCCATAAACATGGCATTTATATTATCTTCACATTTCATTTGCATTCATTGCATATCATTTTACATTTCAATTACATTCATTTCATATCATTTTACATTTTATTTGCATTCATTTCATATGATTTACATTTCATTAGGCATTCATTCCTGAGAAAAACATATGGCAAAAATAAAGATGTCATTTCCTAAGCATCGAATGTGATACACTAATGCATGATGTCATCATATAAAAGCCCACATAATAAAGCATAGATGCATCCATATAAACCATATAAAAAAAATGCATAAACCATCTCATATAGCCATCATAACATAGTTGCATCTCATAAGTGTCTCAAAAACTATCAGAGTATGTGACCATGGTTTACAACAATACTAATCACCCATAGGCATGAACCATGAAAGAGCATAATAGAAAAGAAAAAGCAAAATAGAGAATCCCCTCTATAAATGAGTATGTTAGTTCCTCTAGTGCTATGTCTCCATGTGTGCCCTTCTCATCATCATCACCATCTCTTAGAAGTTTGCATCTTTGATGTTGCTAATGAACTCCTGAGACTCCTGTACTGCCATGTCTACCCTATGCACCACAACATCTCTCTCTGCTAGAACCTGATCCCTCTCTCCTATCATTATGTCCCTCTCTACTATGACCTATCCAACTGACTTCATAGACCTCTAATCACCTCCATCAGCTCTAACTAACTAGGCCCTGCCTATATTGGTACTAGTCTCCTATCAGTGTAATCCACTAGATGCCCCTCTACATCCATCATAGTTGTACCCACACTTATATTATCATCATCACCTATCTCACCACCATCATCCCTGACCTCCTAATAGTCATCCCCATCCTCTCACTCATCACCTCCAACACCATCCCAACTGCCACTATCTCCACCCTCCTCATCATCATCTGCCTCATCCTCTCCCCCAACATCCTCCTCATCATCTCCCTCATTTGCTCCCTCAGCATCCTCATCATCATCCCCTACATCGTCCTTATCTCCCTCCTCCCAATCATCATACTTATTTGCCCCTCTTCATCATCACCCTGATCTCCCCTCTCCTCATCATCCCCCTCATTTCCCCCTCCTCATTCTCCTCCTCATACTCCTCATCTTGCTTTACCTATAACTACACTCATGGTACTAGTATTGTTAGATCTGTCAAGGGCCTCTGACGATGATGTGCAAACCATCTGTCATATGCTTCCATCATACCTACATCTACTATATCTACTATTACTCCCGATATTGTTAGCTATAACTCCTCTATCTATGCATACACCACCTATGTCATGATGGGTGCTCCCCACTCTTAGACCTCTACTCTAGACTAGGCAAATAACGCTAGACCGGTCGATACATCCTATATCTCACCAAACTATCTCTATAGCTACTTTGGTAGGTACATCTCTATCACCAAGTGCCCAATCACTATCTATTCTATGAGATAGTGCTCATGCCTATAGTATAGTAGGTGAATATCATCATCATCCCATCTAAGGAAATCCCTGTAAGGTCTCTAGATGAACTGTGTCATTGTGTCTAGTTGTTGTAAAAAATACTTCATATATCCTAGTGGTCCCTATTCTAGTACACCTATATAATTGTATGCATATGGCATGTCCTCCACTAACTCTCTCTCAACGAGTGGCCAGAATACTGCAATGTGCTCATAAGCCCAAATCTATAACAATGTGCCCCTAGTACTACATGTAAAGCCACCTATGTAGGCTATTAGATGTAGATAGTAATACATCCCTAACATGCATGGCCCGCAGGAAAACATAGTCCCCTCCATCACAATTCACTCTAACACCCGGCCTCATTCAATAGGAAATCCATGTCCCCACCTATTTGGTATCAATAGCCCATCAATCACCTACTATATCACCACTATAAACTACTCATGGCATGCCACTAATAGGTCCCATCCTATCTAATAATCATAGATTCCTAGCTCCTCATCTCCATATATAAACAATTGATGTAATGTTGCTCATCTAGTTGCTAGGTTGTACACTACTAACTCCCCATGAATCCATATCCTTAGGATGTGCCATTCATCCTCAAGGGTCACCATAGCCTCTTCTATTAGTAGATGGAACAAACTCATCTCTGAGTGCCATCTCTCAGTTAATATTGTCAATAGAGCTCTATTGCTCCTCACCTCTAGCATAAATGTGATATGATATAACCCCAGACTAGCTAAGATCCCGCAATCACCAGCTATCATCTAGTGACATAACATAAGATGATGTAGCCTATGTCCCCTTATGCATAATAGGGGTAGCTCCTCTTTCATAATCATATAGCCTATGTCAATCTTCTAGGGCTTTGTATCCAATTCACCCTACTTTTGACCCAAGTTTAACCTAGTTTGTCTAAGTTTGTTTTTTTGTAAGCATATTTGACTAAGTTGGCTTATGTTTTGAAATTTTTCTAGGGTTTTGAACATGTTTAGTAAGTTTTGCATCATTTTGACCCTATCCCTATCCATTCACCAACATTTTCATCTATTTGAGGTAAGTTTGACTAGGTTTGATTTTTTCTAAGCAATTTAGCCTTAGTTAACCTATGTTTTCAACTCTTCCTATTGTTTTGAATGTGTAGTAAAAGTTTTAGGTCATTCTGAGTCTATTTGCACCCTTTTGGGCCCTTTACACTATTCTCTATCAGCATTTACCTAAATTTGACCTACATCTACCCTAAGTTTGGCCAATTTGACCAAATTTGACTGCATCTAAAAACTTTTCTAACATCTCCCTTGGGTTATTTTGGTCCACGCCAAGTTTTGGTTCATTCAGGCTCATCTAGACCCTATTCAAAACCCCCGAGCATCCTAGGGCATAGTTAGGGCTCCCAACTATGCCTATGGTGCACTAGGTCATACCAAGTGTGGTCAATGCACACTTGGGTATGCCAAGTGTTCCCACTACATATTTTGATGTGTTTTGGGTGCAATTGGGGTGTTTGGATGTCCTAACCTAGCCTCGAGACCCCTATTTGATCCCGTCTAACCCCAATTGACTCCTAGGTGCCTAAAAAGTAGGAAAAAGCAAGATAAAGCATGGAAAAGAAGGAAAAAGAATAAAATTCACAAAGATAGCCTTGATATACTCATTAAAGGTCTTGTATCTACTCAGCGTTAGAAGGCACACACTCATTCACCATGGTGTTGCTCCCTAGGTAGCCGATCCATTTTCCTTTCTTTAGAGCTCTTTTCTCCCAAAAGTGAAGGTGAAAATGACTTTCAAAACCCTTTCCAAGCCTTTTTATAGTGTGTTTTTTCCTAGATGGATGTGCAAGAGGCCCTTTCTATGTTGGTTGTGATGCCTTTTTGCATTCCAAAGCCCATAAATTTCACGTTTTAGCTCCAATTTTTGATTCGTCACTTGCTATGGATTTGGCTTTTCATTGTTGATGAAATTGACCTATAATATGCCTATGTTGATAAATTTCTCAAGGCATCATAAATATATACCACTATTACTAGAGAATGCTTTTATGACTTTCCCATTAGCATTCTTTGGCACCATGCTCTAGATCACATTGTATCAAAGAGGGGCAAAATGTAGACACTCAAAAATTGTTTGCATCTATGGTTCAATCACTTCTTCATACTAATTAATTCCATTTTCTCATTCCACTAATTCTAATCTTTTGGCCAATTTGATCATATCTCAATAGTGTTTTTCATCATTCATATCCTCTTTTACATCAATTTCATGTCATTTTGAAACCATTTCAAATCAGCTCAAAACTATTTCAAATCAACTCAAAATCACCCCAAATCAACTTAGAATCACCCATATTTAGTCCTAATCAACCTAAAACATGTCGAACATCCCAAATCTATCATCATTTGTCTAATCCTAGGCATTGTTGTGGTTCTCTTTGCCTTGGTAACCTATCAATCTATCAAATCTTATCAATCTGACCTTAGTACTATCATGGCTCTCAGTGCTATGTCAAATGATCATTCACATCATCTAATCTTTGAAATTTTCAAGTCTCTTAGTGCAATATCATGGCATTATCAACCATTTAATAACATTGACAATGTCTATTGATGTTATTACAATCAACCCTATCAATCAATCTCAATCCTGTAGCATTCTACAATGTTAGTTAAATGTTACATGTCCTTAATTCATGTCATGTGTCCTTGGCATGTTATCAATTTCAATCAACTAATAAATTTGACAATAGATTTGGTCTATAAATAATCATCCTATTAATTCTCCATTATTATCACATCTCTTCAAAGGATACTGTTGCACTTATTTAATCAAATTGGCCAATCAAATTTTCTCTATAGGATTAAATAACCCATAATTTAATCCTATGTCACTTCACTAATTATTCTTTCTAACCAAACTCCTCAATTAATTGATATTTTCTTAATTAGTTGGTTCATCATTTAAAAACCATGGGAATTCTCAATTTCCTAAGTCATATTTTCCACCATTAATTCCATTTTTCACTGATTTCTATTTGTGCGAAATAAGGGATTTTTAATTCAAATATTCCAAAAAATATTAACATCATCATGACATGTGGTTGTAACACCTTGTGGATTCTCCATTGGCACTTGGCTAAGATATTTCATAGTCCAATATTCTTATTTTGTTATGCACATCCATATATGGCTTTCATTGTCATGGATTCTTGGCTTTAAGTGGGTTTGAGGTGTCATATCACATTTCATAGATTCTCTTCCATCTTTAGCCAAGTTTGACTTTCCAGTGTCATACAATCCTACATTTGGCATCTTATCTCATATGTGTCATGGATTCTCCAAAGAATTTCTTTCCATGTCACATATCCAAGGTGAAAAATCCAATGCTCTCTTCCTTCATGTTGATTATAAAATGAGTATTCTTTCTCTCATTTCTGGTCCCTAATTCCTAAGTATTTTTGGGTCCCTAGTTTTTAGCATTTCGATCCATCTCTCATACAAAAATTACATCTTCTACTATTAACATAGCATTCTCACCATCTGAGGCTTTTGCTTCAACATTATGTTTACTATAGGCAATTTGGAGCTACATCATATGGAGAAGAAAGGACATGGGAGCTACAAATGAAAGAGGGGGTTTTTAACCTTATGATTCTTCTTTTATATTAATTTGGCTTTCATGGTAGGCTAGAGGGTGTTAATATATGTTTAGTTTGTTTGTCATTCTCTCATAATATGTTAGACATTAGCCCATTTTCTAGGTCCTACAAGAGTGTAGATACAACTTGGGATGTAGAGAATTCTAGTTTTTTTAGGTTTAATAGGTAATTTACCTCAAGGTTAAGGTGCCTCTTATTAAGTGATGATCTCAGAGTTCCTAGGGTGCTAGTAAATTTTATCAGGCCCATGGATAATCCTACTAGTCTAAAAGTATCACATAACTTGGGAGATATTATATCATACTCTATTTCAACTATTTTTAGAGTTTATGGTTTCAAAGGGACTCCTCATGTATTTCCCTACTAGGTGCCTCTAAAAGTAGGGATACCTAATATATTGTGGTAGCTAGGAGGATTGGAGGAAAACTATTTGGTAAGAAGACAAAGAGGCTCAATTTTTGCAACTTGTACTATAGTCCACCATTTTGTAATCACAAATGGTGGTTGGTTGTTTTTATACAAATTACTAGACTAGTGTAAGATTGTTGTATCTCATTCCTGTTTTTGTGATATTAAGGGATTCTATGATTTGGTTTTTAGATTTAGAGCTAAGCTTGGTTCCATAAAAAATGAGCCTTATTACCACGGTGATATGATAAGGAATGAGTTCTCTTTGTAGGAGGAATAGACCAAAAGGGAGAAGTGGAGGGTTTTTTCATGAGTTTTGGAATTTACTCATTATTTTGACAAGGATTATGAACCTCTTGATAATGCAAAAATAGAGGAAAATATAATAAATAAACTCATGATAACTTTACCTAAGATAATGGAAACAATGAATGGGAAGATATAATTCTTCATTAATGCCTATTCTAATAAATCTAGAAAGCTATGAGAAGGCTAGCATTCACTCACAATGTTGGAGTAGGAAAAATAATTTTCCAAAAAAGACTAGGCTACAATGTGATCCAAAATAAGAAGACCTCTATGGACAAAGGAAAGAAAATAATAGAATCAACTAGTGTTGTTTTGGAAGAGAGATTTGATGAGCCCTCGCCTAAGAGGAAAAAAATAATGAAAGAACAAGGTCCTCACATTGAGGAATATTCACCTACCCAATCCCCTTTATAGATTGGAGAGGAGAGCTCAATAGAGAGAAAGTTGAGCAGATTGGGTCCTAAGGGGGAGTATTTATTACCCAGGCATAGCTAGGAGAGGGAAATCCTCAAGAACCTCCAATGCCAAGCCTTGATTTGACAATAGTAGATTATAAAGGAAAGGAGCTAGATCTTGTAATTGAATAGGCTAATCATGAATTTTTGGCTAATGATAGTTTTTTTAGAACAAGAGCCTTCTACCAATTCTCATGGAGAGAAAATATGGGAATATATGAGGAAAGGTGTAATATGTTCAGAACAGAGCATCTAGAAATGGAGGAGGCAACCATATAGAATCAAATAAAAGAAGAAATGATGCAATAATTTCAAAATATGACCCTTGAAAAGGAGATACAGATGGTAAAAACATCTAATATTTTACTGCTACCCAATTGGGATATAGCAGGTGCTCTAGTTTTTAATTTTGTTCTAATAAACTAAACATGCAGGAATAGTATAAGAAAAAAATAAAAGGTGCCACCTTCAATGAAGACCAAGCTACCTTAGTCATTTGGTCAATAAGGAAAGGATCCATAACTATTTCCTCAAAGTCAAATGACATTGGATCAATGGGAAACATAATTGTAAAGAGAGTGGTAGATTCAACCAATGTGGAGGCTACACATTTGAAAGTTGGTACATCTCACTTAGCTTTGGCCACTGTAGAGAGAGATGAGAAGGAAAGGTTGGAGTTATAGGCTAAGTACGAAAAAGTTTTGGAGGCCTACAATAAAAAAGTTCAAAAAAGAATTGAACTTGAAAATAAAATGAGGCGAGAGTCTTCTAGGCCAAAGATCACATACCCTCGCCCACTTGTGGAGCCTTTTAAATCCACACCAATTATTGAGATTCTTGGTACACCACAAAGGCCACAGTATTATACAACTAAAGATTTTGAAGAAAAGAAAAGAAAACTGTGGGCATTACATGTGGAGTTGAATGTACAGCATGAAGATAAATTGAGAAAGGTTCTCATGCATTTGGTTGACAAAATTGAATGGCCATTATTCTATGATCAATTATCAAAGGTAATAAACATATGGGAGGAAATAAAAGCAAGTGATGAGACTTTGAAAACCATTGTCAATAAGTGGAGCAAGAGAAGAAAAGAGGTTACATTGTTGTGTTATTATATTATAAGATCTTCACATGACCATATTGAAAAAACTTATGATGTTGCTAATGATCTTCCATAATTTGATGATAAAAGACTTGAGCTATAAAGAAGAATTGTTAGCTACTTGGATAAGTACAACAATAAGAAATTTAATTTTTTCCCCTTTACTTTGGATAAGAATAATAGATTAAAGATTAAGGATGAATGGGCCAAAGAATTAGATGACTTTTTTTTTCAAAGAATAAATAGAGTCATTAATGAAAAAGGACATTTATGGTGGGCAACCACAATAAAGGAAATTTTGAAGGTCTAGTTATTCTTTGATTCTTTGAAACAAGATTTTGTTAGTATTGACAAAGTGGTTGAGTATGTGATCAAGAAGGAAAATGGTATTTTATAGTTTAGCTGGCCAGATGACACATTTTTTGACAAGTGGATGGTAGATATTGCTTTTGATGAGTACTGGGAAGAAGTTGAAAGTGATGATGATAAGATGGATCAAGATTAAATATAGATCATTGATGCACCTTCAATAGATTAGAGGAAACACGAAGACAAAGAAGGACAACCATCTCAAATGGAAAGTATTGTGGGCTAGATGGATGATGTGGTAGAAATAAAACTAGGTATAATTGTCACCTTTATATTACATGATGATGCAAGTAGAAATGCTAGAGTTGAGGTAAATTTGTAGGAATCAGAGCCTAAAACATCATTGGTGAACCTAATAGCTACATATACTGAGGATTTAGAATAGCAAAAGGCCAATCATGGAATTTGGAGCATCTAAAAATGTAATAGAAGTGGAGGCTATCAAAAGGAATATTATGATGAAAGGTTTTTCTATTACACACAATTTTGTCTTTTATGATAGCAGAATGAAAATATCTTTGGACTTAAAGAACAACTACCATTTACTCTAAGCCTAAAGCTTGTTGCATCTCACCCCTTCTAAGTGAGATTCCAAGGCTAGAGAAAGGGTCTAAATTATTGTCTTTGTAAGTCTTTACTAATTCTATTTGTTCTAGCCTTTTTTGATGAATACTTTGTGATATATTTTCTCTACAAGTTTATGAGAATACATCAATTTGACAGGGTTTAGATGTTTTTTCTTGAGTCATTTTGAGTCGTGTTCAATTGTATACAATTTTTTTCAAAATGAAATTAATACAAATATGGATTGTCACCAAATCTTTTTTGACTGAATCTTGTCTTCATTTCTTTTATTTGGTTATTTTGAAGTTGTATAAGAAAATTTTATCCAATTGAATGCAATTGAATCAAATTGTATATCAATTCATTAGTGCTATTAGTTCAATGAATCAAATAAATTCTTTAGTAGTATTGATAGGGTCTCCATGGTAATAGGAAGGATGTTTGTAAGTACGATTTTCAGTAAGAATTATTGATAATGTTGATTGTAAAGCAATCAATCAAATTTAGGAATTGAATGGACTCTGAATCCCAATGAATGAGGCATTTATCTATTAAATTCAAGCTATATTTGAAGAAATCATAGGCAAACATCAAGCTCAAATTAAAAATCAATTATACTTTACTGCTCAAAAGAATTATCAAAGCTAGTCAACATGTTTATACTTAACTTTTGAGTTGTAGTTAGCTATTGTCGCTAGAATTATGTGTAAGCCTAAGAAGAAGAACAAAATCTATGTATGGTGTCATTGTGAGAATCTTCCATCCTTTAGGTATACCCACCTTGGTTTTGCAGAACTTAAAGAGTAGGAAATCTGTTTGGAATTTTTTGAAGTTGGGTCTAGATAAGAAAAACATCTAATTGTTTATAAGAAGTAGCTTATCCTTAGATTATTTGTATTTTTATTATCTTGGTTGTAAGTATTTTGTCACTTAATAGTTGAAAAACACCAACAAAATAGTGACTCTACTGGGGACCCACTTAACACACATGTGTGTGTAAAATGTACTACAGTTTCTTGAGTCATGTTGTGTACATGTGTATCAGATCATTTTTCTAGTACTGCTTGTGGTTGTAGTGGGCCTATTTCAATGACAAACCTTGAGAATTTAAAAAGAGAAGAGAGACAACCCTAGTGCCACAGGTGTACATTGACATACACAACCTTTTTGAAGCATCTTATTTTTTTAAGCAATAGAAGATGTCATGTATTTTTGAAATTGGTCTATCTATGTTACAAAGTAATTACCCACTTTCTTGTGTCATTCTACTAAAATCAAAAGCTATTTTATTGTCATATTGTCCCTATAATAGGGTGGCAAGTTAGTTAAGGTTTTGGAGCTAGTGCTTATTTAATAAGAAATAGCCTCTAAATGGTTGATAAAAGGAAAAATACAAGAGCATACACAAGGGGCAATCCTAATGTACCATTATACACTGATCTACCCCAAGGTGGTATGAAAAACAAAGCCAAAAAGAAGGCAGATCCAAATCCCACTTAGAAACCCAGAAGTAATACATTAGTATATCCTCAATACCAACCAGTGGTAGGAAGGGAGTTTGCTTCATTAAGTTCTAAGTCATAAACTACAAGGCTTTTGGCGGGAATATTTAGAACTCCACTACAAGAAGACTAATTTTATCATGATAAGAATGTTTCCTCGGTAGGAGATATGTTTCATAGATTAGATATGAACCATAGGCTAGGATATGGGAATGTCATGAAAGATCCTAGAACAATTTCATATATAGAGCCTAATCTTATAGATCTTGATGACCCTACTGATTTAGAGGAAACTTTTGTAGACCCTAAAGAGGTATGTTAAAAAATAGAAGTTCGAAAGAAATGGGTCAGAAAAGAGGAGGCCAAATGTATCTGTTTGGAGAAGGAAAGAGAGCAAGCCACTATGAATGCTATTATTGAAAGAGATAACCTGCTTAAAAGGATGGCTACTTTGAAGGAATAGAACAAGAATTTGGAAGAAAGGACCTCAGTCCTTCATGCTGATGTGTTTGAGGATATAGATAGTTTAAGGTCTAAAGTTCTAGAACAAGAAAAACTCATGAGCCAAAGGCAAGAACCTACCATTTCTCAAGTCCAAGCCTACAAGCCTGTCCAAATAGATCCTTTAGAACCTCCTATGAAACCCATAGATAACAAAAAGGAAAAAGATATAGGAATCCAAATAAATTAAGCCCAAGCTGCATTAAACAAACCTGTAAATCCTCCCATGTCTAAACTAGACCTTAATTTGGAAAAGGATAGAAAGGAGAAAGAGGATTTGGAAAAATAACTTGAGAAGGTTGAGAATGAAGCTCAAGCAACAGAAACTAGGAGAAAGATTCAATTTATTAAGTCTAACTCTACTTCAGCTTCCTAGCCCAACTTTTCTACTCAAACTATAACTTTTGTGCCTATTTGTGGATGAGTAATATCTATTTAAGCTATGTCTTATTCTACCCTTGTCTCTTCATCCACCACTAGTATTCATATCCCTACTATTTAGATACATCAATCACAAAATATTGCCCATAATCATGCTAATATAGCAAGTACATCCAATGTTGCCGGTGTCCAGAAAAAGCCTATGCATATGGAAAAATTTAGATAAAATATCATTTGTAGGGATTCCTAGTTTCACTCATCCCATATTTTTTGATCTAAGGGATAAAGTTGTCAGGTTCTCTAGAAACAATGTTGTCACTGGAGAGGAGCACATAAGAGTCTTTATATATATGTTAAATGACTTTGAAGTTGAGCATGAAGATGTGGTGATGAAATTTTTTGTACATTCATTGATTGAGGATGCTAGGGATTGGTTTAGAAGATTACCAGATGACTATATTAGTTTCTGGAGTGATATGGAAAAATTATTTAAAGAACGATATGGAGACAATACTAATGTTGAACTTATGCTGAATGATTTCAATAACATCAAGAAAAACCCTAATGAATCTACATTTGAATTCAATGTAAGGTTTCAAAAGGGAATGTATAAGTTATTTTAGGTTATGAGACTAAATGAGGATTTTTATCTTACAACATATTTTAATGCTTTTGACAACAAGATGGCTTGTCAGTTGAGGGACAAAGAGCCTAAAATTTTAAGGGATGCTTTTAGAATTGTAGTAGATATTTAAAATAAAATAAAAGCATCTAGTAAGCTAGGGAGGAGGGATGACCCAAAGTTATCCAATCCCAAGAATAATAAGAAAGAAAATGACAAAGTTTCAGTAGGGAAAAAGCCTGAAGAACCCATAATAGGTCAAGTTCTTGACTTATTAATGAAGATTAATCCATCAAATTTAAATTCAAATAGACTAAATGTTTTTGAGAAGGCCTTGTAAAATAATAAAAATTTCAATAGATAGCCAAGAATGCAAAATTACTCCTATACTACTGAATGGAAGGATGGTAAACAAATTCCCAACTAAACCTAGAATGTAAAAGATAAGGGTACACTAGATCCTCTACGAAGAAGCTCTATTAATATGAATGATGACATACCATGTTGCACCATATGTCAATAACCTCATTTTGTAGATTATTTCTATAGTTACTTTGTCATTTTCTTCAGATCAAAGTAGATGACATGAAGAAGAAGAAGAAAAGAGCCATGATGATGTAAGCTGTAATATGGTAGGCATGGTTGATAATTATGTAGATTTTGATTTAGTTGAACATGAGGATGATGTTACTAGTCAAAGAATTTCTTACTAGACACATCATCAAAAAATATTCTTAGATAATGAAAATTATGATAAAGACAAGGTATGTAATGTATCCTTAAATATTGATAATATAAACTTGAGAATGCCTTCAAAAGAGGAGATTGATAATATCACTGTACAAATGATTTCTCAAGTGCACAATACCTATAATTTGAAGAATAGGACAATTGGAAATGATGTTGGCAAATCTTCTAGTATATTCATCAAGGATATTACATATAAGATGAAGGATGAGAGCAAGCAAACTCATATTGAGACAACAAAGGCCAAAGATAGTAAAGTTAAGAAGTGGGAGGCTAAAAAGAAAGTGCAATTTCAAGCAAGTGATACCCCTAGAACAATAGTACAAGAAAAGAATTCAACACCTGATTTAGCCAAGCAGATCATAGTGCCTGGTATTTAAAGAACTTCCACTCTAGGTATTCTTGTAAAGTCCACTATGTCTGAACCTATTGATATGATATATATATTGTCATAAATTACTATCAAAGTAACTTTGTTAGAATTATTTAGAATCGAGGAGCACAAGAGTAAGGCCTTATCATGGTTGGGTGGGATAGGAAATAATAGTAATATGGTTGAACCAACTGTTATTCAAGGTAAAAGTACAAAGTTGTGTCACCTTTCAGGCTGACATGTCAGAATGACTAAAATTGAGTATTTCTATATAAAATTCAATTTTTTTCAAACATATGATCTAGATAAACTAATTCTAGCTAAGTTATGTATGGTCTCACTATTTTCCAATTGGAAATGTCTATTAAGTGCATATTCTATACTAGTTTGTATCCAATTGCTAAAGAAATTACATTATTTCAAAAAAGTGGCATTTCAATAACTCTTACTATTTTTTATGATATTTTTATAATAACATATAAATACTATTTTATAGAGCTTAGAGTCAAGAATATCCTTATATAGAGTTTAGAGTGTTTTAATTACATATAGTATATTGTTATTAAAAATTCTAGAAGCACATATTTAACACTAAAAAAAATATCGATTTTGTGAAACAAAAAAATATTAAATGATATTAAAAAAAATTAAAAATTATATGTCATTCTAGAGGAAAGAGTCCTCTTCTAGAGTGTATAATTTTTCTCCTAGTTAGAGTAGATTTGTTTTGAAAAATGTGGTGAGAGATGAAAACTATTGATTTTAGGTGAGTTGAAATTTGAATCATTATAAAAGAGAAACTATAGGTCTAAAGACAATTTTTATTTTTAATTATTCTAGCTATATATGTTACCTATAACATAGTCTAAGATCAAAGAAATAAGTTTTTTTTCATTTAGTTTTGTCATGGGAACTAGACCCCTAATTTTTAGTGGTTTTTAGAAACTAAAAAATTATCTATAAAAATTAGGAAAATATATCAATTCTTTCTCCAAATAATTATTAAAAATTATAATCCTAAACTTCATCCATTTGTACACATTTCATTACTTTACTTCATTTTGAAATTCAAAATAATAATACAAATTTTATGTTATTTAAGGTGAATAGTTATACTTTTGTTAGCCTTTTTCTTTACAAAAGGGTGACATAGGTTTGTGCTTTTACTCTTTAGCAAACACTAGTACTGATAGAAGATAATGGTATTATATCCCAAATCTCACAAATATTTTTTGATGATTCATTAGTAGCATATAGAGAAGATATTGACTCATGATATTGACTACAAGGTAGGTGTATCGATATGGATGCTTGAGAAGTCCTTGTCATGGGTACTATTAATGCACTACCATTCAAGTTAGCTGCATACCCTGAGGTAGAATTAATTATGCTAATCCTTGTAGTTGAGATTCCCCCACATTATGGGATGTTGCTCTCCAAAAAATGGAGTGCTACTATGGGGGGTAGTTTACAATGTGACTTATCTTATGCTACATTCCACATAGGTGAAAAGACTATCATATTAGATAGGGAGCCAAGGGTTAATAAGATTTTAGAAGGAATTGATAAGGATTTAACTTGCTTTGTGGACACTGGTGTAAATTCTTTTTGGGCAGAGCTAATTATTCAGGAAGTTGAGAAATTGCCTACTGTGATTGAGCATGAAATAGAATGTTGTATGGATTTACCAGTTTTATGGACTATGTTATTTGATGGGGCTAGTTCTGAAGAAGGTTTAGGGGTAAGGGTAGTTTTTGTCTCTCCTGAGAAGAATACCTTTAGATATTCATTTACTTTGAAATTTTCTTGTACCAACAATATAGAAAAGTATGAAGCCCTATTGTTAGGATTGAAAGTTGCTACCCACCATGGGATCAAAAAGTTGCATGTCATAGGTGATTTTAAATTGGTCATTTCATAGATAAAGGAAACTTATGCTTTAAAAAACAAAAGGTTGAAACAATATAGAAATGCAGTTTGGGACTAGATAGAGTCTTTTGATGCATTTAGTATTTCATGGAGGGACAAAAGTTAGAATAAAATGGCAGATTTACTAGCAAATGTAGCAATCAAGCCTAAGGAAATGTCATTTGCTAGAATCTCACAAATGGAAGTCCAAATTAAACCTTCAATACCTAACAATATTGAAAATTGGCAAGTTTTTGAAGATGACAAGGATATTTTAAACTTCATGTTAAGTGAGGATAAATACCATGGTCAAGAAATGGATTGTAGTGATTTAATTGAAACTGTTGATGGTGAGGAAACTATTTTTGGCAAAGAGATTATGCAATTGAAAACCAACAAGGTACATAAGGGGTTAGTGGTTTTGGAGAATATTTTTGATAATCAAGATAGAGTAAAACCTAGAACTAGGAACGTTATGCCTAATGAATTAGAAGAAGTAAATCTTGGTACTGTTGAGGCTCCCAAGAAGGTTTATATTGGCCAAAAATTTCCTATTGAAATTAGAAAACCACTGATTTATTTGTTGAGGAAGTACATAAATGTTTTTGCATGGTTATATGATGACCTTAAGGCTTATAGGGAAGATCTATTCCAACATGTCATACCACTAAAAGATAATGTAAAACCTTTTAGATATAAAAAAAGACCAGTAAATCCCACTCTAGCCCCCAAAATTCAAGAGGAGTTGATGAAGCTAAGGGATGGAGGGATAATTAAGCCAGTTAAGTATTCCACCTAGGTTTCTAATTTGGTACCTATGTCAAAAAAAAATGGAGATATAAGATTATGTGTAGACTTCAAAAATTTGAATATTGCATCACTAAAGGATAATTATGGACTGCCAAATATGGTAGCTATGTTGTAATAGGTAACTAGTTCTGAGCTAATGTCCATGATGGAAGGATTTTTAGGATACAATCAAGTCCTTGTGAAGGAGAGTGAACAATTTAAGATAGCTTTTACAACTCCATGGGGAACCTTTGTAATATCTGAGGATGCCATTTGGTTTGATCAATGAAGGTGAAACTTTTCAAAGAGCTATTGATGTAGCATTTGATGAGTATATTGATAAATTTATGGTGGTATACCAAGATGAACTTACAACATATTCCAAGAAAGCTGGTGATCATTGTAGTCATCTAAAAAGGATCTTTATAAAAGTCTTGGAATATGGGGTATCTTTACATCCAAAGAAATATAAATTTGAGCTAACTGAAGGTAAATTATTGGGACACATAATATCAAAGGATGGAGTAAAGATAGATCCTAAAAGAGTGGTAGCCATTGACAAGGTGCCTAAGCCAAGAAATGTAAAAGGAATACAATCTTTCTTTAGGCAAGTAAACTTCTTGCGGAGGTTTGTTACAAATTTTGTTGAGATTAGTAGACCCATTTCAAAAATGTTGAAGAATGGAGCTATTATCAATTGGGATGGTGAACCTTCATAGGAATTTTTAGGACATTAAAATTTCCATAAAGAATAGTCTAGTCCATAGGAACCTAGATTACACAAAACCAATGCATATATTCTCTTCTGCATCTTTCCAGATTGTAGTTGCTATCTTGTTACAAAAAAATGAGGAAGGATATAAACAACCCATTGCTTTCTTTAGTAAATAATTATAGCCTACTAAACTAAAATATGACATAAATGAGAAGAAAACATATGCCTTGGTGAAGGGTGTTAAGGCTGTTAGGTGTTATTTGATAGGTGCCATTATTATTGCATTTGTACCTAGTACAGTTTTCAAGGACATTTTTTCTTAATAGGAGGTGTTAGGTAGGAGATGCAGATGGATCAATAGGATCCAAGAATTTAACATTGAAATTTAGATCACAAAATTGGTAAGAGGTCAAGGATTAGCTAAGCTTATGGCTCAATCCAACTTAGATGCTAATTAGATCAATATAGTAACAAATGATTTAAGGTCAAACTTATGTGACATGGACCATTGTGAATGGTATACTAATGTCATTCATTATCTAAAACATATGGAAGACCTATCTCATTTGACTAAAAATGAAAAAAGAAGCACTAAGTTACAAGCCATCAAATATATTATTGTCTAGAATAACTTATGGTGGAGAAATTTTGAAGGAGTGCTACTAAAATGCATTGATCAAGAAAAATCAAAAGAAGTGTTGAGTGAAATGCATTATGGAGTCTATGGAGGACATTATAATGCCAAGACCATTGTACAAAAAGTAATGAGAGCTAGATTCTAGTGGCCTTCCCTCTTTAAAGATGCTTAGTTGATGGTTAGAAAGTGTGATGAATGTTAGAGATTTGTAGGTAAGTTGAAATTTTTAGGAAACACTCCATTAAAACTAGTGGAATTTCAAGCACCATTCCAACAATGGGGAATGGATTTAATAGGAGAAATATCTCTTAAATCTAATACTAGTTATTCATGGATATTGGTTGCTACTGATTACTTCACAAAATAGGTAGAAGCAATTTCTACAAGAAATGCAACTAGCAAAGTTATCAACAATGTTTTGCTAAATAACATCATTTCAAGGTTTGGTTTTCCTTAGAGGGTTGTGATAGATAATGCAATGTGTTTTAGATTTGAGGAATTCATAAAATTTTGTGATAAGTATGGGATTACAAGATAAACACTTCTCCATATCATCCACAAGGAAATGGACAAGTTGAATTCACTAATAAAAGTTTGTTGAAACCAGTAAAAAGAAAATTGGATGATAATAAGAAACCCTGGGATTCTAAATTGTAGTTAGCAATATGGGCTAATAGGGTGACTATAAAAAAGGCTATAGGAGTAGCACCATTTGATATTGTCTATGGGGTTCAAGCAAGAATGCTAGAGAATAATTTAATGGGATTGTATAATTGAATCCAAGTGTATGATGAAGAAACCACTAATGATATGCAAGAAAGAATGGATGGATTGGTAGGACTATCTAAAATTAGAAAAGAAGCATCTATTTGAAATTAGAAGTTGCAACTACAAGTTAAGAGACTTTATGATAGAAGAACAGTGAGTAAGAAATTTGAACTTGAAGATCTAGTCCTCACGTGGAATGCCAAGATTCAGGATAAGGAGAAACATGGAAAATTTGATCCTATATGGAGTGGGCCCTTATAAAATTGAAGCTTTGTTGGGAGAGGATTATTGTTAGCTGAAAGATCTATCGGGAAGCATTCTTGAGCTTCCAGTTCATGGACAATTCTTGAAGAGGTATTTTGCTAAAATACTTATTTTGTCTGTGTGTAGTTCATGTATATTTCTTTTCATGGCATTGTTGCTCTCTCTCAAGAGTTTTCAAGGTTAGAGAGACAGTTGAGTTTGTGGTCTACTTCCCTTAGGGATTCTAAGCCCTCATATGAATTTTGCATATTCATTATCCCTAGATAGAGCCACTATTCATCATGTTTTTTCCCTATTTTTTAATAAAGATATATCTCTATGGGTTATTGGTTTGAGTCTACAAATTAGGGTTTGGTCTTGGCAATATTGTTTAAACCCTAAGAAAAATCCCTATTCTAAGTATCTTTGGTACGCTCTATGTCATATGATTGTCATCACTTGGTCAAGCACTAAAATTATTTTTAAAAATGGTCATAATTTTTGGGAACCCTTTTTTAGTGCTTTTATCAATATTTCATACAAAAATCCTACAATGTTAGATCTTTCAAGATCTATTGTAATTTCAATGTCACGACTGAGTGATTCTAGTTACTTTGTCTTTGGAGACATAGCCACCAAATTTGTTTTTACCCCTAGGACCTAGCTAAGATTTAATGTAAACTTTTGTTGTTTCACCAGCACCATTGGAATTTTCTAACCTCAATTAAGGTCGCTATGCCACAACTAGAAAGTGGTAAGTTCTCACTAGTAGTGACATAGCACCTCCCCACAAAAGTGAAAGATGGTGGGACTAGAAATAAGTTATAGCACTGGGATTTAGCATATCATGGGAGTTTATCAAAGGTGTTAGATTTAGTAATTGGAGCCAGAGTAAAGACTTTCCATTTTCTTCCTCATGATGATTGTTTTCTAAAATTTCATGGAGATCACTATGTCATGACCAAAAAACTCATTGTTCCAACTAATAGTGACATAGCGCCTTCTTGCTAAAGTGAAAGGTGGTGAAACTAATACTTTTTTGGTGCCATAAGAAGTTTTTTTTATCATTAATGCACCATGTCATCTCCATGGAATGTTAGGAGTAATCAATTTAATGATAGTAGTAAGAACATGCATCTCCTTGGTGCTAGAATTTGTAAAATAACTCAAATGTCACTATGTCACAATCAAGAAGCTCATCATCTTGGGTAATAGTGATATAGCACCTTCCTGGTAAAGAAAAACATGGTGGGAACTAAAAGGGAGGCAACACCAGAAAGATAATTAATATTAATACTATGTCAGTATGTCAAGATGATGTCCTATCATATTTTACATGGATTTGCACTCAGGAAGAAGGGAACCATCAGATCTGAGTGTGTCAACAACTAGTGCCAAATCACTTTGAAGAGTTGGTTGATGTTTATCCCATGTGAGATGGAAACCAAAGGAAAGAAAACATGTGCCCACCATAATCATGTTAAAGTACTCGTGAAATGCACATCATTAGATTATAATAAATCCTTGATGGTCATTATATCAAATAAGGAAATTGCTCATTATTTAAGCATGGTGATATAGCAAGAAGATGATGTGTGTACATGAGTGTCAGTGGGTCTAGGTCAAGTTATAAGTAGCAAAAGGAAAGTCTTGTATCGAGAATTTCTGTTGGGTTGGCTACTAACTTGGAAAGTGGGAAAATGAATATCCATGATCATATCCCTAGATCATTGAATTTTTTGCAATCAATGGTATATTTTTTTTTAAAATAGAAGGTGGTGCCACCTTGTTCTCCTAATAGTTCGTTAATGAAGATTTAAGGTTCCTTATGCAAACTACAAATAGATTATATTGCAAATTTTTTTACTAATTCTTCTCCATGCAAATAAATGTTCAGATATCTAGAGAGCTTAGACCTATTAAGAACTTTTTCTTGGTGATTTAAACACGAAGAAATTTCTTGTAACCATAGTGTGTCATAGAATTATGGTGAAAAGAAGGTAAGTTTCTTAGTCCTTATATATTAAGCTTTCTAGTATTCTATAATTTTAATTTCCATGCCTCCAAAGAAAGTTTTCTAAGGTTAGGTAGACTATCTATCTAGAAAGATACATGATGACCTCCTTGAGTTGTTGTTTGAGTCCACAAATGAATCCCCTCAAGTGAAAAAATTAACCACTCTGAACCCTAGACTCAAAATTGCTGATAGATTTTATGATAAGGTAAATTGGGTTAGGGATGTTAAAAAATCTCAAATGGGGTTTTTTCTCTTCAAAAAATGGTTCTTAAAAAGGAAATCATTTGTGCTTCATGGGAACATCTAGAACTTTGACTTGGGAAAACTAGTGGTCCCTAGTGTTTTCATGGATTATAAGCTATTAGAGGCTATTGCTAAAAATTATGATGCAATAATCAAAGTAGTGAGAAGGTTGGTTGGTAAATGCCTGATCACAATAAGCCCTGAGAAAATTTGAGAAGTTTTTGGTCTTGAGCCACTGCCAGATAATCATATACCTATTAACCTATAAGAATTACAAAAAGAATATCTACCTAAAAGGGATAAGATCAAATAGGGTGCATTGAGGGCACACATGGGTGCAATTGGGAATCTGCTAGTAATCACAACATGTACTAGGGAACCTTTTAAAAAGAAATATTTCAATTCCCAGGTGTGGAGATATATATGACTCTATGTAGGGTTTTTGGTGAGGATGAGAAAAATATCATGCCTATAAGTTTTATGTATATGATGGCTCAAATTTCTTCTTTTGGTGTTGATATTATTTTTGATTTTGCCTCTTATTTAGTAGAAGAAATCCATACAGGCTTGGATGGAATTTCCAAGGGCAAGGTAGAAAAAACTTTTGGTCACTACTAATTGTTGGTGCACATGTTCTTGTTTAAAGGTGTGACATATTTTGGGAAGGAAATGGTCTAAAATAGAGAATAGGAGGGAGAAGCTCTATTAGTTTTATTATGGAGTGCAGATATGACTTGGGATATAGAGAATGCTAGTTTTGTTAGGTTTGATAGGTACTTTGCCTCAAGGTTAAGATGCCTCTTATTAAGTCACAATCCCAGAGTTCCTAGGGCACTGGTAAATTTTATTAGGCCCATGGATAATCCTACTTGTCTAGAAGTATCACATAACTGGGGAGATATTATACCATACTCTATTTCAATTATTTTTAAAGTTTATAGTTTTAGAGGGACTCCTCATGTATTACCCTACTATAGGGGTAGCTGAGATATTGTGGTGGCTAGGATGATTGGAGGAAAACTATTTGATAAGAAAACAAGGAGGCTCAATTTTCCCAAATTGTATAGTAGTCCAACATTTTGTAATCACAAAGGGTGGTTGCTTTAATTTATACAAATTACTAGACCAATATAAGATGGTTGTATCTCATTCCCATTTTTGTGATATTGATGGATTCTATGAATTGGTTTTTAGATTCAAAGCTAAGCTTGGTTCCATAAAACATGAGCCTTATTACCTTAAGGATATAATAAGGAATGAGTTCTCTTTGTAGGAGCAAGAGACCACAAAGGAGAAACAGAGGGTTTTTTCAAGAGTTTTAGAATTTATTCATTTTTTTGACAAGGACTATGAGACTTTGGATAATGCAAAAATAGACATGGATAAAATAAATAAACTCATGATAACTTTTCTTGAGATAATGGAAATAATGAACAAGAAGAAACAATTCTTCATTAATGCCTATCCTAATAAAGCCAGAGAGGCTATGAGAAGGCTGGAATTCACTCCCAATGTTGGAGTAGGACAATTAATTGTCCAAAAAAGACTAGTTTATAATCTGATCCAAAATAAGAAGACCTTCATGGACAAAGGAAAGAAAATAATAGAATCAACTAGTGTTTTATTGGAAGAGAGACTTGATGAGCCCTCACCAAGAGGGAAAAAATAATGAAAGAACAAGGTATTCACATTGAGGAATACTCACCTACCCAATCCCCTTTGTAGATTGGAGAGGAGTAGCTCACTAGAGAGCAAGTTGAACAAATTGGGTCCCAAGGGGGAGTATTCATTACCCAATAGAACTAGAAGAGGGAAATACTAAAGAACCTCTAATGCCAAGCCTTTATTTAATAGTAGTAGATTATAGAGGAAAGGAGTTAGATCCTATAACTGAACAAGTCATTCATGTATTTTTGGCTAATGATAGTTTTGTTAGAACAAGAGCCTTCTACCAATTTGCATGGAGAGAAAATATGGGAAAATATGAGAAAAGGTGTCATAAGTTAAGAAAAAAGCATCTAGAAATGGAGGAGGCTGTCATATAGAATCAAATAAAAGAAGAAATGATGCAAGAATTCCAAAATATAACCCCTGAAGAGGGGAGATAGGTGGTATAAGTATCTAATATTCTATTGCTACCCAATTGGGATATAGTAGATGCTCTAGTTTCTAATTCTATTTCTAATAAACTAAACATACAAGACTAGAATAAGAAAGAAGTAAAAGGTTCCTCCTTTAGTGAAGACCAAGCTACCTTAGTCATTTGGTCAATAAGGAAAGGATCTAAGACTATTTCCTTACAGTCAGATGACATTGGATTAATGGGAAATATAATTGTAAAGAGAGTGACAGATACAACTAATGTGGAGGCTAGACATTTGAATGTTGGTACATCTCACCTAGATTTGACCACTATAGAGAGAGTTGAGAAGGAAAGGTTGGAGTCATGGGCTAAGTATGAGAATGTTTTGGAGGTTTACTATAAAGAAGTTCAAAAAAGAATTAAACTTGAAAATAGAATGAGGGGACAATCTTCTAGGCCAAAGATCACATACCTTCACACACCAATGGAGCCTTTTAAATCCAATCAACCTTATTGAGATTCCTAATACACCACAAAGGCCACAATATTATATAGCTAAAGATTTTGAAGAAGAGAAAAGTAAATTGTGGGCATTACATGTAGAGTTGAATGTGTAGTATGAAGATAAACTAAGAAAGGCTCTCATGTATTTGGTTGACAAAATTGAATGGCCACTATTCTATGATCAATTATCAAAGGTAATACTCATATGGGAGGAAATAAAAGAAAGTGATGAGACTTTGAAACCCATCGTCAATAAGTGGAGCAAGAGAAGAAAAGAGGTTACATTGTTTTTTTATTCTATTATAAGATCTTCACATGACCATATAGTAAAAAATTATGATGTTGCTAATGATCTTCCAAATTTGATGATAAAAGAGTTGAGCTACAAAGAAGAATTGTTAGCTACTTGCATAAGTACAAAAATAAGAAATTTGATTTATTCCCCTTGTCTTTGGATAAGAAGAATAGATTAAAGAGTAAGGATGAATGGGCCAAAGAATTACATGATTTTTTTTGTTTAAGAATAAATAGAGTCAATTATGAAAAAGGACATGCATGGTGGGCAACCACAATAGTGGAAATTGTGAAGGTCCAACTATTCTTTGATTCTTTGAAACAAGATTTTGTTAGCATTGACAAAGTGGTTGGTTATGCGATCAAGAAGGAAAATGATATTTTGAAGTTTAATTGGCTAGATAACACACTTTTTTAGAAGTGTATGGTAGATATTACTTCTGATGAGTAGTGGGAAGAAGTTGAAAGTGATGATGATAAGATGGATCAAGATGAAATATAGATCATTGATGCACCTTTGAAAAATTAAAGGAAAGAAGACAAAGAAGGGCAACCATCTCAAATGGAAAGTATTGTGGGCTAGATGGATGATGTGGTAGAAATAAAACTAGGTATAACTATCACCTTGATAGTACATGATGATGCAAGTGGAAATACCAAAGTTGAGGTAAATTTATAGGAATAAGAGCCCAACACATCATTGGAAAACCTGATAGCTACATATACCAAGGATTGAGAATAGTAAAAGGCCAATCATGGAATTTGTAGCATCTAAAAATGTAACATAAGTGGAGGCTATGAAAGGGAATATTATGATGAAAGGCTTTTTTATTACACACAATTTTCTCTTTTATGATAGTAGAATGTAAATATCTTTGGTCTTAAAGGATAGCTGTCATTTTCTCTAAGCCTAAATCTTGTTGTATCTCACCCTTTATAATTGAGATTCCAAGACTAGACAAAGGGTCCAAATTATTGTCTTTCTAAGTCTTTACTAAGTCTATTTGGTCTAGCCTTTTTTAATGAATACTTTGTGATGTATTTTCTCTACAATTTATGAGAGTACATCAATTTGATAGGATTTAGATGTTTTGTCTTGAGTCATTCTGAGTTTGGTTGAATTTTATACAACTATTTTCAAAATGAAATTAATACAAAGATGAATTGTCACCACATCTTTTCTGACTAAATCTTGTCTTCATTTCTTTTACCTGGTTATTTTGAAGTTGTATAGGAAAAGCTTATCTAGTTGAATGCAATTGAATCAAATTGTATGTCAATTTACCATTGCTATTAGTTCAATGAATTAAATAAATGCTTTAGTGGTATTATTAGGGTCTCCATGGTAATAGGAAGGATGTCTATAAGTATGATTTTGAGTGAGAATTATTAATAATGTTGATTGTAAAGAAATCAATTAGATTTAGGAATTGAATGGAATCTAAATCCCAATGGATGAGGAAATGATCTATTAAATTCAATCTTTATGTGAAGAATCATAGGCAAGCATCAAGCTCAAATTAAAAATCAATTTTACTCTATTGTTCAATAGAATTATCAATGTTGGTTAGCACTTATATATACTTTACTTTTGAGTTGTAGTTAGTTGTTGTGGCTAGAATTATGTGTAAGCCTAAGAAGAATAGTGACCAAATCTAATTTTAAGAGATGTTTTTTATTCTAGAGTGTCGTGGAAATGAACTAAATCTATGTGTCATTGTGAGAATCTTCCATCCCTCAGGTATACCCACCTTGGTTTTGTAGAACCTAAAGAGTAGGAAATCTATTTAGATAAAGAGTAGGAAATCTATTTGGATTTTGTTGTAGTTGGGTCTAGATAAGAAACACATCCAATTGTTTATAGGAAGTAGCTGATCCTTGGATTCTCTATGTTTTTATTATTTTCGTATTGAGTATTTTGTTACTTAATAGTTGAGAAACACCAACACATGGCACAAATGCCTATACAATCAATAGGTGAAGAAGGAATGGTAAATCCTAACTCTATTGATCTAGATGTTATGTTGGAATTTAAAGAAGAGGATCTTGAAGAAGCATCATGGGTTACCAAGGGTAAAAAAAGATAGAAAGTGATCCAGAAAAATAAAAAGGTAAACTAGAGGACACTTTAGTCAATGCCTAGGAGGAATCAATATTATTTTGTTATGAGGAAAAACTACTTACAAGATAGGGTGAACACAATAGAGAACACTTTGACAAACCATGAACTAGTAGTAACAAGGCTGAATGATATAATTATTCGAGCCCAAATAATTCATGGAGGATGAGGAATTGCTCAAGTCTGCAAAATTAAAGAGATTCCTATATAAAGTGAAGTAGAGTGAATTGGTCCTAAAAGTGAAGCTAGGAGAGAAGAAGAGAAGGTACACGAATTGGTTGAGAAGTTGCATGCTTATGACCCATAGAGTGAGGTAATGACTCCTGTAGAGGCAAGAAACCTAGTTCAGAGAAGTGGTATGCTTCTAGTACCCAAATGGGATCTAGAGCAAACTTTTATGCTTGACAAGATAAGAAGACTAGAAAATGAAATTTATTATAATGCATTTGGGTTTAATGGTGTTCAAAGCTAATTAAGTTTTAATATTTATTCCAAACCCTTAACAGTGTGGAGCATCGATCTAGAACAAAATAAGCCCTATCTAATAGATGTACAAAAGATTGCTCAAGGAAATATCATTGATAGTTTGGGCTTTGTAGAGCACTTTTGGGTCAAAAATCTCCAAGGCTATGAAAAAATTCTCATTTATGAATGAGGAAAATGTATAGGAGATATAAATAAAGCTTTCCAAAACATTCCATGACTACATAGAGATTAGGAAGCTTTATGAAGAAGATCTTAGAAAGAGCTATATTTATAGCAAAAGATTAGAAGAGCTAGATGCAAAGACTTAGGGGCTAGAGACTAAGGTTGCATCTTTAAGAGAGAAACTAAGTATTACAAAATAGATCACAACACATGCTAATAATGAGCAACTTGAAAGGGTCATGCAAGAAGTATATACATAGACCATAGAGCTAGAGAAAGAAGAGACAAAACCAAGAAGAATGAGCATTGATGCTCAAATTCCATAGCCTAGTGCTAGGGTAAGGAAAATTATACTAAAAGGTATGATAGGCCATAGAGTAGATACTCTAGAAAAGATCTCTCAATAGGCTCATAGCCTTCTTATTTCTTTATAGATTTTAGAGCATATTTGTAATGAAGCACTCTCATGGCTATCACCTATTTTCAATCAATGGGGGCTATACATTTAATTTATGGAAAGACTAATCACATTGATTACAAAGAAGCCAGATTTTCCTGACAAGATCATCATAGTGAAGGAAGGCCTAGAGATAGTAAAAGAACTAATAGGCTTCTTCACTCACAAATTACAAATGAAGGTCTTGTCGAGAGTGATTGAACCTTGTATCCCACCAATTTTGGATGATGACAAAAAATTGAAGGATTGGCAAGAATGGTCAGAGTCCTTTGATTTAGTATTAACACAAGAATGAGTAGCATCAATTTTTGAGGATGAAAGTGATATTCCCTTCAATGAATTAATTGATTCATTTTTTAAATTTGAAATAGACTTGAGCATATTTGTAGTAGAATCAAAGGGTATAATAGATGTTAGGTGGAACAAGGCAGAAAATGACTTATATGAAGTTAGAGGCATTGAATGGCCAACTAAAAGGGAAATATTTGTACAGGAATTAATTGGAGTGATCAAGGCTCTACCAAAAGGAAGTAGTTAAGAGTTACAACGACATCAATAAAAAGAAAAAAAACAAAGATAAAGGGCAATGAGAGTGATAGGTTGTTAAGATGAAAATAGATTCATGTTGAAGATAGCTAAAGAAAGAGCCACCTACCAATCTTGAAACAACCTTCCCCATTTTGTTCAAATACAAAGAATGTTTTGTAAAGTGAGAATGTAGAAATATCTTTACATTTGTTTTTTAATCAGATTTTGACAAGTGTCCTCCCATCTAAATCTTGTTGCAATCCTATCCTATAAAAGGATTTCCAAGATGTGGAGTGATGGTCTAAGTTCTACATAATTTTAGTGTTTATGCTATTGCAGTCGGTCCAGTCTTTTGTGTCAATTGTATATTGTTTCAAGTTTGAACTCTATGAATACAATGACTAGTGAATGACAAAATTTGTCATTTTTTGATTTATATTTTGAGTCTTACATCAATAATGTATTATTTTCAAGGAAGATTAATACAAGAAGAAAGTTCTAAGTACCCATGTCTCTGAATTCCATCTCCTTTTTCATGTTCTTGTTATATTGAGATTGAATGAGAAAAGTTCTCTCAATATGAAGTTGGGATAGGTTCTATGTAATTTCATTGTTGCTTTTAGTTCAAGGAATAATGTAAATATTTATATGAATTGATAGGTTTTCTGGGCATGTGGGAAGGATATCACAAGAATGAAATCTAGGATTAATGATCCATTTGCTGGTATGACTTTGTCTAGTAATGGATAAGGCACTGGTCATAAATTTTGATGCAAATTGATATAGTGATTTGATTTCACAATACACATTTAAATCAAAATCAATTATCTAATTTTGTAATAAAGAGCTATATTTCTAGTCATTCACTTATTTTTAATAGCTTCCTTTGAGTTATAGTTGGCTACTTTAAATGAAAAAGTTATTTACAATTTCAAGAATAATGTTGACCATTTTCTGCTATAAGGGATAAATATAGGATGAAGAATTTTAATGAATATGTATAATCCCTAGTTGCACCCACCTTGGCCTTGCAAAACCTAAAGAGTAGAAAACCCTTTTTTTTGTTGAAGTTGTCTAGATATGAGTGAGTTCATGCTGAACATTGGGTATAGCTAACCACTAGGCATCCATCTTCATTTTGCATCGTGGAGTCATTTAGTGGTTTGTAGTTTTAAAACACCAACAAATTTGACATTTTCATGAATTGGAATTTTAGGTGGAATAAATTATCATAATTTAAACAATAATATACAACATGGCATTGATTTTATTAAGGAATATAAGGAATGATAGAATGTAACAAACATTTCTAATGAAATGACCACTATCTAAAAGTAAATTTTGATGATTGCATGAATATTCTAGCAGCTTAAGGAAAAAAGACATTTTTTTACAATAATTTTTGACAGTTTTTGACATCTTAACCTTTGTCATTGATGTCAAAGGGGAAGAGATACAATGGAAAATTGTATTAAAGAAAATACAACATTTTAAGTATATTGTAAGGGGGAGCATATGTAAATGAACAAGTTGTAATAGATGTAATGTTACTTTAATTTTGTTAAATTTTTGTCACTTAGCCAATTTTTCCTATTTTGTTGCCATCAATGCGAAAGGGGAAGATTTTTGAAAATTGGTTAATGAGGAGATATAACTATTGTCATTTATGGCAATACATGATGTACATGCTTACAAAAAACCTTAGAAATAAAGATGCTTAGTTTTTGGCATCAAAAAATTGTCAAGTATGAGTTTGATATATAGTACTATATTGTTTTGTTTGGAACTTGTTGTTGACATCATATTATGACTAGTGAAATTAGATGGAGATAGTATAAATTTTGATGATGATGTGTATAACCTCAAAATTTAGTATGGATTATATAGTTCAAATATTCATGTTTGAAGCGAAACAAGACACAAAATTAAAGGAAAGGGCTTTTTTGTTTACAAAATAATTACATGTCCAATTAGCACTAACATTTTAGACATTTACTCTAAGTTGAAAGGTGTGTTGTGGTCTTAGCCGACCTAGCGATGAGAAGTGGAATTGGAAGAATTGTAATTATTATGTTAAGCAATTATATGCAAACTTTTTTAAAAGCGATATATGTGAAGTTTTTTGAAAGTTATTTTGTTATCCAAGATCAAGCTAAAGATTAGAGATTAGTCATGAAAGAAGTTATAGTATCTATATTATAGAAGTCTAATTATTTGTTTGGGCAGTGGGCTCATCTTGCATCTACTGTACCACAACTCCTAATAGGGTTAGAATCTCCTAATAGGGATTCAAAGTCTCCTAACATGGACTCCTTATAATGAATTTTCTTATTGACTCATAACAAGTTTTGTCCTCTAACAAGGAACTTATTTATCAATATATTATCTAGTGGATATCATCCCCACTAGGGTTTTCCCAAGGTTTCCCTAGTTAACAAAATATGGTACTATGATTTACCTTTGTGCATGGTTATTGTTACTATTCAAAATTACTTTATTAATTTTTTATCTATGGTTTAAAGTAATAAATAATATCGAATTGGCATCTTAATTTTTTTAGATTACTGATTCACCCCTCACTCTCCTCAGTAATTCCCATTTATAACTATTAACCATTCAATGAAAGTTAACAAAAACCATAATAAGATGCACATAGATAATTACACAAGACTAGGAAAACCCTTGATTAGAGGGAAAACCCCAGTGGGAATGATGCCCACAAGATGGTGCACTGATATAAATATTCCTTGTTAGAGGATAGACCCTGTTAGGAGTCTATTACAATATCTAGTATATATGAGTCCCTATTAGGAGGCTTTGAATCCATGTTAGGAGTTGTGTCAACCCTATTAAGAGTTGTAGTATAATGTATATAAGATGAGCCCACTGCCAAAATATGCAATTTCAACTACAAGAAGAGCTCACTACTCAAACATACAATTTACTATTATGTTCTTCTTTCCTTTTATTTTTCAATTAAACCAATCACTATTAGACCTTGTAGACCAAGTCATGAACCTTGGACCACTCAACAAAACCTCAACAATGAAGTTTCCTTCACTTTGATGTTGATCTTCTCAACTTTGCATTCAACTCTCTCTATTGCTTTCAATTACTTCTACATGTCATACATGACAAAGGAAAATGTCCTTCCTTTATATCAAGTCCATAAAATAATTCCATGAGTTAGTTGTTAGACCTTCTCAATTAATTATTATATGACCACATCAAGAACACATTACACTTAGCATAAACATTAATCTTCTACATTGCAATTTAAATAAATTTCTATACATGTTTCATTATGAAAAATGAACTTATCCATGTCATCACTAATATGTCTTCTTCACATCCTCAACTTCGATTCTTAGAATACCACTCTACTAAGAGATATAACAAGTTTACTAGAGCATGCCTCTGTAAACTCTATCTCAGAATAGACATCACCAAAACTTACACGGCTTCTTCCAGACTTATCATTTCTTCTTTTGACATTAAATCCATATACAAAATACTCAAAAGTATCTCCCATAACCTCAAATAGTTAGAATACTCAACTAGTCATTCATACCAACTTGATCTTTCCATTGGTCTTTTGTCAAATACCACAAAAATTTCTATGTTGACATCAATGATAAACTTAGTCATGAATGTAACATATCATCATAGTAGCATATCTACAATACTCCCCCATAGAAATATCATGAGTATTCATGCTTTCAAACATCTCTCAACAATCTCCCCCTTTGGCATTGATGTCAACATAGATGAAAAATAACTAGTTGCAAGAATACCAATAAAAGACTGCTCATCTTCTTTTCAAATCCTCTTTATCAATCATTCTCCCAACTGATATACCTTAATGTGCTTTCTTTTGACATTTAATCCATGTTATACTACTTTTGAACATATTGTACTCATGTTGAACTTCTTCCAACTATCATGCTATTTTTCATGCAATACTTCTCCCCCATTGACTTCAATGTGAAAGGTTTCAAAAACTAACAAACTCAAAAACAACTTATTCTTACTAGCTCAAGTGTCCAAAAACATTGTAAAAAACAACTTTCAACAAGAGTCCTAGATGACTTTGTCAATCATAGATACTCCCCCATACAGGAAGCATCAATATTCAGTCTAGACAACAATGGTGCCTTGCTACATTGGACTAATGCACTCTTTCATCTCTACTTTACTATAGGAAGAGGCATAACACCTAACATACCTCACAAAGAATCAAAAATCTCTTTGGAAAGAAGGTTAGTGAATATATTTACAATCTTCTCTTTAGTGCTCACATACTCCAATAAAATTTCCTTTTCTGCAACTGTTTCTCTCAACGTGTGATACCTAATAGCAATGTTCTTAGTCCTCGAATGTAAAACTAGATTCTTAGACATATTCAGTATACTTGTGTTGTCATAGTGTATGGAAATAGGTTTAATAATGTCTATCCTTATATATTCCTTCAACATCTGCTTCATCCAAACAACTTGATTGCAATTTTTTTGTTGCTACAACATATTCTTCTTCTACTATACTTTGTGATGTACAATCCTACTTCTTTCTTAGCTAAGAAACCAATCTTCCTCCAATAAAGAAGGCTCTATAACTGATTTTTTTTCTATCATCCATAATGCCTACCCAATTAGCATTAGTATATGAACACAAAGTGTAGTCATTAGATTTTTCATGCCATAATCCAAACTCAGATGTTCCCTTTATATATCTAAATATCCTTTTAACTATTGCATAAAGTGCTTCTCTGGGATCAACTTGGAATCTTGCAATATTTCCAACTACATTTTCTATATCTAGCCTTGTGTGAGTGAGATATTACAATCCTCCAATCATAGATCTATACTTCTTCTGCTCAATAGTAGGTGTCTCATCCTTTGTAGATAACTTGTCTCTAGTTACCATAGGTGTTCCAATGGGTTTACATGTTTCCAAATCAAACCTTTTTAGTAAATCCTTCAAGTACTTAGTTTGAGAAATAAAGATTCCATCTTTATTTTGTACAATCTACAATCCTAGAAAATATTTCATTTCTCCTATCATACTCATTACAAATTCTTTCTTTATCTGTTCAATAAATTTGTCACTTTCATCATCATTTCCTCCAAATATGATATCATCAAAAAATATTAACAACATTATCAAACCATCATTAGTTTCTTTCCAATATAGATTACTATCTGCCATACCTTTGCTATATCCAAGCTTTGTCAAATGCATGTCCAACCTTGCATACTAGTTTTTGGGTGCTTGTTGCAATCCATACAATGATTTCTTCAGTTTGCACACTATGTCCTTATCATTTGTCAAAGGAAAAACTTCAGGTAGCTCAATGTACACTGCTTCAAGTTCTCTATTTAGAAATGCTGACTTAACTTCCATTTGATACACTTTGAATTTTTTTGTGTTGCATATACTAAGAATAGTCTTAACTACTTCTATTCCAGCCACTACAGCATAAGTCTTATCACAATCTATTCCTTCTTTCTATGAGTAACCTTTACATACTAATCTTGACTTTTTCCTTACAAATTTTCTTTGTTCATTCATCTTGTTCTTGAATGCGCATTTAATTCATATCACATTCTTGTCTACTAGTTTAGGAACCAATTCCCATGTCTCATTCTTTACTATCTTATCTGATTCCTCTTTCATAGCTTATTTCCAATAAAAATCTTTACATGCTTCATTTGCATTTTTAGGTTCAACTTGAGATATCAAAAATAGTTCTTCATTGACTCTAGTTCTTTTCATCACATCTTTATTTTTGCTTCTGATGATCTACTCAGATGGGTGATTCTTTATCATATTCTTTCCCAAAGTAGGAGTTGCTATCTCAACTCTTAGCTCTGTTGAAGGTTATGTGCTTTGTTCCTGCCTTAGATCTCCTTAATTTTGAAAATAATTGTTAGTCTCAAGAAATACTTCATCATTCCTTGGCTTAGTAACAACATCAACATCTAAATTGTAATTAACTATTCCCTCTTATATCCTAAATTTCTCATCAATTCTCAAATTAGCACTTTCCATAATAGTTACCAAAGTTGTCTCTTCTAATAATTTCTCTTCATTAACCAATCTAGACTCATTAACATAGTCTTTCAATGATCTTTCTTTGCTCTAAATTCTTCAACTTTATCAAAAAGTAGATTCTTTCTAGCTTTTCTTAATCTCTTAGGACATCTACTTGAAAAATGACCAAATTCTTTACATGTCCAATAAACAAATATTTTCATATCTTATGGTTCCCTCTTTGTAAGTAGATCAATACCTACCTTTGTCTTTATGTCTTCTTGAATTCTAGATATATTTGTGCTTGTGCTTTTGTTCCCTTCTATACAATAGAAGGATTCTAGATCTGAAAACTCAATATTCTTTTCTTTACACAAATTTGATAATTAACCAAGAGTTTCCATCATTCAAGTGTCAAAATTTCCTCTATCGGATGTAGGACTATCTTTCCTAAATGTGCTCCCCATTTATCTGCCAAAGTTGTTAAGCTTTATCTTCAAAGACCTAATGCTCTGATACCAATTGTTAGAAACAATATTCCACTGAGATAACTAAGAAGGGGGGGTGAATCAGTTATCCAAAAACTAAAAAAATTATCTTTTTTAAACAATCTTAACCATTCAATCAAAGTAAACAACCATAATAAGATGCAAATAGACAATTACACCAAATATGTTTACTAGGGAAAACCTTGATCAAAATGAAAATCTCAATGGGAATGATGCCCATAAGATGATGTACTAATATAAATATTCCTTGTTAGAAGATGGACCCTATTAGGAGTTGTAGTAGAATGTATGCAAGATGAGCCCACTGCCCAAATATGCAATTTCAACTACAAGAAGAGCTCACTATTCAAACATGCAATTTACTATTATGTTCTTTTTTTCTTTGTTCTATTAACTCAACCAATCATTGTCACACCTTGTAGAATAGGTCATTAAACTCAAATCCAAATATCGAACCTTAGATCACTCAACAAAACCTTGGAAATGGAGTTTCCTTCACTTCTACATTGCTCTACTCAACTTCGCATTCAACTCTCTCTATTGCTTACACTTACTTCTACATGTCATACTTGATAAAGGAAAAAGTCCCTCCTTTATGCCAAGTCCATAAAAAAATTCCCTAAGTTAGCTATTAGATATTCTCAATTAATTATTATAAGACCACATTAAGAACATTTTACACTTAGCATTAACATTAATCTTCCACCTTACAATAAATTGCCTTAGGTTTTTGTTCTTTGGTTTTGTCTTGTTCTGGTCCTATTTTCTAGATGTGGTACTTGGTGTAGACACCTAAATTTGATTACACTATTTTAGTAATCCTATTTAGTTATCTAAAAAGGCATTATTAATTAAATTCTTATTTAATTAACCCTTTGCCATCCCCTAGTTGATTAATTTAATTAATCATCTATAGTCCTAATTGATAAATCAAATAATCTATTATTTATCAATTAAATCCTTTTCTCCTATCTAATTCCAAAAATCCCCATTTATTAAATAAATCTATTTGATAAATGAAATCCTCAAATTCAAAAACCCCTAACCTATCTCTAATCCTCCATTTAGCCTAATCCACCCCATCCACCCATACTAACCAAGCTTAGCCACTAACTCACCCACCCTCATTAATGCCATCCACTTGCACATCTCTAACATCCCTAATCTAATCCTAAACCCAAGCCTAATCCACCCCCTAATGTTGTCACATTCCTTAAACAAGTTTAAGACTTTCCTAATCCAAACCAAAGTCTCCCCTCAAAAAACCCAACCACTAAGTCATGAGTGCTCTTACAAAACATAAAAGACTCTTACAAGCCCACTCATGACTCTTACACCCATCTTCCACACTCTTCCCTCTTCCACACTCATTCCTCTTACATCCATCTTACATACTCAACCCCACTCATCATGACTTTAACCAACCCTTTACCCTACCCTCTCACACTCATCCTCCTTGTGACAAGTGTCACCTTCCCATTGGTGCTAAACAAGCACAATCCATGTGCTCCCCTTTGAATGCATCTTAGCCCTCCTTAAGCCTTCATCCATCCTTGCATCTAAGCCCTCCATCCCTCTACCCCTTAGCCTATAAATTGAATCCCATCCCAAGCCATTTCATCAACAATCTTTGAGCTAAAGTTACCATGCTATTTTGAGAACCAAAGCCATCAACCATACCCTTATAATGCCAAATTGAGAGCTCACAAAGCTACCAATTTGCCATTACCCATCTCCATTGAAGCAGCTTTTGAGCATCTTGAGCATACATCCACACCAAAAGGACACATCTACAGAATCAAGAAAGCATGGAGTGTTTTCTCTTGTATGGTTTGCACTTCTTGTTTGGTTTCTTTGTCTAAGCATATATGTGAATTTAGTTTTTGGTTTGTGAATGTTTACTTTATTTGTTAATATTCTTTTCATACTAATTCTTGTTCTACATTTTGGCATGCCCGGTGGGACCCCACTATGGGTCATTTAATCATCTATTTTCATCTATATGTCATTTTTCTAACCATCTAATGTTTTTTGCTGTTTGAGTGTGTTGTGAGGGTGTTTTGCTTGTTTTTGCAAGTTAAAGAACGCACTTAGGAAGAAGAAATACCATCTAAAAAAAAATTTTCGCATTTTTCAGCTTTTTTGGCGCAGTTTTGGCGTCTGCAACCTATTCTGTCTGCGAAAATTGACGTCTGTAAAAATTCGCGTCTACGCAAATTGACATTTGTGAAAATCTGCGTCTGCGCAAATCGACATCTGCAAAAATCCGCATCTGCAAAAATTGACGTTTGCAAAAATCCACTTCTACGAAAATTGACATCTGCGAAAATCCGCGTCTGCGAAAATCGTCGTCTGCGAAAATCCGCATCTGCGCAAATCGGCGTCTCTTCTTGTCACCTGTGTTCTGTGCTGCAAATCTATTTTTGTCCTCTTCGTATTTTGACAGACTGTCTTCTCTGCTTGCTTATGTTCCATTTCTGCTTTATTATTTCTGATTTAGACCATTTTAAGCATTTTTACGCGTAGAAAAAACAACAAAAAAAGTTAAAAAATTTTTTCCCATAGTTAAGCTCTCATTTTTGAAGATTTTGGCTAACTAACTAAATTGCTTTTTTTTTTGTCTCATTGCAGGTTGGAGCACATATGGAACCACTAACCATGTTTCTTGCAGGTTTTCATGTTGCTAAAAAATGAACTTAATGTTTAACCATTTGTCTTTGAATGCATGTTGCTAAAAAAAAAAATGAACTTGAATGGTTAAACACATTTTTCATTGAATGAATGTTGCTTAAAAACACACTCTTGAATGTCATGGATTAAAATCAACTTTCTTTGGAATGTGTGCTTAAAACAAAAAAATCCAATCTTGAATGCCAAGGATCAATTAACCATTACAAATCTCTTTTTCACATGCAATCTAGGTAAAGTTTGATTTTTGGACATTTAAGAAACTTTGTTAAGTTAAAATAAAAATTTACAAAAATCAATTTGAGTAGTTCCTTGGACTCACCTCTTTTCTAATCACCTATCAAATATTAACCATTGGTTGCAATCTCAGCGCCATTTATGGAGATGGGTCTACTTGAAAAAGGTGTTAAATGTTCCACAATCTAACTCACTCACTTGGTCTTTGAACGTTTGCTTTAACTTTATCAAAATTCTTAAATGGCCAAAACTCTAGATTAAATTGATCACACTTCAAGTTTGGGCACTAAAATTGAACAACAACTGACATGGAGAGCCTCCGGGCGCGCACTTGAAATCGAATCTCACACACTTTTGTTTTGGGCTTAAAACAAACTCACACTCAATATTGAATGCCTTAAAGAAAATTAATCGATACTTGACATGGAGGGCCTCCGAGCGCGCGAGTTTTCTTTTGTTGACCCTAACTCTTCTTATTGTTTGCATTCTTCAATCGATTTACTTTTGTTGGCACTTCAAGTTGGAATTGAACATTGTCTCTTAAACATGAGTGCTTGCAAAGTCTAGATTAGCACACATAAGAGTCAGTTGGTAAAAGAACAAGCGTGTTTTTTAGCCCAAGGTCATCCAAGTCTTCTCTCCCCTTGTCGTCTTTCGAGGCCATCTTGGGTGCATAAGATTAGGATCCAAAACCTTATTTCTTTTTAGGAGGCCTGCTTGGGGATTTCATCACCCCTTGGATGACCTCAAATCCAGTGCTCCGGCGGAGTATAAGAATCGGGAGGTGAATCAAAAGACACCTCTCTTGGGATCAAGATTTTATCATTCGGGCTAAGCCTCAAGGAACTTTATACCCTTGAGAAGTGAAAGAGGAGAAGTGGGTTACCGCTCCTCTCGGTTGTGTGACATCCTTTTGGTCTCATCTACAGATTTGGGCCTCATGTACCTTGCGTATATCGAGGACTCCCTAGCTAAACCAATTGTCAGCCTTGCAGAAAACCATCTAGGATGTTAATGTGTTTGGAGTGACTGATCGAAACATTTGTAGAACATACACACTCCTTGGCGCAAGTATCACATTCTGAGAACCACAAACTTCTATTTGGGTGTTCCTATCTATTGCTTGTTTTTATTGTACTTGTTGAATGAATGTTTGCCAAACTTGGTCAATCCTAGCTTAGGGCACACTTAGCGTAGTCATTGCCTATTTTGGAAGTTGAACAAGTTGAAGCAAAACAACTAAGTTTTTTCCCAAAGCCAAGCAAATTCAGGAATTTATGTCAAAAACCCAAACCCAAACAGAAGTTTCACAAGGTCAAACTCAAGCCATCTCTAGCATACCAAGAACTTTCAGCCAAGAGAAAAGAAATAACACCAAGCCCACGAATTTCCAAACTCCACAAAGTAGAGGAAAAAGCTACCGACGAAGCACTTCAAGAGGCCTGGTTAGAGCGCACCATCAAATTTAGCCAACATCCAGGAGTTAATCCTGCTTATGCCTTACCAACTAGGCATGATTTCTATGATTAGACACCCTTGTTTCTCCACATCTTCTTGGATAAGATTCACTTTAGAGTCATCTTTGTAGAAAAGCCAGCCATCTTAGGTTATCCCCTTAAGCATTATTAGCTCATCCATATCATTTAGAATCATACCATCTAGCCAGTAATCGAAATTATGCATATCTAAGCTTTCAAAATTGTTGTCACCTTGCTAAAAGTTTGCCATTCCTAAAATCTTCCAAATCCACCAATCTCACCAAGGTTATCCCTTTGACATAGCTTTGTCTAGGGTAATCTAGCTTTGTCACTTATTATCCCTCATCACCTTGAGCTAAAGGTTGGGATTCACAAGTGGTCAATCTCGTGTTCTTCTTAAAGGATCATCAGTCTATCCTTAAGTTGACACAATCACCACCAAGCTTGCACATAGGAAAGCAGACCTTTTGTGCTTTGACAACATATCTTTGAAGTTAGAATCCCCAACCCAATCCTCCTTAGGTTTTGTCATATAGCTTTGCCTCAACCTAGGAAATCATTTGGATAGAAAAGCCTTCCCCCTTTTTGCATCCATCAGCATTATTGCATCTCATCCCTAGGAGCATTTTTCATGCCACCCGTCACTCACTTAGCCAAGAAGAAAGAAACAAAGGAGCCCTATCATTTAGATCGAACAACCTCACCCCCCTTGAGCACTCAGCCATCCTTCAGCCCAGAGCTAGCTATGCCATCACCTACTGACATTGAAGCTTTCATGAACCAACCAGGAAATGCAGTATTGGTAAACGCCATTATAGAAAAAAACAAAGAGACAATCATGGCTAATTTTCGAAGGGACAATGTAGGAACCTTTGACTTTGGAAGACCCCCTCCATTATCAGATCCATCTCACCCATTGTTTGGGCAGCTGCCACCACCCATAGGCTCTTATGATCCAAATTATCCTCAATTTATTCCAAAAGAAGAGCCTCCAGCCAATCCATATGACCCAACAGACCCAAACATACCATCATCCACCCAAGTTGAAATCTCCATGCCGCAAGCCAACCCAGCCACCACCACTCCATCCTTGGTTCATACCTCTTTGCTCCAAACCCCCTTTACCCAAAACACCTCACCGTTCACCCCCTTCACTATTGCTGCTGCTCCCCAACCTAGCCTTCCCAATCCACCCATCTCCCAAATCAGTTCTAGCATCTTTGGCCAACCTCAACAATATACAACAGGGATGCCACCCATGGGGCCAAGTAATCAACCTTTCATCACCCCCAGCTTGTTCACCACAGCCCAAAGCACAATCCCATCATTTCCATTAGGTCTCGGGAGCTCAATACCACCAGCCACAAATCCACAAGCTACTACCTTCACTCCACAAAGCTATCAAAACCCACAAGCTACTGCCAATCTTCTACCAAGCTCCCAAGTGACCCCAGCTCCCACCACCACTCTACCAAGCTTCCAAATCAAGCCACAAAGCTATCAAACCCCATCAGTTCCATTCCCAAGCTTTCAATACCCACCACCTCCACCACCAACTAATCCATTACCTCCAATTACCAACTACTTTTCAATGCCACTTCTAGGAGGTAATCCACCACCCCAGCCAACCACCAATTATTTGCAAATGCCATCTCAAATGGGGGCACAACCCACATATATTGGTCAAACCCCACAAGCCCTCCGATCCTTTCCCAAAGCCTCACAACCATCTTATACCTTACCTCCACAAAGCAATCCATTTACCCCACAGCCAGCTTATGTTCCTCAATCCCAACCTCAAATCCCATATCAATAGCAAGCCTCGCAGCACATGCAGCAATATGCGCCACCTCCCCCTCAACAACCTGTCATCCACCATGCAGCTGCCCAAATAATGTACAATCCCTATCAGCAAATCCCTCATAACCATCCATATTCAATGGCCCCATCCAGCACATACCTACCTCAAGGCACTCCTACATTGGGGGCACCCCAACCATCACCTATCAATTCAGAGTGGGAGCAAATGAAGACAGCTCTGAAAGCCATCCAAGAAGGGAATGATCCAAAGACATTCAAGTTTGAGAATGTGTGTCCTTACCCATTTGACAGAGCCATTACCACGACACCATTTCCCAAACACTTTGAGGTACCTAAATTTGACAAATTCAGAGGAAAAGGAGACCCTGTCACACATATCAAGGAATTTTACATGCATTGCCAGGACGTGGCATACAATGATGTCTTCCTCTTGCGCCTTTTTCCCAAAAGCTTGGTTGGACCAGCTCTTGAATGGTTTTATAGAATCCCCTATGGCACAATTAAAAACTTTGCTGAATTATCTGAGGCATTTGTATCCCAATATGCCCTTCTTGTTGAAACAGAGCTATCAATAGTTGATCTTGTCCACACCAAGCAAAAAAGTGGAGAAAGCCTTGCCGAATACCTGCAAAGATGGAAAACCCTTACCACCCGCATCTCCTGCACCTTGCTAGAATACCATGTGGTGAAAATGTTTATTGATAATGCACATCCCAGCTTGGCTCACCACATGACCATGAACTATTTGCAGACCTATAAGGATATCAAAGAGAAAGGAATGATCCTTGAGCAAGGACTCATCAAAGATGGTGTGGTAAAGATTTACAAAGAGGCCAACCAAAATCAATCACATTCCAATGACAAGTCTAGGTATTGGAACAAAAATAAGCATGTTGCAACAGATGGGGTTACTGACACCAGACATGTGAGTATTGTTGGTCCTTCTCAAAACCAGTCTAACCCACCATATCAAACAAACAACCAACAAGCTACCAATTACCAACAACAAAATAACCAAAGCTATCAAAACCACAATACAAGACCCAACTTTCAAGGGTCTAACAATCAAGCTAATGCCATCAATGTAGCTGTAGGGCAAAAGCCCAGATTCCAACCTGCACCTAGAAACTATACACCCCTTGGTGAGCCATTGGATGTTATTTTTGAGAAATTGGCTAAGGAAAACCTCATCAAATTTCCTCCTACCCAGCAAATTGATCCAAGCCAATCCAAAGCTGCATGGTACAAGGAAAATGAGTATTGCAAGTTCCATAGGGTAAACGGTCACACCACCCTTAGATGCATGAAACTGAAAGACTATGTGCAAGACCTCATTGATCGGAAGGAAATCACTATCGATGCCCAAACCTCTCCCAATGTAGGCTTACAGATTTATCAAAATTCTTTTCCTTCACACAACAACCAAAATCTTGGAAAAGCACCTATCCAAAACAACACCAACAACCGCCAGCCAAACCAACAGCATGGGAAGAACAATGACCACACTTCATCCTATATAGACTATGGTAGCCTTATAGGTTGTATATCTGAGAAAGAGCCTTCTGTCAATGTTATCAATATCCGAGGACCAGACAATGAGTGTGCGGTCACCACTCGAAGAGCACGATTTAACATCGCAGGCCCACCAGTTTCATCAACACCATCAGCTCCATCAAAAAGTCGGTACAATATCTTGGAACACCTTGGGAACATGCCAGCCCAAATATCCATTTTAGACCTTCTCCGCACTAGTCCTGTGTACAAAGACATCCTTGACAGTGCTCTCATAGAATCCCATGTCCCTTCTGATATCAATGCTACTGATTTTCGTAATCTTGTTGGACACCTTTCATCCTCATGTGCCCTATCTTTCAAACCCACCGACATACCCGCGGTTGAGCCAGATCACAACCTTCTGCTTCGCATAGCCATCATGGTATCCAATTTTACTGTGAAAAGAGTAATGATAGATAATGGATCAGCCTTGAACATTTGCACCCTAAAATTCATAAAACAAGCTGGGTATACTAAGGCAGATATGATCAGTGAGGTTATCACCATCAAAGCTTATGACAACTTGGAAAGGACCATAGAAGGGACTATCTTGCTACCAATCAAGGTTGGGCCAGTCATTCAAGAGATAGTTTGCCATGTTGTTGATCTAAACCTACCATTTAACATCCTCCTTGGTCGCCCATGGATTCATGCTATGAAGGCCGTTCCATCCACCTACCATTAGTGCATCAAATTTCTGCATCAAGGCACTGAGGTAACCATCCATGCCGATCCAGAACCCTTTGCTTACTGCAATGCGGTTGAAGCTTCATATACAAACCATTGCCCTAGAATAGACATCGACATAGCCATCGCCAGCTCATCCCACACTTGTAATGACGCAGAAACCATCCTTGCCTCCAGCCTATCTACTGTAAAGATCAACAACAAAGGATGTGGAGAATATAGTCTATTAGATGCATTTGCTGTCGGAGCAATCCCACTTGATCTGCATACCCATGGACGGCCAACATATCACAAAGCTAAGGAGATTCCACCTCCTCGATACAAATAGTTTGGCCCAACCACCTTTGTGTCCTCAAAAACCCCTCTTCATGAGGAGCTCACTCCAGATATCAACAATTGGCTACATAAGGATGCACCTCCAAGAAATCAAGCACGCCTTGATCACTTCAGCCAGAAGTATCCCCAACAACATAAGCTCGTCACTGAAAAATGGAACTATCAAGGAGGTGGACTAGGACGAGAAGAAAGGGGCATGCAATGTCCCATCGAAGCACATGATTGGGAAATAAAGTCAGGTCTTGGCTTTGGCATACCCACAACTGGGGGCACCAACGAGAATGATCACGCTTTTTCGAACATCCACCGCGACCTTGTCAAAATCGAAGACATTCCTGAGGAAGTTGAAAAGAGAGCCTACGATGATATCCCAGACCAAATCTTCCTAGGAGACTCTGTTCTCCGAGAACTATCCATCCATCTCATTGACCTACCACTTGCTCATCCACAACTCATAAATTGGGACCAACCAAGTGTCATACATATTGATGAGTTCACATCAGAGGAAGCGCTTCTAAGATTCATGGGAGCTAAAACTCCTCATAAGAAGATAAAGCCAAATTCTGCCTACATCTACAAGCTAGATCCCAAGGGGTATTTTGGAGAAAATCCCCAACCTAGTTTCGATACACCCAAAATTGGAACTAAGGTAAATCTGGGACTAGCTAAGGTAGCTAAGAGAACCCCTTAGCCAGAAAATCTAGAGCCACAAGCAGAACATGAGGATTTAGTATTGCCTCCTCAAGATAATTGACCAGAGGTGTCTTCTATTCTAATAGAGGATACTAGAGAAGTCAACATTGGTTCTTCAGAGATCCCTAGAATTGTTCACATTGCTGCATCCCTATCACAAGACCAAGCTGACCTCCTCTTTGAGGTTTTACAAGAGAACACTGGCCGATTTGCATGGTCATATCAGGACATGCCAAGACTCGATCCAAAGCTTGTAGTTCATCATCTTGCAGTTGATCCAAAGATCAAGCCCGTCAGACAAAAGCTTAGGAAAATGCACCCCAAGGTGGCATTACTAGTCAAAGCTGAACTAGAAAGAATGTTAGCTGCTAAGGTTATCCGACCTATCAACTACTCAGAATGGATCTCCAACATGGTCCCTGTCACTAAGCCTTTCGGTGACATCAGAATCTGTACTGATTTTAGAGATCTTAACAAAGCTTGTCCAAAGGATGATTTTCCCTTGCCCAACATAGATATGATTGTAGATCTTACAGCTGGACATGAAATCATGTCCCTTATGGATGGATTTTTTGGGTATAATCAGATCAAGATTGCAGAAGAGGATCAGCATAAGACAGCATTCACTACCCCCTGGGGAACCTTTTTCTACACCATGATGCCTTTTGGCCTAAAGAATGCTGGGGCTACCTATCAAAGAGCTATGATAGCCATTTTCCATGATCTTATCCATAGCATTTTGGAAGATTATGTGGACGATATCCTGGTCAAATCTCACACCTTCATGGATCATCTTGCTGACCTGGAAAAAGTCTTTGATAGGTTGGCCCAATATTATCTCATGCTAAATCCCAAGAAGTGTGTCTTTGGGGTCACATCTGGCAAGCTTCTAGGCTTCATAGTTTCTAAACGAGGTATAGAGATCGACCCCAAAAAGGTCAAGGCTATCTTAGACATGCCTCCTCCCCAGACACTGTGACAGCTTTGCTCTCTTCAGGGAAAACTTCAATCTGTCTGGTGCTTCATCTCCCAACTTGCAGATAAGTGTACACCATTTTCACACTTGCTAAAAAAGAATGAGAACTTCAAGTGGGATCTTTTATGTCAGCGCAACTTCGATCAGCTCAAGTAGTATCTCACCAATCCCCCTATCTTGGTTCCACCAGTTCCTGGTCGTCCCTTGATCTTGTATATATCAGCAACACCTACTGCTCTAGGGGCACTTCTAGCACAACATGATGATTATAGCAGAGAGAGAGCCATCTACTATATCAGTAGAACCCTAGTTGGTTATGAAATCAATTACACTCCTATGGAAAAAGCTTGTTTGGCAGTTGTTTTCTCGACTCAAAAGATTCGCCACTACATGCTAAGTCATACCATCCAACTAGTCTCCAAGATTGACTCTCTCAAGTATATGCTCTCTAGAACAGCACTTATAGGCCGTTTGGTCAAATGGGTTATGCTACTAAGTGAGTTTGACATCCAGTATGTGGACAGAAAGGCAATCAAAGGGCAACCTATAGCAGATCACCTAGCTGATGCACCTCTAGTAGATGCATATCCTTTGCTCACAGAATTTCCAGATGAGCATATCTGCCTAATTGAGGAATAGCCCCCATGGAAACTTTATTTTGATGGCTCATACACCTCTCATGGATCAGGGGCAGGAATATTATTAGTTACACCTCAAGGAGATTACATTCCAAAAGCCTTCAAGCTACAATTCCCTAGCACCAACAATATAGCAGAATATGAAGCTCTTGTAGTAGGATTAAAGATAGCTGCAGAATGGAATATCACTGAGTTACAAGTCTTTGGTGATTCCCAACTCATTATCAAACAAGTCTTAAATGAATATCAAACCAAAGATGAAAAGCTATTACCCTACAAAGAGCTAGTTGATCAGCTGACCCAGCATTTTACAAAGCTTCAGTTTACACAAGTGCCTCGAATGTAGAACAAGGCAGCAGATGCCATGGCCACTATCGGCTCACTCTTGGAAATTCCCCAAGAAGCTACGCAGTATGAGTTTTTAGTTGAGCAGCTCCTCACACCTGCCTATGCGAATGAGGATTCAAACCGTGTTTGTATCTTGGTTGGTCCCCAATCCCCTTGGTACCATGAAATTCACGCTTACCTTAACAATGGTATCATATCCCCTCACCTCACACGTACCCAACGCCAAAACCTCATCCAAAAATCATCCCACTATGTTATCATAGCCAATACCCTATATCGTTGGGGTTATCACAATACTCTCTCTCGATGTTTAGATGAAAATGAGGCTACGATGGCATTAAAAGAAGTACATTCTGAACTTTATGGTGCCCACATGAGTGGTATTGTCCTAGCATGAAAAATCCTTAGAGAAGGCTACTATTGGCCTACCATTGAAGAAGACTCTTGTGACTTTGTCAGAAAGTGTCTCCCATGTCAGCAGCATGCAAATCTTGTGCACGCTCCAGCATAGGATCTACAGCCTATTGCACCACCTTGGCCTTTTGCTTGTTGGGGCCTTGATCTAGTTGGAACTATCACCCCTCTCTCATCTGATGGACATAAATGGATAATAACAGCTATAGACTATTTCACTAAGTGGGTGGAAGCAGTCCCCCTAGTCTCAGCTACAGGAGTTCAAGTCTCCAAGTTCATCTTGTACCACATTGTTTGCCGCTTCGGCATCCCATCCACCATCTTCACTGACCACGGAGGTAACTTTTAAAATCTCAACATGGAAGAATTATGTACTTCCCTCCGCATCCATCACCGCTTTTCTAGCCCATATTTCCCACAAGGTAACGGCCAGGCAGAGGCAACTAATAAAACCCTCCTCAAAATCCTAAAGAAAGTTGTCAATGATTCCGGTCGTGATTGGCACCTTCAAATAAATTCGGCTCTATGGGCCTATCGAACTTCCTTCTATACATCCACGGGCACAACTCCATACTCCCTAGCCTATGGTGCCAAAGCGGTATTACCTATAGAAGTTGAACTTCCCTCACTACGCATATCTTTTTGAGGGCAAATCTCAGATGAAGAATACAGAGTAGCTCGACTCACCCAGCTAGATCTCTTAGACGAGAAGAGACAACAAGTCTATGACCATCTCACAGTCTATCAAACTCGTCTCAAAAGGGATTTCAACAAGAAGGTGCTCCCACAACACTTTCAGCCAGGTGACATGGTCCTCAAAGAAAATATGAAAGTCCAAGCAGGTCGAGAAAAGAAAGGCAAGTTTGAACCTACATGGCTTGGTCCCTATGTGGTTACTACCTCCTTTGGCTCTGAAGCCTATCAATTATCTACACCAGAAGGAGAACTCTTGAATGATCCCACTAACATCATTCATCTCAAGAAGTTCTATGCTTGAAGATCTTTGGTATACCCAGCTTTTGAAAAAATACAAAAAAAAAAAATAGTAAAGAGAAATAAGCGTCCAATGGTGAAAACTTGGCAATTCAAGCACCTTGGATAGGTACCTTGGTGAAAACCTGGTAATTCAGGCACCTTGTCTGCTAAAGACTAATCCATTATCTATCAATACCCTATCCCTCATCCATCCACCCGACATCCCATAAAACACCTACTTGTTCCCTTGGTGTTCCAATCAAATATCCAAAATCTGATGGAGCTTGTCAATACCTCCTGTACAACTTGTAAATCTTGTACCAAAGCTTGTATTATACCTTGTAAATCTTGTACCATACCTTGTATATATTCGAATCTTGTCCAAAGCTTGTACCATATTCCATCTTGTAAATGATCTTGTATCCTAGCTTGTATCCTATCACATGCACACACAGAATCCCATTTTCCTTAAGCTTTTCACAAACCATCTACCTATCCACCTATCAACTATTATAGACACCCCATCCTTCACAAACATTTCCATCTCACAAAAAACCAAAACATGAACAAACTTGTACATTTGTAACATATCTTGGTCTGTCAGCTTGTACATCCTCTTTAGCCTAGTATCATTGTATCTATCTGGCTTTTGTGTTAGTTCATCCTTGGTCAACGTCTTGCACACATCGCACACCTTGGTTAGATATTCCAATGCATCCTTTAGCTAGATCTCCTGTCACCAAAGTGTTATCCTTCTTAGTTCAGCTTGCCAGACGCATCACTCATCCCGATCCATCAGCTTAGGTGCTCTCCAAAAGGTCCTTGCAGGATATAGCTTTCCTCATGTCTAATCTTGGTCCGTTAGTACCTCGTCCTACCCATCTCATTGGCAAATAGTTCTCTTTTGGATTTTCACTTTCTTTTGATTTGGGATCTTCCCTTTTGGGTCTTGAAATATCTTTTCCAAGCAATCTCCTTGTTCCCTCCTCAAGGTTTCCATGATCTTCCATATCATGGTATGCTACAAATGGGGCAATTAGAGCGTAAGGTCTTGATCAGGTCTTTTGCTTGTTTTCTTTTTCTTCTTATGGGTTACCTAGTGTCATTTCCACGCTGCTTCCTCTGGGATTCATGTGTGATACTGGGGCAATCCTTGTGTGTTTGTTTTGAGTCAATTCGTTAGTCCTCTGGACGGTTGGTAAAAAGGCCTTGATGTTCTTGGTAACCCTGGCAATTAACCAACAGTCTTATAGCAAATCTAGTGCTCAACTACATGGTGGTACTTCTCTTTGAAGTATCCCCTCGCTCAAAAAGCTTCAATGGATTCCCTTCATCTCCATTATCCCCCATCCATATCCTACATCTGTCGCTCCTACCCTAGCTTATGCATCAGTATCTCTTTGAATCACTCCTCACGCTTAGCTTTAGGGATCCACAATCCTAGTCTTAGGGATCCACCAATCAAATCAATCCACCAAGCCTCATCTTTCGAGATCCACAATCCTAGTCCCAGGGATCTCCGAAACCCATCTTCTGCCAATCTGACTCTTTGAAATCCTGTTGCATCAGCTTTATCATTCTATCATCCATCTCCCTACCATGGATTCCTTTTATTGTGCTCCGCTCCTCCATCTCCCCCCCCCAATCCTGGAAAGTCTTAAGCTTGCTTTACTATTTTGCCTCTGATTTCCCTTTATCATTCTCCCGTAGTGAGAGTTTGAGCTAATTCAGCCCCTTCTCTTTGCCAACCTGCGTCTCAGCTCATCTCAATTTCTTGTACTTTTCAAGAAGTCATCGACCCTCATTTCTCTCCCCGCCGCCTTCTTGAGGGGGCATCATCTAAGTCTAGTCTCTCCTCTTCTTATCCGAGACTGGGGCAACCTTGTTGCTAAAACATCTTCCTCGTGTCATCTTCATTCAAACTTCTTTAAAATAGTGTTGTCTTAACACTATGTCAAAGAGGGGCAAAATGTAGACACCTAAATTTGATTACACTATTTTAGTAATCCTATTTAGTTATCTAAAAAGGCATTATTAATTAAATTCTTATTTAATTAACCCTTTGTCATCCCCTAGTTGATTAATTTAATTAATCATCTATAGTCGTAATTGATAAATCAAATAATCTATTATTTATCAATTAAATCCTTTTCTCCTATCTAATTCCAAAAATCCCCATTTATTAAATAAATCTATTTGATAAATGAAATCCTCAAATTCAAAAACCCCTAACCTATCTCTAATCCTCCATTTAGCCTAATCCACCCCATCCACCCATACTAACCAAGCTTAGACACTAACTCACCCACCCTCATTAATGCCATCCACTTGCACATCTCTAACATCCCTAATCTAATCCTAAACCCAAGCCTAATCCACCCCCTAATGTTGTCACATTCCTTAAACAAGTTTAAGACTTTCCTAATCCAAACCAAAGTCTCCCCTCAAAAAACCCAACCACTAAGTCATGAGTGCTCTTACAAAACATAAAAGACTCTTACAAGCCCACTCATGACTCTTACACCCATCTTCCACACTCTTCCCTCTTCCACACTCATTCCTCTTACATCCCTCTTACATACTCAACCCCACTCATCATGACTTTAACCAACCCTTTACCCTACCCTCTCACACTCATCCTCCTTGTGACAAGTGTCACCTTCCCATTGGTGCTAAACAAGCACAATCCATGTGCTCCCCTTTGAATGCATCTTAGCCCTCCTTAAGCCTTCATCCATCCTTGCATCTAAGCCCTCGATCCCTCTACCCCTTAGCCTATAAATTGAATCCCATCCCAAGCCATTTCATCAACAATCTTTGAGCTAAAGTTACCATGCTATTTTGAGAACCAAAGACATCAACCATAACCTTATAATGCCAAATTGAGAGCTCACAAAGCTACCAATTTTCCATTACCCATCTCCATTGAAGTAGCTTTTGAGCATCTTGAGCATACATCCACAGCAAAAGGACACATCTACAGAATCAAGAAAGCATGGAGTGTTTTCTCGTGTGAGGTTTGCACTTCTTGTTTTCTTTCTTTGTCTAAGCATATATGTGAATTTAGTTTTTGGTTTGTGAATGTTTACTTTATTTTTTAATGTTCTTTGCATACTAATTCTTGTTCTACACTTGGCACTGGTTTTTGGTCCTATTAACTAGTTTTTAGTCTAAGCTATTTTAGTGGTTCCAGGTCCCTGTAAAACCTAGGTTCTCTTTTTTTGGACTATGTTTGTAGTTTCAAGTCCCTGTAAAACCTAATTTTGTTGTTGGTTTCAAGACTTCTTTCCTAGTGGTTTTATTACTATATCTTTTCCGTAGTTGTTAAAGGGTTTCAAGGTCCCTTCAAAACCTACTTTTACCATAATCTAAAAATTTTCCTACACATGTCATTATGACAAGAAAACTTAGCCACATCATCTCCAATATATCTTCTTCACATCCTTAACCTTGATTCTTAGAATAACTACTCTACTAAGAGATATAACAAGTTTACCAAAACATGCCTTTGTAAACTCTATCTCAGAAAAAACATCACCAAAATTTACATAACTTCTTCTAGAATTATAATTTATTCTTATAACATTAATTGCATTTACTAGATACTCAAAAGTATCCCCCATAACCTTAGATAGGTAGAATACTCAACTAGCCCTTCATACTGACTTGATGTTTTTGTTGTTTTTTTTGTCAAATACCACAAAAAATTGCTATGTTGATATCAATGATGAACTCAATCATAAATGTAACATATCATCATAGTAACATATGTAGAATACTCCCTCATAGGAGTATCATCAATATTCATGCTTTCAAAAATCTCTCAACAATCAGGTAGGATTAGCCTCATCAACACTATGGATTATTATCTAGTAATTTAAATTTATCTTGGATCAAAGCTAATATAAAATTTCTATACATTCATATAAAATTCACAAGCTACTATAGGAGAGGTTCAAAAAAATAGTTTCTCTCAATTGGACACCACAATATTCATTGTATAGTATCCTTTGTAATAAAAGCTTTGTAGATAATTATGAAAAATATCATATATATAATATGACCTAGACACAACTATACTATTTCTATTTTAAAAGAATCTCCACCCTTAAGTGATCTTTGGAATCCTTTATAGAACAAGATTGCAACAAGATTCAAATCACTTGATGGAAAAAAAAGACAATTAATGAAACAAAAAACACATGGACAATAAAACAAAACATAATTAATAGTTGGTAGTCTATACTTTAGGTGCAACTCCAAAGTTGTTATGTAGAAGTATCTAGTGAAATCTCATGCAAACACAAGATATTATGCCCTTTCTCTATTGAATTAACATAATCTATACAAATGTCTACTTGTCTTATGTCCTCCTCAAATTGTCACTTGTTCCTAACCATGGATCATTTACAAAAACCTCAACTTCCTGCAACACATTTAGGCTTGTATTATATGTTGTATCTATGATATCTTTGACAATAAAAAATTTGAACATATCAACCTCAACCAGATAAAAATTGTCAACAAAAAGTGTTAAAACCATCAACATCAATAATATATTCAAAGTATTTTACAACCTCATCACAACTTTGAACATAATCAAATTATAGTAACTATTCCTCATATCCCATTAGTAACCCCCCATCATAAAAAAATGTATTGGGAATCATAACATTGTAACCACCTACAAAAATATACAACTTATTCTTTACTATTTGTAACTTTCAATTGAATAAAGCTAGAAGAGTGCAAGTAATTTCCAAAAAAAATCATCATACATATACTTTAATTTGGAAACTCTAGCTTAAACAATATTGCAACCTTCAATTTTTCAAAAAGAAAGTTACACCCTAACCAATGAATCGATAAGATACCAAGGAACATAAGTGGACTTTGACAATATTTCTCTTCTCTCTGGAATGCTTCATGAGATTCATGAATCAGTGACCCCTTTTCTTTTAAAAATCTAACCCCATGCTCTAGAGTTTGGAGCAATGTGGCCTTCTTGAAACTCCTTTCAATGTCACTATGTTGTAACCTTTTCCCAATTTCATTGAGTACTAGTTGTTACATCATCAAGTGGGATAAAATATCCTTTAATTTGTATAGCTATCTCTATTAGCATGAATGCTGATGGTGTTCCTTTTTGGGAGTATCCTAAGCACTAGATAGATAGTTAACATGATTGACATGTTGTATTCATGGTTGTGTTTTTCATTGATGTCAACATAGCATTGTTTTTGTGAAGTCTAGAAGAGAAGCAAAAATAGAATGAGGTCATAAAAACTATGTATTTATTATTAGGTCAAGCATAGTTAAGAATGTATTTTACATTATATCATGATAATATAGACAAGTGCACATACAAATAGTTGAAGACATGCATGAGTTATTAAAGAATTATAGAGGACAATAAGAAAACATAGTACATAATAAGTGATTTTTGATGATTGATTTGTATCTCTTAACTAGGATAGAATTGTGATGAGCACAATTAGATTATAATATTATAAAACCTAATGATGATGGTAATAAGTGTGCAAGGTTAGAGGTTGCATGTGTGAGAAGTTGTAAATATTGTGAGTTGACAATGACTTGTAATTATGAAAAGATGTAATGTTCTGTAATATCTTAATGAGGTCCTAGTATAATTAATTGGGGAATCCTAAAGTCCAAATCAAGTATTTTGAGGACATTGTATAAAATAAGGTTATTTTCCTTGTTGTGATGTACTTAGATGCAAGGTTTGTGCTCTAGTATTGAGATCAAAAGAGCATTGGTCTAGTGAAGAGGATAGAGAAGGAGATGAAGTTATTTCATTTCTATTATTTTGCAAGAAATAATACAAAGATTAGTTAGATAGTGAGTTTGGTGATCTTTCCCCTAAAGTTGTTTGGATAGTGGGTCATCTTGCCTTCTAAAACTCCTAATATGGTTGGATTCTTTATAGTCTACTAATAGGGATTGATATGTATTGAATGCTTCTCCCTAGTTAATATATCTAGTGTTATTATGTATGTATATCTTCTTATGGTTATTGATTATATTGTTAACATGGTTAAGGATTAATGTTGACATAAAATTCTGCACCCCTACTTGAGGTGTGATCCTTAAGTGACCTAGTGTAACATGGTAATAATCTCAAAAGTGTTGGACTTTGTAATCAGAGATTAGATCTCTAGAGAAGATTGAATTCCTCACAATCTAGATGCACATAAATAAGTCTTCGAAGGAAAAGGGAAGGAGTAAACAAAAAAATAAAATACTGAAGGAGAAATGCAATGATGCAACAAATAGATATTGATCTACTTCTTTCTAATAATTGCATTAAAATCCAATAGACCTTATGATACATACCATTATCTATATTCCTTAAATCTTAACACCATAGAAAAGAATTAAAAAAAAAAAAACCATGCAAGAAATATGAAAAATTCACTTAAAAAATTAGTTAATTGAAATGAACATAGTCATATAGTGTTGCAATTACTAAAGTACATCTCTAGGAAAATGAGGTCTAACAAATTACATAATGGAATGGATATAACAGCAATAATTTCTATTGAATAAGAGGCAAGACCATTTATAGAGAAATCTATAGAAGACCGAAAAAAAGAGATCTAAGAAAAATAACAAAACTTTCCTCTAGTGGGTGCAAGCATTATCTAGATCCAAATTTGAGTCTAGACTTTAGTGACCATGGGGTTGGATTGCAAATGAGAGCAATAACTAGGGATTAGAAGGGAAATCAAATCATGTGTTGGCTCCTGATTTAATAGTTTTGAAAATAACAAAGAAACTAGACCAATGCATCTAAGGCTAGAAAATTCCTATGAAAGATACATCTAACTCCAGTCTTGGGCCAACTATAAGGCATAACTCCTTCTTTACTTTAGGCTCTGCAAGACCTAGGTGGGTTAACCTTGAGGTTCTGAGATATGGTACCAGTGCATTTAAAACATAAATTTGAACCTAATTATTGTAGATGAAAACCCCTTATATCTCCTAATAAATCATGCAATAAAATAGATATACATTAGCTAAATGTAACTTTGTGAATCACATAAGTTGAGTGAGGGTTAATCATTTAAGTCCTTCAACATGAAAGGGTAAAACACTTTTAATTAATAATGTTGATTTCAAAAACCCCTAATATGTAGCAATAAGACCTAATGATCCTATAATCGATCAGTGTCTTATCTATTGGGCAATTCCATGAATTAATTAAAAACATATGAATATCTGAGACATATTGTATCTTTAGATATCTGATCCATCTATTTAACTTGTAAATAGAGATCTATGCTCAATCTGGACCTCATTCTTACATGATATCCCCATTAGTAATCTTACAACCCTATTGATTTCCCTAAAGCATTTACATAACCCTTTGAGTTATAGGCAACAATGAAATAACATACAACCTTAAGGGACTGCAACTACAACCTAAGCTCTATGTCAAAGATTATAAAACATAGAAGATCACTGATAAAGGAGACAAGATTCAACTGAAACTCAATCATTTGCTACTCTTTGTATTATTTCTTTGAAATTATACAGTCATTTGCATTAAAATAAAAACATGAAACAACCTAATAGATCTAAACTATCTATATTAACCTTCTTAATGGTGTTCATACAAGAGAGAATATACTGAAAGAAATGGTGTCTCAGTATTGGGAATGCATCAAGACTAGAACCAAAAAACCTTGTATCACAGTAGTGTGCAATTTTTTCTCCAAAAGATCAGAACCATGAATGGTCTAATAGTGAAAAATTGGAATCCTACTAGTATTACCCAGACAAAACTACCAACCCCCATTTCGAAGGAAAAGAAAGAATATATATGAAGAAGGAAATTGTCGGATTGAATTTGCAATTGATATCTATCCCTTTAGAATTCTCTATCCAAAAGATGAAAATAATCTCTCTACCTTCTCTCTCTCTCTTCCATGGGTGAATCAAATCCCTCAACTGCTAATCATATCCTTTCTATTTTGCCTTCACAAATGCAAAATATATCAGCAAAAAAAAAAGATCTACTAATGAGCCTGGATATGTGTCAATTTATCAAATTTAAGCCAAAACATCACAAAAACTCAAAATAATCTGATACAAGAGTCACTGAATACTTTATGATATTTTTCACTGAATTCTACAACTAGATAATCAAAACACCCCTCATAACACATAAATCAATCTGAAAGACAAAACCTCCTGAAGCATGTACCCATGGCATTTTGTGCAAAAAAGAACTTCATATTCAGATAGTTCGTCTCTTCCAAATTTTGATGGTATATTGGAGTGCATATTTCTCCTACCAGAAACCCCAATAATATTAGTTTGAAAACACTTCCCTACTATAAGTGTCTAGTCTGCATCCTTAAAATTTAAAAAAAAATAAAAATTCTAATGTATATACTGTAGAAAAAATGCATCTTCAGATTTAAAAAATCTAAACGTGGACACTTTTGAGAAAATAATTAAAAACATTCATTTTAAAATACTCTACTTTTTTCCCTCACCTTCACCAGGCGCACTAAGTGCCAACCGAGCTGCCATGTGGCATGCTATTATTGGCCTCTTACTTGCCACAACACCTGCTTACAAAGTACACCCCATCACCCCCTAGCCCTTGACTGGATCTTTACCTCAAAATGCGTCTTGATCCCACTGCCATGTGGCACCCACGTGCATTCCCATAATTCTGATCCTCCAAGAAACTTCCTCAAGTGGGGAAGTACCTACCATAGGATGCACCACATGGAAACATCATGTGCATCAGTCTCCACATAAGCACATTGATTATTTCATTTAAAATTTTTGCAAGTCAGCTGCAGCTATCTTCACAGGCCCTACGCACATGACCGTTGACTTTTGAAAGGTGATGCCTTAAGACAACCATTCACTTGTGATGGATAGTATTTAAAGCATTAAAAATCCCATCTCTTATCCAATGTGGGATAATTTGTGTCTATGGTTTTCCAATTTCTTCATACTTGCAGGCCTTTCTTACTGAATCACATGGTTTTTCTCTTCCTTGACCACAGCTTGGAGTTGTCATGAGTTTGATCATGCATGAACGGCCTCCCTCTATGTCACAATATCTACCTCCCACTACCCTCTGCATGGTATCCCTCCATTTTTTGGTGCAGGATTTCCTGCCTTATACCTGCAAGTTCTCCTCTTTATGCTAGATTCCTTCCTTTAATCTACCTCTCATACTGCCATGGGAATCTCTTACTAGATGCTCTGCTCTACTTTCAACTCACTAGTGGCTCTTTCCTTGGCACAAGGTGCTCTTTCTCACGCATGAAAAATGGTTTTGTGAAACATCTATATGAATCCCATGTTAGTAGGGAAAGAATGCATGTTATGAACTGAGGACAATCCCATTCGCCATCCTGGTCTGCTGCCCCTTTGTCCACCTTTTTGAGTAAATTTAATGAAGGGATGTTGTGGATACCTCCTACACATGGATTTTCCCTTCCTTCCATTATGGAACACTAGATTTGCTATGCATGGGCTTCTTCAGGTTTCATCTTTCTTTATTGGACTCAAACAATGTTTGTGAACAAAGATGAACTCCATTCATGGATTCTAAAATTGGGAGCATCAATGAATCTTATGGAAAGGCCTAGTTGCAATGTGAACAAATGATGGAGCTGGGTGGAAGTGCCCTATTTTAACCTCTTACTTGTCTTCTCAGAATCAACATCATAAAATAATGGGAAGGGAGTGATTACTTGCTCCAAGAATGTCTGGCAATTCGATATCTAAAACTTGAGCACTCTGTTTTACATTTGCCCCAGTTTACTAACATTATAGTTAATAATGAATGAAACCTCTATTATTGTCAAAGGAAGATGACTTTGTCTAATGATCACATAGCTACAAGCACGAAGTTAGAATTTCAAACCATCTTCCTGCACCCCATTGCCATTGTGTGAGTTTTTTCACCAAATATTTAACCTCATGATCTCTTTCTTTAGATAATCTCAATAATGATGTCAACTCCTTCAATCTCTTCACCGCAATTGCCCGTTTCCTTTCATGATAATCATATCCTTTCATAATGCTTCATGCCATGAAGTCTCGCACATTAGCTCTTTTTAAAACAAATAGCTCAAGGCTTTCTCATCAAGTAAACTAGACCAAAGGCTTGGCTTTAATGCATATATACTTTTCATTTATTGTCCAGCTTTGATCATCAAGTTTTCAAATGGGGTCAATTGAACACAGTAGCAACTTGTGTTTATCATATCTAGCCCTCTCTACTTATTTCAACCATCACTTCTAGACTAGTTCCATGAAATCAAAGTCACCATTATTGACACTTTGTCAAACCCATCATTTTTCTTAATTAGGTGATATTTTAGTCGGGCGCCAAAAGTGGGTCTGACTAAAATTTTTTTTTTTTTCAGATAACTGATACACAAATTAATCCATTGGTCTTTTCAAACTATCAAAAATCAAAATCAAGTATTGAATCATCACTTGAAAATCATTTTACCACTTTATGCAAACTGTGATTTTAATGCCAGAGGGTCCTTTGACCAGCTATAAAAAATGACTAGAACACCTAATCAGGCTCTAAAAATTGGCACACTAATTCTTTGTTCTGCATACTTGCAGCCTGCTAAATCTCATCTCATGAAGAATTCCCAGTCAAAAGATATTGACCATGAAAGTTGCCTTCTCGAAATTGCCTGCAAGAAAACATGTCAAAAAGTAATAAAACCCATTTGGATTTGGCTTTCAAAATTGAGGCATTGATACATTTTCATGAGGAGAATATAATTCTATGATTTGGAGTCATTATGAATGATTGGGAAAATTTGGCGAGCATCTTAAGTTGGCTACCTGGATTTGCAGGATAGTGATCATCAGTAAAATAGTGTTTTTTGCAAATGGAATGACCCTTGAAAAGTGTGCAGATGGATTCGTCAAGACTTGAAAACTAACATACTTGTAGTATTTTCAAAGTAGAACACAATGGTACAATCCATTTGATCTCATCTATCACAGATTAGGAGTTATAACATCATGAACAGGGGTTCCAACATATCTGCAAATGCTAACACTAATAAAAATTTATAAATTGTATTTGGAATCACATTTGAAAACTAATCAAATGAATTTTTCATCAGCTGAAACTTGAAACATAACAAGTCTCTAACATCTAAAATGCAACACAAAAGGAATTTTAGCATTTTTGTCAACTGGGTCAAAGTTATAACTCTTCAAACAAGGCCTCCCAGAATTATGAACAAACTGCAAAATCATGAAAACATTAAATGACCAACTTTGAGGGATTCAAAACCTAGTCAAATGGACTCAAAATGACATGAAATCTGAAACATAGGCTCTTAGGTATGAACAATAGATACTCCTAAAGTGGCAAGTCATGAAATAGTTCTAGGTGCAAGTTATTTGATTGCAAACATAGGCTCCTTTCACTGTTTGACACTAGGGTAAAATGTAGAATTGGAGATTGCTCAAAACAGGACTTCACAGAATGGCTCAGAATAAAAATTTGACTTCATGGAATTCTTAGACAAGCTGAGTGGAAGGTGTTAGAAACATTAAACACCTTATGGGCTTCTCAAGTACAACTGGGTACATATGCATTTATGAGGGCTTATAGGGCTTGAATTTCTAAAAATTAAAATAGATGCTCAAAATGAGAATGCAATTTTGAGCACCAATAGTGGCTCTGCCTGGGGATGCATGCCCCTTGTGGGAATGGAAAGATTTCAGATCTCTGGGAGAAGCAGACTACACACTTGATATCAAAAACTTCTTGAATAGCTTTATTAAAAACAAGAAGCAACTACAACTACTATGTACATATGATGACCTCGGGCCACCAAACTTCACCAAAATTATTTACCTCTATCATAAACATAATTCTCATCCCTTTCCTCATGAGGTAAATTGAAATCACTTCTCCTATTAGTTTCACCAATCATATTATCATCATGAAATGAATCACTTGGCAAAATAAAGTCATCACCCTTACTTCCATAGTGCATGTAAAAGCTTGGCATAACTTTAACCTCTTGCTCACTATGAAAAAGAACATTAGCATGCTCATGAATGTCAACATCAAACTGAAACTGATCTCTACTAACTGATTCATGCATGTTGTCTACCAAAAACAAAAAGTGCTCATATTCAAATTCATGGAAAGAGTTAAATATATCATAAATTTTCAACTCACCTTGACTTTTCATTTCCTCAAGTGTTGCTAGCTGAATGTCAAATGGGAAATCAGATTTGTATTCACGCATAACATCATCACTCACAATTTGAAAACATTTCATAACATTCTAATGTATTTTCATAATCGAAGTGTTGATTGGCTTTTACCTCATTTAAATCATCATAAAACTTACTATGAAGTGTCAGTTTCTCTTGAAAGACAACTCCATCTAACACTTTTTTCAAACTCACAAAATGTAGCATCATTAGAAGATTCAATATTAGAAATGGAAGAACAATATTCTAATTTATTACAACAGTATGATAGTGTATCACCATTTGCATCTAATCCTGCTAAATCTGAAACCTCCATGTCTTCTTCAAACAATGGATTAATGACTCCATGCACTGATCCTTTTTGAACATTAGGAAAAAACATGGGTTTCTCATCCTCAGAAGCATCATCATATAAAGCATTATCATATACTTTAAATTCACTAGCCATTTTATTCTCATGGAAACTTTCAATGTATGAAGAAAAGTCAGAACTATAGGAAGACTTCTTTTCTATTTCTTCTACCAAACATATAGTGTCCATAATTACATCCTCTTCATTAGCTTGTTTAGGATAACCACTACAAAAAAACCTTAAATCATTCCTAAACCCCTCACTACATGTTGGAATTTGATTGTCTAATGTAAAATCACTTGACAACCCTTTACTAAAGTCTTCAAAATCATTAACATTAGCTGGAATCAACATTTTTTTATCTTCATACCTTGAGGACAAGTCACTCTTAAATTCTTCATTAGGTAACTGATTTGTATGATGCAAAAACTGAGATGCACTTTCCTTTTCAGATTCAGAAAAAGAAGTCATACCTTCACCTTTGGATGAATGTTCACTACCATCATTGCTTTCTTCTTCCCAATCAACATTAGACTAATATGAAGGTGAACATATAGTGTCATTTTTGTCACTGTGATTTGACTAACCACTCTCATCATCTCCTTCATATGTTGCCTCTTGATAATGCATCGAATTAGCAACTTCATTTTCATCACTTGGAAGATGACTTTCAACTTCTTCATATCCACATTGAGATGCATATGTTTCCTCTTCAACCTTTATATTATTCTCAACATAATGCAACCTCTCAATAAGATAATTCATTTCTTGCCTATCTTGCTGATTAAGAAAATGCATCTTACCATCTATTGCTGCAACATTAGAAATATATGCTCTTTGTTCTTCTAATTGTGGCTGAGATGAATGTGACATACATTCTTCTTCTTGTGCTATCTCTCCATGACATTTTGGATCAGCAACATTAAACTCATGATTAGAGAGATAGCTTTCAGCCTCCTCACTTGCACAAGACTGAGACCTAGGTCTAGCAAGTTCAAAATTTGGAACATCAGTTACATCATCATACATATAATTATCATGAGAAGAACTTGCTACTATAACTAATGTTTGATCAATAAAATCAACACAATGCTGAATCTTATCAGAGTTTGAAATACTATTCACTATTGTAGCATCATGAACATGTGTGTTTCTATTTGCAACTGGACTAACCTTCCTTATAAACACATTCTGATTTAAATTCTCAATCTAATTAAAACCTACAGTAGAGGTATTGACATTATGATTTTTGAAACTGAAGCATCAACACTATGTTCCACTTTTCTTTCATGACCATTATATCAGAAATCATTCATAGACAAATGAGCTCTCTTCAGTCCATACTTCAAATTATTTTCAATATCTCTAGCAATCATAAAAGCTTGATATAATGTCTATGGTTCTTTATCCCTTAGTAGATAATTCATTTTCTTATCAAATGTACCTAAGTAAATAGATAAACACATTTGATCATCAGGTCTATAACTCTTAGGGGTATCATTCAAAAATCTAGCAAATCTACTATTGAATTGAGGCACAAGTTCACCATCCTCAATGTGAATCCTAAAAAACTTATCATAAGAATTAGACATGCTTACCCGTTCTCCAAATTGCTCCATGAAGGCAGAATGCAACTCACTCCAAGATGAAATAGATCATGCTAGTAAAAAAGAAAACTAGTCTCTAGCATCTCCTTCCAAGGTTTGAACAAATAGCTTCATATGCACATCCTCATGAGCAATCTCATAGTCACCCATTAAATCAGTGAACAAGTCAACATGATGACTAGCCAAAACAAAATGGTTCCCACTGAACTTATGCAAACATTTTCTAATATCATTATGAATGACATTCGGTAAACCATGAATACCATCAAAACATAATGGCATATACCACTTGGTAGAAATGGATCTAGGAACTTCACTAATCGGCTACATCTTAGATGAAATGAATCTTAACATCCTTTAAACTTAAAGCTCAATCACCAAGATTACTTTTAATATTCATTAATTGCAGCACATCTATACCCTTCTACCAATCTTAACTTCAAACAAACTTCACAAACTTAAATAAAACCAACTGAAACTTGATCTAATGAAGTGTATAAAACCTTAAAACTATTCTCCTCTTCCCTAGTGTTGAAACTTTACTTGATGGAGAACACATATGTAAAACTTACTTTCTTTCATGACAAGAAAACCATCATGAAAATGAAATAACTCAAGTGTCACTGCATGAAACCATTGATATGCTGATTGGCCTAGTGTTGATCTAAATTCCTCACACCATTGATCAAATCCTTTGTAGAGTCACCATCTCCTTGAGGAGAACTAAATGAAATCACAACTATGGTTCATTTTTTATCATTAAAAATTCTCATGACAGAAAATTAATAACACTCTGAAACTTATTGGTCAGAAACTTATATGGATCTCTCTTCTTGTTTGAAATTTCACATAACTTTCAAATCTGCCTAGTTCAATTGAAAAATCTTGAAAACATTTATACATAACCGATCTACACTAGTTCAGAGATCCTTTAGAGAGTCGCCACTCACAATTGTGAGAAAGATTTAAAACATATGATTTATAACATGATAGATCCAAACTGGAATTCCAACTTGTAAAATTTTGCAAAATTTTTAAACACTGTAAAGAGAGAAACCCCTTTTCAACAATTCTGACTCTGAATTACAATAGTATTTGGAAAAAAACAACTGGCTAACGTAACTAAAGATGAGCACTCTTAGCAACACAATATGTATTAAACCTTGAAAATACTATTGTAATGGATACAAATTAACTAGGGTGCATGAAATTTAAGTAAGAAAATTGGGAAACACTTTAGATAACTTACTGCTGCAATTTTTCACACACTTCTCCTACTATATTGAATCTTGTTCAAATTCCCAAGGTTTTTCTGTTATGTAGATTCAATATAGTCCCCACCAGAGTCACCATTTTTTTGGCTAACTCGAATGGGAAAAATGCAACTAAAAATAGGACTAAAATATTCAACTTACACTAGATATTCTACTTCACAACATCCCCATTAGAGTCACCATTTAGTTGGCTCCTGATTTAATAGTTTTGAAAATAATGAAGAAACCAAACCAATGCATCTAAGGCTAGAAAATTCCTCTGATAGATACATTTGACTACAATCTTGGGCCAAGTATAAGGCATAACTCCTTCTTCACTTCAGGCTCTGCAAGACCTAGGAGAGTTAACCTTGAGGTTCTGAGATATGGTATTAGTGCATTTAAAACATAAGTCTGAACCTAATTATTGTAGATGAAAACCCCTTATATCTCCTAATAACTCATGCAATAACATAGATATATAGTAGCTAAATGCAAATCTATAAATCACATAAGTTGAGTGAGGGTTAATCCTTTAAGTCCTTCAACATGAAAGGGTAAAAAACATTTGATTAATAATGTTGATTTCAACAAACCCCTAATATGTAGCAATAAGACCTAATGATCCTGTAACTGATTAGTGCCTTATCTATTGGGAAATTTCATGAATTAATTACAAACATATGAATATCTAAGACATATTTGTATCTTTAGATATCTAATCTATCTATTTAATTTGTAAATAGACACATATGCTCAATCTGAACCTCATTCTTACATTATATCCTCATCAGTAAACTTACAACCCTGTTGATTTCCTTGAAGAATTTACATAACCCTTTGAGTTACAAGCAACAATGAAATAACATACAGCCTTAAGGGACTGCAACTACAAGCTAAGCTCTATTTCAAAGATTATAAAACATAGAAGATCACTGATAAAGGAGACAAGATTCAATTGAAACTCAATCATCTGCTACTCTTTGTATTATTTCCTTGAAATTATATAGTCATATGCATGAAATGAAAAACATGAAACAACCTAACAGATCTAAACTATCTTTATTAACCTTCTTAATGTTGTTCATACAAGAGAGAATATACTGAAAGAAATGGTGTCTCAGTATTGGGAATGCATCAAGACTGGAACAAAAAAACTTGGTATCATAGTAGTGTGCAAATTTTTCTCCAAAATAATGGAATCATGAATGATCTAACAGTGAAAAATTGAAACATTTCTAGTATTACCTAGAGAAAACTACCAACCCCCTTTTTAGAGGAAAAGAAAGAATATATATGAAGAGGGCAATTCTTGGATTGAATTTGTAATTGGCATCTATCCCTTCAAAAGCTGAAAAGAATCTCTCTACCTTCTCTCTCTTCCATGGGTGAATCAAATCCCTCAACTGCTAATCATATCCTTTCTATTTTGCCTTCGCAAATGCAAAATATCTTAGCAAAAAAAAAAGATCTGCTAATGAACCTAGATATGTGTCAATTTATCAAATTGAAGCCAAAACATCACAAAAACTCAAAATAATCTGATACAAGAGTCACTGAATACTTTTATGATGTTTTTTCACTAAATTCTACAATTAGATAATAAAAAAACCCCTCAGAACACATAAATCAATCTAAAAGACAAAACCTCTTGTAGCATGTACCTATGGAATTCTGTGCTAAAATGAACTTCATATTCATATAGATCATCTCTTGCCAATTTTGATGGTATATTGGAGTGCATATTTCACCTACCAGAAACCCCCAGAATATCAATTTGAGAAACACTTCCCTGCTATAAGTGTCTGGTCTACATCCTTATATTTTTCAAAAAATTTAAAATTTCTAAAGTATATACTTTAGAAAAAATGCATCTTCAGATTTAAAAAATTTGAACGTGGACACTTCCAAGAAAATAATTAAAAATATTCAATTTAAAATACTCTACTTTTTTCCCTCACCCTTACTGGGCCCACTAGGCACCACCTGAGCTGCCACATGGCATGTTGTTATTGGCCTCTTACTTGCCACATCACCTACTTACAAAGTACACCCCATCATCCCCTGACCCCTAACTGGATCGTTACCTCGAAATGCATCCCAAGCCCACTACCACGTGATGCCTAGGTGCATTCTTGCATTCCTTATACTCTAGGCAACTTCCCCAAGTGGGGAAGTGCTCACCATAGGATGAGCCATGTGGCAACATCCTGTGCGTCGGTCTCCACATCAGCACATTGATTATTTCATTTAAAATTTTTGCAAGTCACCTCTACCTGTCTTCACGGACCCTATACACATGACCCTTACCTTTTAAAAGGTAACGCCTAAAGACAACCATTCACTTGTGATGGATAGTATTTAAAGCATCAAAAATCCCATCTCTTATCCAATGTGGGATAATTTGTGTCTATGGTTTTCCAATTTCTTCATACCTGTGGGCCTTTCTTACTGAATCACATGGTTTTTCTCTTCCTTGACCATGGCTTGGAGCTTTCATGACTTTGATCATGCGTGAACAACCTCCCTCTATGTCATAATATCTACCTCCCACTACCCTATTCATGGTATCCCTCCATTGTTTGACATAGGCTTTCCTACCTTATACCCACAGGTTCTCCCCTTTATGCCAGATTCCTTCCTTTAATTTCCCTCTCATACTATTGTGGGAATCTCTTACTAAATGATCTGCTCTACTTTTGACTCATTGGTGGCTCTTTCCTTGGTGCACGATGCTCTTTCTCATGCATAAAAAATGGTTTTGTGAAATGTCTGTATGAATCCCATGTTAGTAGTAAAAGAATGCATGTTATGAACTGAGGACAATCCCACTTGTTGTCCTAGTCTGCTACCCCTTTGTCCACCTTTTTGAGAAAATTTAATGAAGGGATGTTGTGGATGCCTCCTACACATGGATTTGGCCCTCCTTCAATTGTGGAACACCAAATTTGCTATGCATGGGCTTCTTCAAGTTTCATCTTTCTTTATTGGACTCAAACAATATTTGTGAACAAAGATGAACTGCATTCATGGATTCTAAAATCAGGAGCATCAATGAATCTTATGGAAAGGGCCAGTTGCAATGTGAACAAATGATGAAGCTGGGTGGAAGTGCCCTATTTTAACCTCTTACTTGTCTTCTCAGAATCAACATCATAAAATAATGGGAAGGGAGTGATTAATCACTCCAAGAATGTTTGGCAATTTGATATCTAAAACTTGAGCACTTTGTTGTTCATTTGCCCCAGTTTACTAACATTACAGTTAACAATGAATGCAACCTCTATTATTGTCAAAGGAAGATGACTTTGTCTAATGATCACATAGATATAAGCACCAACTTATAATTTCAAACCATCTTTTTGCACCCCATTGCCGCTATGTGAGTTTTTTCACCAAATATTTAACCTCATGAACTCTTTCTTTAGATAATCTCAATAATGATGTCAACTCCTTCAATCTCTTCACTACAATTCCCTATTTCCTTTCATGATAATCATATCCTTTCATAATGCTTCATGCCATTAAGTCTTGCACATTAGCTCTATTTAAAACAAACACCTCAACGCTTTCTCATTAGAAAAACTAGACCAAAGGCTTGGCTTTAATGCAGATATACTTTTCATTTATTGTGCAAGTTTGATCATTAGGTTTTCAAATGGGGTCAATGGCACACAGTAGCAACTTGTATTTATCATATCTATCCCTCTCTACTTATTTCAACTATCACTTCTAGATTGGTTCCATGAAATCAAAGTCACCACTACTGACACTGTGTCGAACCCATCATTTTTTTTGATCAAGTGATATTTTAGTCAGGCCCCAAAAGTGGTTCTACCTAATTTTTTTTTTTCATTTTTAGACAACTGATACACAGGTTGATCCATTGGTCTTTTCAAACTATCCAAAATCAAAATCAAGAATTGAATCATCACTTGAAAACCATTTTATGACTTTATGCAAATTGTGATTTTAATGCCAGAGGCTCCTTTGACCAGTTTTAAAAACTGATCAGAAGACCTGACCGGGCTCTAAAAATTGGCACACTAATTCTCTATTCTGCATGCTTACATCCTGCTAAATCTTGTCTCAAGAAAAATTCCCAGTCAAAAGATATTGACCATCAAAGTTGCCTTCTTGAAATTGCCTGCAAGAAAACATGCCAGAAAGTAATAAAACTTGTTTGGTTTTGGCTTTGAAAACTGGACAGATTGACACTTGGGAGAATGAAAACTTGGGCATTGATACATTGTCATGAGGAGAATATAATTCGATGATTTGGAGTCATGAAGAATGATTGGGAAAATTTGGCGAGCATCTGGAGTTGGCTACCTGGATTTGCAGGACAATGATCATCAATAATTTTTTTTTTTTTTTTGCAAATGGAATGACCCTTGAAAAGTGTGCAGATGGATTCGTCAAGACTTGAAAACTAACAAACTTGTAGAATTTTTAGAGTAGAACAAAATGGTACAATCCATTTGATCTCATCTATCACAAATTAGGAGTTACAACATCATGAATAGGGGTTCCAACAAATCTGCAAATGTTGACACTAGTTAAAAGTTATAAATTGCGTTTGGAATCACATTTGAAAACTGATAAAAAAGATTCATCATTAGCTGAAACTTGAAACATAACAAGTCTCTGACATCTACAATGCAACACAAAAGGAATTTTAGCATTTTGGTCAATTGGGTCAAAGTTATAAATCATCAAATAGGGTCTCCCAAAATTATGAAAAAATTGCAAAATCATGAAAACTTTAAATGACCAACTTTGAGGGATTCAAATCCTAGTCAAATAGACCTGAAACGACTCAAAATTTGAAACATAGTCTCTTAGGTATGAACACTAGATACTTACAAAGTTGCAAGTCATGAAGAATTTCTGGGTGCAAGTTATTTGATTGCAAACATAGGCTCCTATTACTATTTGACACTTAGGGTAAAATGCAGAATTGTAGATTGCTCAAAATGAGACTTCATGGAATGGCTCAGAATAACAGTTTGACTTCATGGAATGCTTAGAAAGGTTGAATGGAAGGTGTTTGAAACATTAAAAACCTTATGGGCTTCTCAAGTACAACCAGCTACATATGCATTTATGAGCGCTTATAGGGCTTGAATTTCTCAAAATTGAAATAGATGCTCAAAATGAGAATGCAATTTTGAGTGCCAACATCATGAAGTATGATTACCCATGGAAGTGATAGAATGAGAGAAAAAGAGTGCACCTAGTGGCAAGAGATCAAATTTAAAAAAAATATATCATTTCATGGATTAAAGAGGCATGAAGTGCATTTGTGCCGTGTTAACAAGGCCCAAGAAGTAGCTGGGCATTAAAAAAAAGTAGCCTTGATGGCGTACCATGGAAGAAAAAAAGTGTACAAAGGGAAACATGAAAATTTGACCATGGGGTGAATCTTGTTTTCTAAAATTGAAGCATTGATAAAGGCCATCTCTTTAAGATGGATTGCCAGATTCCACAAGAAATTTTCCCAACAAGAGATTAAGTTGTAGCCATTGATGTAGATCTGCTCTACCACATGGCACAATTCCAAATTTTAGAGCATTGAAGAAGCATTCCAATGTGAAGAAACTCTAAAATAGAGATGGGTGGAAACCTCTTACATAAATTTTTTGATAGAATGGATACTGATCCATTTACCCTTCATGGAATCTCTACCATAGATTTGTGCATATTAATATGTTTGGCTGACTTAAGTTAGAGATGGGACCCTCCACCACATAGTGCAACTTTGGACCTCAAAACCATGTAGAGAATCTATAGTATAAGAAATGCCAGGATGAAGACACATGAAAGTATGTGGACCAATCATGGACAACAAAACTTTGTTGCCTATGGACTCACAAAATTTAAGCTAGCACACATGGATGAATCAACATCAACATAACTCTACTATCTACATACCCATAGAGTGAACTTGTTTGGAATATTCATCATACTTGGAATATTCTCACATTTCTATGATGATGATTATGTCTAACGAAAAAAGTGATGGTTGTTGATCCTTGGCTATGTAGTACAATATTACACAATCCTAGGCTTCAGAGTCTCAAAGAGGCATTATAGTAGGAAGAATTATTGGAATGGTGATGATGAAAACATCACATTAGATGATGCATCAAGCTAACCACCCACACAAAACTATAGACATGACATACATAATGCATGAAGTGGGACCCTCCACTACATAGTAGGATTCTAGATTTTAGAGCCCTCAGGAAATGTTGAGGCATGCAAAAGAAATGGAATTCTGACATGTGGAAGCTTCTTGTGTATCTAAGAAGATGGGCAGGTAGCCCGTGAAATAATAAGAGCCACTATATCTTGAAATAAATAAACTATCCCAAAAAAGAACAAAATGATCTAATAATTAAATGTTAGATTCCAAATTTAGTGCAATATTATCCCCTATAAGGAACCAAGACCATTGAAGATTTCTCTGATCGAATATCAGTAATGGGCTAAATGGTGGGCAAAAAAGGAAAACATTCTTGGTGATTCAATGGGATGCCTTCTAGCTAAGCATAGACCAATCACCTCAAGTAATCCATTGGCCATGGAGTCATCAAAAGAAAGATGCATAATCCCACCTATAACTTCACCAAAATTCTATAACCAGTAGAAACAAAACTTTGAGGAGCTCTAGAAAGCTTAGAAAAGCTCTAGAAAATGGACTGAATGTGCTTGTGTACTTCTTGGAAAACAAGAAAACTATTCTAATATGTACACACAAATTTTTAACTTCTTCTAGAAGAAAGGTTTAAATTGAATCCCATTGACTGGGATTGGAAGAACTTTACCATCAAGCTTTGATAGCTAAAAAAAGTTGGCATTTTTGTACTTGGTGATAATATATGGGCCACTACACATATCATCAAATTTGGAGTAACTACTAGGCTTGACTCTATTAGCACCCTACTTGAGAACAAGATCTCCCTCCTTGTAGATTATAGCCTTATCCTTCTTGTCAAAACTCCTTTTGACTTGTTTTTTCTGTACCTCAAGTGTATGCATACCGTGCTATCTTTTTTCTTCTAGTTCCATTACTTTAGGCAACCTAACTATCATAGCATCATTCTCAACTAGCTATAATTGATGAGCCAGTTCAAGAGAGTGGAACTCAAGTGAAATAGGAAGCCTTGATTCCCATCCATATAATAGCATGAAGGGTGAGTTCCCAAATTCTATCTTGGGTGTAACTCCATTAGCCCAAAGGGAATTCCTGAACTTGGCATGCCAACACCTATGATTATCTTCAATCATCCTATTTATTATTCTGATGAGGTTCTTGTTGGAGGATTCAACCTAGCCATTCCCTTGGGGATAATAATTTGAGGAAGTGCTCAAATTTATTCCATGTTCAATAGCCTAAGAGAATATGTGAGTTCCAACAAAACAATTAACATTATCTGATATGATTGTTGAAGGAACACTAAATCTATTTAGTATTCCATCAAGGAACCCAACCACTGAAGCCTCTATTACATCTCTCAAAGTTACTTCTTCTGTCCAACTATCTCATGAAGTAATCTGTGGTTGCCAAAATCCATTTGTAAATAGAACTATAGGGTGTGTTTATTGGACAAATGAAATCCAAATCCCATTGAGAAAAGGGTTGATCTACCTGAACAGGATGAAGAGGGAGGTAATTTGATCTTTTCTTTCCTCAAAAGAAGGAATATTTCTCACACTTCCTCACCCAATTATGAGAATCATTGAATAAGGTTGGCCAATAATAACTAGCCCTTGTTATCTTCATTTTTGTAACCCTAGCTAAGAAATGACCATTAATAGGGCCATCATAGAACTCTTTTAACAACTTGCTGATCTGATCCATTTTGATACACCTCAATAGGACTCCATTAGAATTACTCCTAAACAATATTTCACCCACCAAGACATAAGGGATAGACTGTAATATGAACTATCTTCACTTGGCTTTATTTAGACCTTTGGGATATCTTCCTTCTACCAAGAAGGTAGTCATGTCATGCAACCAATCATTTTTATTTTCATTCTCCACTAGTTGCTCACCTTGTATTAAGAGGGAAACCTCCTTAGGTGTCTCAAAATATGAGATTGTTTTCTCACATAATCCTTTGCCTCTCATAAGCTTGGTGATTTTAATATCAATTTCATACTCTATGACTTTGGTGATCCATTTAGCTCTCTTTTCATTGACATGCTTGTTCAAAAGGAACTCCTTTACAATTGCATGTAGGACCAAGAGATGGACCTTGTTATGGGATAGAAGATGTCTAAACTTTTTTAGAGTCCTTACAACAATAAGAAATTTCTTCTCTACATAGCTATATCTTCTCTCATAATCTTTAAGCCCTTCACTAAACAAAGGAATGGGCTACTCCAAATTCTCTTAATTTAACTATATTGGAATAGATGATATACTTGACTCTCCTCCAAGATAGTAAATAATGGAATCTCTATCAAATTGGGGATTGAAAAGAGTGGGAGTTTATGCAATTTATTTCTTGATCTCCTAAAAAATGATGATCCCTTCCTTGGTCCAACTGAACATCATATTCTTCTTTGACATGCCTATGAGAGGCTTCACAATGGAAGAAAGATTAGGGATGAACCTTCTCATGAGGTTGATCCTACCAAGAAAACTCTACAACCCTTTCTTGTGGTTGGAAAGTGGGAGAGAGAGAGAATCACTTCCACCCTTTTTGGATATATTGTTAGTCCATCTCTTGACACAATGTATCCCATGAGATTTCCTTGATTAGTGGAAAAAACCCACATTTTTGGATTAGAGACACACCATACTCTCTACATTTAATGAACACCAACCTCAAATGATCAAAGTGATCTACTGTATGCCTTGAAAAGATAATTATATTATCAATATATATCAGCACAAAATTCTCTAGCATGCCCTTGAAAGCTATCTCCATTGCCTTTTAAAATGTAGCACCTACATTCTATAGTCCCAATGACATTTTATAAAAGGCATAAGTACCCCATTTGGTAGTGAAGGTTGTCTTGTATCAATTTGAATCTTGGACTAACACTTCTAAAAAACCATCTATGGAAAACCTCTCTGAGCCACTAACCTTGGACAAAATTTGTTGCATAGAAGGAAGTGGAAGGTGATCTTTAAGAGAAGCCTTATTAAGGTCCCTAAAATCTATACATAATCTCATTTCTCCACTCTTCTTCCTAACAAGAACAAGGTTGGCTACCCACAAAGAGTACTTAATAGGGAAAATGATATTAGCCTCTATAAGCTTGGATAATTCTTTTCTCATCAACAGTTCAATCTTGGGGTTGGCTGGCCTTTGCTTTTGTCTAATAGGCTTTGCATCATGGTTTAAATCTATAGTATGTTGGAAAAAGCTTGGGTGAAAATCATTTAAGTATTCATATGTCCAATCAATAACATTGCTGAATTTTTCACATAAACCAATAAAAACTTCTTATTTAGTCTCAGTGCATACCTTTCCCAAGTTAAGAGTCTTTCCATCAAAAATGGTGATAGGCATGTACAATCCTCATTCCTGGCAGTCCGCTTCAAACCCTTTCTTTTTTCTTGATTATCAAAGTTGATTATTCCCTCTAAAGTGACTAGAGCTTTAGGTAATTTGTTGGAATTGAGATTCACAATCTAATAACCATATTGACTTTACAGCTTAGATTAAATTTTAGCAAATAATTCTACTTCTTTTTGTAGGAAATTAACAATTTGTAAATTATAATCAAACACTTTCCAATTCTTGCAATTATCTGTGACAACATGCCTTACAAAAAGCCTAATTTGTTGTTCCTTTACTTCAACAACATGTTTTGGTATGTCATAATGAGCACCAATTGTTGGAAGTTTATCAACATGTTTGATTTTATTCCTAGGAACACTTTCGTTTAGATATTTGCTCTCCTCTTTGCTCAATAATTTTGACATAATTTTGCAAGTCATTATTAGTCTCAAAGAAAACTTCTACATTCTCATAGTTAGACTTTGGATTAACAATAGTCACCAAAGCTATCTCTTCTATTAGTTCCTCTTTTTAAAAAAATTCAAGCTCATTATCTTTATCATCACACTTACTCAAGAATTTCCTATACTTTCCTTAAATTCTTCATCTTCATTAGAAACTAAATTCTTTGTATATTTTTTTTTACTCTGTTAGGATATTTGGATGAAAAATGATCAAATTCTTTACACATACAAAAAATCAAAATTTTCATACCTTCTAGCTCTCTTTTCATAAGAAGATCAATGCCTTCCTTGATCTTCTTATCTTTTTAAAATCTATATGTGTCTTTAATTGTGCTTCTATTCTTTTGTATGTAACAAAAGGATTCTAGATCTAGAATCTCAATTTTTTGTTCTTTACATAATTTTGATAACTCACCAAGAAGCTTTATCTTTTGGGTGTCAAAATTTCTTCTATTTGACTTGGAACTTACTTTTCTAAAGTGACTCACCATTGATCTCCCAAATTAGTTGAGATTCAAGGACTTGATGCTCTGATACTAATTATTAGAAGTTTGATTGGAAGCATGAATAATGATGATATTCCTATATGGGAGTATTATAGATATCTTACTATGACCATATGTTACATTCATAATTGATTTTGTCATTGATGTCAACATATTATTTTTCTATGGTATCTAACATTAATATAGTGGAAAGATTAAGTTGGTATAGACTCCTAGTTTATTATTCTAACTACTAGAGGTTATGGGAGATACTTTTGAGTATCTAGTATATGTAGTTAATGTTAGAAGTAGAAAGTTTAAGTTTGGAAGAAGTTATGTAAGTTTTGGTGATGTCTATTCTAAGATAGAGTTTATAGAGGCATGCTCTGGTAAACATGTTATATCTCTTAGCAAAATTGATATTCTTAGGATCGAGGTTGAGGACATGAAGAAGACATATTGGTAATGATGTGGCTAAGTTATCTCATCATAATATTGCATGTACAAAAACTTATTCAAATTGCAAGGTGGAAGATTTATGACATCGCTAAGTGTAATGTGTTCTTATTATGGTCCTATAATAATTAATTAAGAAGGTCTAATAGCCAACTTAGGGAATTATTTTATGGACTTGGTATAAAGGAAGGACATTTTCCTTTATCATAGGATGTGATGAGTACAACTTTTGAATGTTTGATAAGAAATAGAGAGTGCAGAATGTGAAGTTGAGCAGAGCAGTGTGGAAGTGAAGTAAACTTCATTATTGAGGTTTTGCTGAGTGATATGAGGTTTGGCATTTGAATCTAGGTTCATGACCTAGTCTATAGGGTTTGATAGTGATTGGTATGGTTGACATGATAGAGGAAAGAGGAACATAATAGTAGATTACTTGTTTGAGCAGTGAGCTCTTGTTGTAGTTGAAATTGCATGTTTGGGTAGTGGGCTCATCTTGCATACACTATACTACAACTCCTAACAGGGTTTGCATAGCTCCTAATAGGGTTGGAATCTCCTAATAGGGATTCAAAGTCTTCTCATAGGGAGTTTATGTACTAAATATTGTAATAGGCTCCTAATAGGGTCTACCCTTTAACAAGGAATATTTATATTATTACATCATCTTGTGGGCATAATTCCCACTAGGACTTTGCCTCTGATCAAGGATTTCCCTAGTCAACATATATAGTGTAATTACCTATGTGCATTTTTTTGTGGTTTCTATTTACTTTGGTTGAATGGTTAAATTTGGTTAAAGAATATAATATTTTAATTATTGGATAACTAATTCAGCCCCACCACTCTCAGTTATCTTGGTGGACTATTATTTCTAACAAAAAGCATCAAAGCATCAAGCCCTTGAAGATAAAGCTTAATAGCTTTGGGATATTAGTGGTGATTTATTTCAGAAATGATAGTCTTGAATCTAATGGAGGAAATTTTGACACCCAAATGATGGAGCTTCTTGGTAAGAGATCAAAATTGTGCATAGATTTGAGCATTGAGTTTCAGAATAGAGGCACAAGCAAAGATAAGTTCAGATCTGAAGAAGACATGAAGATCAAGAAAGGTAGTGATCTGGTTATGAAAAGAGATAAATAAGGTATGGAAATATTTTCTTGTTGGAGATGTAATGAGTTTTCTTTCTAATGAAGATGAAGAATTTAAAGCGTGTATGAAAATATTCTTGAAAGATTGTGATACTAAACTTCAAATGGTTAAGGAAAAGGAAGTAGTAAAAGAGATAGCTTTGGTAACTTTTTTTGATCTAGAGGATAACCATGAAAATTTGGAAATTATCATTAGAAATGATTTGCAAAATGAGAATCCGATTGAAGAGTAGAGATCTAATCCTAGAGCAAAAGAAAGGGTTGAGTTGAGGACTCTTGATGGCATTGCAGAGAGAATGAATAGGTCAGTTATAGAAGTTGCAAGAGCCATGTTAGCTGAGAATGAGGTATCCAAGACATTTTGGAGAGAAGCTATGAATACAATAGTCTACACTATGAACAAAGTGCATGTTAAGAAAGACACAAACAAGACCCCTTATGAACTATGGTTTGGTCACTCAACTATAGTTAAGTATTTGAGAATTTTTGGGAGTAAATGTTATATCAAAAGAGATGATCACATTGCTAAGTTTGATGCTAGAAGTGATGAAGGTATATTTCTTGGTTATTCATTGAAAAGTAAGTTTGAAAAGTAAGGCTTATACAAGAATTCAACATTAATAACCAAAAACATGGTATTTGTGTTTAGAATTTGAAGATAATGTAAACTAATGAAATGTGTAGAATTGGATGAATTTTATGCCTATCATTATTTTAATTTTTTTTGATTAAAAATTTATTCATTTCTTTTATTTTGAAGTCCCTTTTTTAACTATAAAAAAAATAGGGTGTAGTTCTCGTCAAAAAAATATATGCAAATCATTTTTGTTTTGATATGAAAATATCTTATGTATAGATACGGAAAAAAAAAGAAATAATTATTTTTGATCCATATTTTCTTTTTTATAAGTACTCAAACTTGACCTTCTTAGAAGCTAACAATTTTTTTCCTCCTATCAAAACTTCACAATCAAATCTGCACCTTGAAAAATTTGTATATATTCATGAAGAGGACTCTCTGCTCTAGACATAACTATAAATTTTTAAATTTTATTTGATATGATTTACTATTTTGTTTCCTCTTTTGAGTGAGCCTCTTCTAAAATGTTGAGATATCAACTTATAATATTTTGAAATTATACCATATTATAACTAATCAAAATAGTCAAAAATTTATATAATGATGATATTGAATTTGAGATCTATAAAAATGTAATTTTAGCTTTTGAAAAAAAGTTGAGTTTTGATAGAGAAATAAAATTTGACCAAAATAGGTTTTGGTATCCCAAATAGTGATTGCTACTAAAATTTTGCACATGTGTAAAATTTTAAGCATACATGCAATAAAATTACAAAAGTGCCATTCATTTCATTCAAACAATAGAAATGTCTTTGTATTTATTTACTTCCAAATATACATTGATGTTTTCAAACAATGAAATAAAATGATATGCTAAACAGAAAAAATCTCACACAAGCCATGAGTATAGCTCAATGTACTAAATTTCTTTCATAAGAAAATACATAAATAGATATATATGAATAAAAGAAATAAAGAGTAGAGATAACCAGTCATTGCTTGTTGCTTTGACTGGTTATGCACTCTTTCCCTAGTGTAGCAGAATCTAGCTCCGGACTCTATGATCTCCAACACCTGCAAAAAATATGAAAGCAACTGATGTTAGATCTCGAAGGATCTAAGAAATGACTACTTATCTCTATGACTACATACTCTATCTGTTGGTGCATTTCATGACAAGAGAAAACAAACCTATAGAAAGAAATAAAGGTTATTTTGTGAGTCTCACGAGCCTGTGCTCGAACCTCACTGAGTAAGATGCTACAAAATTATAGCAATAAATAATGGTTAACATCACAGATTGCAAGAGTGTATCTATTGCAGGAAAGCATAAGAGATCATCAAGGGAAAATACTTCAAGCTATGCTAAGAGTTAAGGAATGTTTATTGAAATGGAAGTATGCTATAGGAAAAAGTTATCACAAAGCCTCAAGATGTAGATGAATGAGAGAAAGTATTAATAAAAGCTTTCTATGAGATAAATATTGCAGTTAAAATAAAGCTTTTAAGAAACTAGACTTTTAAATCAATCGCAAAATATATCTCAACTTCAATTTTAACATCTACAATTACAACTTGAAAAGGGAAAGTTGTTTCAAACCAATAAGATGGATTGTTGGTAGTAAAAAATGCATTAGTAGCAAAAGCATTTTGGATTATGGAATAAATTCAAACACAATGATAAACACAATATTAGTGTATTGTTATAAGCATGAGAAATTGAGAATTATTTGATGATAACAGATGCACAGATTCAGGTTCCTAACAATCTATAGTTTCTTCTTAAACAAAATGCCATTTCAACTTGTGTAGATTTGAATAACTTGGAAGTGAAGCAAACAATTCTACATGAATTATAGAATTGAAATCATCATCCAATCATCAATTCACTTGCCATTTATACTAAATAAAGCAATATCTAACTTTCAATTGCTAAATGGAAAGCTTGTTAATAATAAACTTCTCATCATAGTGACCAAACTGTAGTTAGGGGCCAGCAATAGGAGTTACATTGATGTCACAAAAGGTATGCTAGAAGAATGAAGATCTTACAAGAAAAGGATGTCATGCAGTGATTGTAGCTTATTGAGGACTAATAAAGAACTAAAATAATAGATATAGTGGTGACTTTGAAGATGTATGCATCCAACCAGCAAACCTAGAATGAAGTTCTAGCTTCAATCAAGAAAATGTTATTTAAAAACTGACACCCATGTAATGAAAAGGAAAAGCAATTGTGTTTTCTATTCAGACATCAGATTATACAGGTTTGGAACAAAAGCTTCAACCCATGGATATTAGCATGAGAACTTCTCATGGGATTATGCAAATAGTCCATTTTACCTGTGTTACTCTAGTATTGAAAGCAAAGGAGTACTCACAAGTGTTATATTCAACAACATACAAAGGGTTCCATCTTCAACTGGGTCAGTAGGGCAAACCAAATTGACAAGAAAAATTGTGTCATTTGTATTGCTTGGCATCACAAAAGGTTTTGTTGTAAGTTTTTCTGATGATTTTCGGTCTACCATAAATATAGCAGGCCTTAAAGAAAGCCATTAGTAATGAAATAATTCAAGAGACCTGAGGAGTACTAATCATGAGGGGTGCATGGTATAATGCAACTTTCACACTAGCTAATAAGAGAAGTTTAGTATCATGCACATTTCTTATTATTGGACCAAAAGGACATGGAAGCCGCACAACTAGATTATGTAACATTAGATTGAGACTTGGTACCCATGATCCAAAAGATTTTATATATAGTAGCATGTATGGTGCACACACAATAAAAAAGCAATCAGAAGAAACCCCTACAACTGCAAGTGTTTAAGTTGGAAAGCAATGACTTCAACACCTTGGTGGATTCATCTTGAACCTACGAGCTTAACCATTAATGAGCCAATAAAAATTAATGGTGGTTCCATTTTAAAGTTTCCAGTAGATTATCAAACTCACCAATAGAAGCTTCATTGAAAGGCTTCAGCCCATGCTTTCATGGTTACCAAAAAACCAGTGGGAAAAAATTAAGTGTTGTTACAACTACAGTAAAACCCATTTCGGGTTTTGGAAATGAATCTGATTGAATGCAAAAATAAAAGGTTTATCAAATGCTCATAGTAACAGCTTCACTATCTCCCTCATGGTGGCTCAATATTTTTTATTTATTAGAGAAATATTGAAATGAAAAGGCATTCAGACTCCACAATGAAATTTTATGAGTGCCCAAGTTTATTCAAGGAATAGGCAAACCGAAAACATGTGTTGAAGATTCATAACACAAGGAAAAGAACTCAATTTTCATGTATGCTCACATCTAGGGAAAGCTGGAAATTCAATTTAAAATCCTTACCAACTTGTTAATGGTAGTCGAATAAAAAAATCAAATAAATATCCTTGAGTAAAAGCTCCAGCACATGTTTTCATGGCGAACCAGTGGATTCCTAACCAATGGTGGCACATAGAAGAATTGAAACCCTCGATTCTCCCTTCATGTAAAATGTGAAAAATGAAAGCTTTTAGGGTTCTTTTAACATTTTATGTCCTTTATCTACCCTTTTTCATTTTGAAAGCTTGTTTGAAGTCCATAGGTAGAGCATTATATGGGGTTTTATGTTAAAAACAAAAAAAAAACATTTGTGTTTTAAATGTGGGGTCAGGTTTCATGTTTCCTTTCCTTAGGAAACATTTATTCTTATTTTCATATAGTATTTTTCCTAAATGCCATTGAAGAGGAGGTTTTATTTTTTTTACTTTACTTTGCATAGACTTTATAATGTAAAAAATTCATATTTAATGATGTATTATGAATCATGAAATGTTAATTTCTATTTTATTATGCAAAGAGAAAGTATATGGTTTGACCGTATGTTTAATGGTTCTTTAAGGAGAGTTATTTTTGCAAACACTAGGAATCCTTCTAGGAGAGAATATAGGCTTTGGGGTCAAATTTGACTTCGCCTTGGTAGTTGGAGGAAATTTATTGGCTATTAGAGTTTTTTTAGGGCAATTATTAGTGAGTCATTGGGTTCATTATGGGTTAGTAAAGTCTTAGCAGTGAGGAGACTTCATTATGTGAGTTATTAAGTCCTCTTTTTGGGGCTATCATTCTGCATACGACCCAAGGAGTTGGGCTTAATGAGTTTTTTTTTTAACTCATTTGGGGAGAGTTCTAATTTTAGAACAGAGTTTTGAGACATCTTTTGAGTCTTAAGCTTTGTTACAAGGTCTTTAATTCAACATTTTGAAGAAATAATGCCAGTGACAGTAGTGTGATTATGCTTTATGAAGTAAATTGTTAAGTCATTTTCCTTTCTACAAATTCTGTGTGTGTTTTTGAATGATTTGATAAGTTAACCTATGAATGTTTCCATTACTCCCTATTTTGTATCTCATTTCAGCACCTTTTTGTGGAAAAGTAAGTCTGCTTGTAGGTTATGATATGTGTTCATAGGTGAAATGAGTCAAAGTGAGGTAGTAATTTATCCTCTTTTTGTAGTTTCAGTATTAAAACCTTATCATAAATCACTTGTGCAAGCCTTTATAGGAAGATGTGCTTTATCTTTTTTTCATAGAGCCATATAATCCTCTCTATCATATGGGTTACGTCTTCATAATCACTTTCGTGTATCACCTCCTTTCCTTAGTTTAAGCTTTAAGTTTTAGGTTTACTTCTAGCATTCTCTTCCTTTTTTCCCTGACAATTTTCTTAAGCTTTAGAGGTTATCACTGAAAATCTAATAGGAGCCGGCCTATAATCCTGAGGTTTTATTTCATTATCCAATCTCACATAATGAAATTACTCCCATGTTAAGTAAGGGTTACTAAACATTACTAGTTTAGTAGGGTGCAAATCCTGAAACTTAATAGTGATACAAATCTATTCTTTTACCCAAGAGAGAATAGTTGATTACAATTTAGATGATGATGTTATTTCTAAGTCAAATAATGATGAAGTATTTCTTGAGACTAACAATGATTTGAAGAATGAAGGAGAGCCAAGATCAAAAGTTTTGGTAGAGCCAAGAGTTGAAATAGCAACTACTACTTTAGGAAAGAATATGATAAAGAATCACTCATCTAGATAGATCATTAGAAGCAAAGATAAAGGTGTGATGACAAGAAATAGAGAAAATGAAGAATTATGCTTGATATCTCAAGTTCAGCCTAAGAATGTAGATGAAGCATGTGAAGATGATTATTGGAAACAAGCCATAAAAGAGGAATTGAATTGGATAGTAAAGAATGAGACATGGGAATTGGTCCCTAGGCCAACAGACAAAAATATGATAGGAACTAAATGGGTATTTAGAAACAAGATGAATGAACAAAGAAAAGTTGTAAGGAAGAATGAAATATTGGTTTGTAAAGGTTACTCATAGCAAGAAGGAATAGATTATGATGAGAGCTATTCTCTATTAGCTATAATAGAAGTAGTAAGATTATTCTTAGCCTATGCAACACAAAATAAATTCAAAGTATATTAGATGGATGTCAAGTCAACATTTCTAAATGGAGAACTTGAAGAAGAAGTATTCATTGAATAGCCTTAAGGATGTCCTTTGATAGATAAAAAGGACATAGTATGAAAACTAATAAAAAAATTGTATGGATTGAAGCAAGCACCATAATCTGGTATGCAAGGTTGGACAAACATTTGACAAAACTTGGATATAGAAAAGGTATGACAAATAGTAATTTATATTGGAAATAAATTGATGATGGTTTGATGATATCATATTTGGAGGAAATGATAAAGAAAGTAAAAATTTAATAGAAGAGATGAAGATTTTTTTTGAAATAAGTATGATAGGAGAGATGAAATATTTTCTAGGATTGCAAATTGTATAGAATAAAGTAGGAATCTTTATTTCTTAGACTATGTACTTGAAAGATCTATTGAAAAGGTTGGTTTGGAAGCATGTAAACCCATTGGAACATGTATGGTAATTGGACACAAGTTATCTACAAAGGATGAGACACCTACTATTGAATAGAAAAAGTATAGATCTATGATTGGAGGATTGCAATATTTGACTCACACAAGGCTAGATAGAAAATGATGTTGGAATTGTTGCAATATTCCACGCTAATCCCAGAGAAGCACATTATGTAGAAAAAAAAGGATACTTAGATATCTAATGGGAACATCTGAGTTTGGATTATTGTATGAAAAATCTAATGATTTCATTGTAAGTGCTTATACTAATCTAGACTAGGTAGATAATATGGATGATAGAAAGAGCACCAGTAGAGGAGCCTTTTTTTCTTGGAGGAAGATTGGTTACTTGTTTAAGAAAGAAGCAAGATTGTACATTAGAAGTAGAGTATGTTGTAGTAGAAAATAATTGCCATCAAGTTATTTAGATGAAGTAGATGTTAAAGGATATAAGAATAAAAATCAATGAACCTGCTATTATACATTGTGACCACACAAGCATGGTAAATATGTCTAAGAATCCAATGTTGCATTATAAGACCAAGCACATTTCTATTAAGTATCACATGTTGAGTGAGAAAGTTGCAAAAAGAAAATTAGATTGGAGTATGTGAGCATTAAAGAATAGATTGTAGATATATTCACTAAGCTTCTTCCCAAAGATATTTTTGAGTATTTGTGAGGTATGCTTGGGATTATGCCCCTTCCTACATCAGAGTAGAAGATGCAAGAGTGTATCAACCCAATGGACTAGAGCACCATTTCTCTCTAGACTCAATGCTAATGCTTCTTTTATGGGGGAGTATCTATGATGGATAGAGTCATCTAGGACTCTTATTGGATGTTGTTTTGAGCACTGCCTTTTGACACTTGACCTAAGTAGGTTTTAGTTGGTGTAGAGTTTGATGCAATAAAGATTGGTTGCTAAAACCTTTTACATTGATGTCAATCAGGGAGAATATTGTATGAAAAAAAATATGTTGTTTGGAATGAGCACATCATGGAATGATAGTTGTCAAAAAGCACATTGAGGTATATCAATGGGGAGAATAATTGATCAAGATGAATTAATGATCTTTTGTTGGTATTCCTAGAACTAGATAATTTTCATCTATGTTGTCATCAATTCAAAAGGAGGATATTGTTAAAAGTTTGGTTGGAAACATGAATGCTAATGATATTCCTATGTGGGAGTATTGCAGATATGTTACTATAATGATATGTTACATTCACGACTGAATTTGTCATTGATATCAAAATAGCATTTTTTTGTGGTATCTGACAGAAGAATGGCAAAAAGATCAAGTTAGTATAGATGGCTAGTTGAGTATTCTAACGACTTGAGGTTATGGGAGATACTTTTAAGTATCTGGTATATGTATTTAATGTTGGAAGAAGAAAGGTTAAGTTTGGAAGAAGTTATGTAAGTTTTGGTGATGTCTATTCTAAGATAGAGTTTATAGAGGCATGTTCTAGTAAACTTGTTATATCCCTTAGTAGAGTTGATATTTTGAGGATTGAGGTTGAAGATATGAAGAAGAAATTTTGGTAATGATGTGGATAATTTTTCTCTTCATAATATTGCATGTACAGAAGTTATTCAAATTGTAAGGTAGAATATTAATGTTATCGCTAAGTGTAACATGTTCTTAGTGTGGTCCTATAATAATTAATTGAGAAGGTCTAATAGAAAACTTAAGGAATTATTCTATGGACTTGGAATAAAGGAAGGAAAATTTCTTTTATCATGGTATGTGATGATTATGGATTTTAAATTTTTGATAAGCAATAGAGACTGCAGAATGCAAAGTTGAGCAGAATAGTGCAAAGGTGAAGAAAACTTCATTGCCAAGGTTTTGTTGAGTGATATGAGGTTTAGAATTTGGATTCGAGGTTCATCATCTAGTCTAAAAGGTCTATTAGTGATTGGTCTATTTGATAGGATAGAGGAAAGAGGAACATAATAGTAAATTACTTGTTTGAGTAGTGAGCTCTTCTTGTAGTTGAACTGCATGTTTAGGCAGTGGGCTCATCTTGCATGCAGTATACTACAACTCCTAATAGGGACTCTATGCACTAAATTTTGTAATAGACTCCTAATAGGGTCCATTCTCTAGTAAAGAATATTTATATTAGTACATCATCTTGTGGGCATCATTCCCACAGAGTTTTACCTTTGATCTAGGGTTTCCCTAGTCAACATATCTAGTGTAATTGTATATGTACATTTTGTTATCATTGTTGTTTACTTTGGTTGAATGGTTAAGTTTGGTTAAAGAAGATATATATTTTAATTCTTGGATAAATGATTCAATAACTGATTCACCCCCCCTCCCCCTCTTAATTATCTCATGGACTATTATTTCTAACAATATAGTCCATCAATATAACTAAGGTTGGAGGGGGTGAATCCATTATCCAACTATTATAACAAATATCAACCTTAATTGACCTTAACCATATATGTTCTACTAATATAGATATTACTTTTTAGAGGATGGACTCTATTAGGAGTCTATGAAAACAATTTATACTCATCAGTTCCTATTTAGAGACTTTGAATCCTTGTTAGCAAATTCCAACTCTATCAAGAGTTGTGCCAACCTTGTTAGGAGTTGTAGAAGGTAGATGAACCCATTATAATTTCCTTTATACCAAGTCCTCAAAAAAATTCCTTGATTTGGTCTTGAGGCTTTCCTAATTAATTATAATAGGACCATATTAAGATAGTTAAATATTTCAAAATCACATAAAACTATATGTCTGTAGTCTTAAAAAATTCTCACACATGTGACTCCATGACTTGCACACTAATTGATATCATCATTAGAATATCCTTTGTTACTATATAGCTTCGCATACCCTAATTATAGTTTTGTTAGGAGATACAATCCAATCATTCAAAACCTCTTTTTAGGTACTCTATTTCTATACTACTATATGTAAATTAGATATAACTTCCATATTTCTTTGACTTATGTTATGCACACATAACTTGATCATTAGAATATCCTTTGTTACTATATAACTTCGCGTACCCTAATTATAGTTTTTTTAGGAGATAAAATCCAATCATTCAAAACTTCTTTTTAGGTGCTCTATTTCTATACTACTATATGTAAATTAAATATAACTTCCACATTTCTTTGACTTATGTTATGCACACATAACTTGATCATTAGGACACAATATGGAACATGTCCTTAACTACATGCCATCTAAACATTAGAACTCTATCTGTATGACGATGTTGTTCTTGTGCTACTCTGCAAGTCTTTACATAAACCATACTATGTTGTCATTAAAGAAAATCATGAATGCTACATGTCAATCATGCCATGTGTTCACCAATTCCTAAAATACTCTAACAAATGAATACAATCAACATTCATGCTAGGAGCTCCATCCCCTTACATATACTATCAACTCTTTCTCTCCATATGCATAACTATATATGCTAGAGAAGTTGGGAATATCGTACCCTTTGTATTGGGTATCACAATTATGGCCATGATCCATAGCATAACCTTCCTAAGAAAATGTACCCATCTAATGATGATGCTCTTCAAGCATGGCTATCTATGAGATTCACCATATTTCTATGTTATAATCTTAGGTAATTTTTCATTATCATTGACATGTGGTTTTGTAAGATGTGGCTTTTAATGTTTTCTTGTAGGATTTGTGCATGTGGACTTTGTTATATCCTTTTTACAAGTTATGATTATGTTTCTTATTTTATCTTTCATATGCATGTACTTTCATATCTCACTAAAGTGGGGGATTAAATGTATCATCTTAAATTTGGCACACTTAGATTTAAGACCTTTTAGCTCCTCTTTAGTGTGTTTTCATTTCATGATTTCACCTTTAGCACACACCTCACCTCGTTTCCCTTTCTTAGGCCAACCTAAGGTAAGATTTCATCGATCATCCATGATTTCCCTTCATCCTTCACACAATAATTGAATCATGACCTAATATGCTAGTATCATCCCTATCTAGGACATCAAAATGTTAGATTGGATCTCTCGATGATACTCTGGGACACACATTTCATCCCTAAACCTTTACCAGTCTAAAGTCTAAAAAGGGAGACCCTAAATGTCTACCTTTTGGACTAGGTTGACTTATCTAAAATAGGTTGACCTGGTCCAAACTAGCTTTACCCATGAAGACCTGGTCCCATGATTATGGTGATTTAGGACTTGTAGTTGATTAACACTTCCATTAAAATCTCACTTGTGGAGTTAGACTTGATGGTGTCATTTTGTGATTATTTTGAAAATTCATTATAAAAAGGAATCATATCCCTCATTTTCACATAACATGATAACAAGAGGATTTGAGGAGCAAGGAGAAAGCAAGTGTAGACACCATAATCTCACTTTGAGCATTTGCAAGTTGGAAAAAAAGGCTAGTTTCTTATTCTTCATTTCTAAGCCAGGCTATTCTTCATCTAGGGATTCAAGGAAAATATATAAATCATGGAGTTGTAAATGGTTCTTGAAGATAGTTAGAGTACTTTAACCTTGGGGGCTTGTTATGATTTCTATATCATTCTTTAGATCTGATTCTTTACACCTTCATACATTTACTTACATTCACACTTTCATGTTAGGATTTCACTCATAGAGTAGATGCTTAACATTTTACATTCTAGATCTATAAATCTAGGATTACAAACATACACACTACATTTCTCCTAATGACTATTCATGAAAGTGGAAATCACCAAAATGGGGGGTTGACTAAGGAAAACTCCTTTATAGCCACCAACACACACAAAATTGTTACAAATTTGCATGTAGGAGTGAAAAGGATTGCAGACATGGAACCTAAAGTTCACAAGCTTGATGGAACCATCAGTTTTAGACTTGAAAACTACATCAACCTAGCTATAGGGCATCCTTCTAAGTTGACCTAGTCCTCTAGTCTTGGATTTTAGGGATATTTTTGGGTTTTGTTCCTTTCATCATTTTACTCTAAGATCCACAGTTGAAAGTCCAAAAACAGTTTAGAACTATGAGTTCTAGAGCCAAATTACATCTTCCACTACATATTTCTAGATAAGTTCTTTAGCTCTTATTTTCCCTCTTAGCATACATTTTCTTTCAAATCTATTTTGGGTTATTTGTGTGTGTTTTAGATCTGTACTTATGTATTATTTACATTGCATGAAAGTGAATTTTCTAGTGTACTTCCTTGACAAATTTCTAGATATCACATTAGCATCCCTTTATCCTCTTTGGGGTTTTTCTAATGAAATTTAGGGCTTATCAAGGGTTATTCTTGGAGGCCCCTCTTTCTCTTGTATTGAATTTCTCATGCTAAAACTGTTAACTTTCCTAGTCCTACTTACATTATTTTCATTGATGTCATTTTTCCCCTAAAAAAATTTAAGGACCCAACCATATTGGATCACATTTAATATATATTCCTTTTTCTTTTAGTCAAGAATTTGACATGAGAACCAAATCATCGACTTCAAATTTTTTGAAAGTTGTTCTCTTTTCATATAATTGTTTTACTTTGCAACTTCATATTCTTTTCACGTGCATCCCTTTTGCTTTCATCTAGATATATCAATTCATCAATACTAATCCTCATCTCATCATCTATCACATCCTTACATTTCTAAATGAGACTATACATCTACATGAGATAATTTTGAGGCAACCTTGCATAAATTCCATATACCAAATCAAAATGTGACCATCATATTTCTTTATTCACAATCACCCAATATGCACACAATGCCAATTTTTATTTAGAACCACATGCCTTCTTATTAGTTTCAGGGGTTCTCTTGATGATATTTATCAAAATTTTATTTGAGGATTCAACCTAATCATTTCCTTGTGGGTGATGAAGATGAATAAGAAATTTGGATGCGATATTTAATAAAAAAATCTTAAAAACATGTCTATACCTTCTTAAAAAATTAATCAATTTTTTTCTTCATTTTTGTGACAATATTTTACCAAGGTAAATATTTCTTTGAGCTTTAGTTGTTGCAAAATTTATTTTCTCTAGACCCTTAGGATTATTTATAGTTTCCATGTTCATAGATCTATCTGTATTATCAAAATAAATTTTAATAATGAATAGAGATCTAGGCACTTTATTTGTTTTAAGATGTAAAACATCTTTCCTAAAAATAGTTTATTTTCCATCAATATTCTCAACACACTTTTCAAAATCAAACTCTTGATTGATAAAACTCTATTCACAATTTAAAAATATGAGACTATCCACCTCATCGACAAAAACATGTTCTTTTTTGATATATTGTTTGGAATATAAGTTCTTGCCAATACCTCCACCTCAACCATTCTAGTAAATGTAATGCCTTCTAGCCTTAATCAAATATTATCCAAAAAATCAACCATATTATTAATAATTCTATCCATCCATTCAATCCAAAATGCATCAATATTCTAAATGTCATCACACTATACATTCCTATATTATTTTAACCTCCTATTTTTGGATGCATATGTGGATCTAATTTGGGATATGAACAGCTTAGAATAATCAATAGTCTTTAATTCCTTAATGCCATGCTTGGTGACTAACCTTAGTCATATTTAATCCATTATAATTTGTAATATTATTTTTGCATTCAAGGACAAGAGAAAATAAAAAATTAAATAAGAAAAAACCTAGCTCTTGACCCTTATTTTGAGCTCAAACCTTAAAAATACATAACCCATAGGCTAGTATGATAAGATAAATTCTCCTTATTTTGAACTTGAAGAAGAGACCTTGCCAATATAATTTTTTTTTCTTCATATTTTCATCTTTAATTCCTTCATTTATTTCAATCATATGAGGTACTATATATTTTCTATCAATTTTTATCACCTCACCTCCAATGTGAAATATAAAAAATTACAAATCTCACTAAATACTGCATCTCATTAAAGCACTCCATTTCTTGGATAATAACATACCATAATGTGGTAGAAATATACTACCAAGACACTCATTTCCATGTCCCTAGGATAAAAATTTGTTTTATAAGGGAAGGCCTAGACTATTCCAGTAACTGATTTACTTCACTTGAATCTATAACTTGACATCTTTGTGGTGTATCAATATTAAGATCTAATGCTTCCTTGATTTTTACTATCATAGTAGTGTTAGAGATCCTAAATCTATCATACAATTCTTTAGCACTTTCCATTTACAGCAATAGATGAAAAGAAAGGCCTCATAACTCCTAAATTGTTATTTTTTGGGTTATCCAAATATATTTGAGGAATTTGTTAAACTAATAGCTCTTGTTCCCTTTCAACCTTTCCTTTACTATAAACCCCAAAATGAAGTGACTCTTAATTTTTTATTTAATCTATTTTAATAGTAAATACTCCCTTGACACATGCTAAAGCCTTTCTTTGTGACATTTAATTCTGAATACTCCAAGAAAAGGGACCTTGACTATAATTTGGGAAATTCAATGTATCATATCAACAAGAACATATTCAAGAATATAGATATCCTTACCTTGTTGTTTTATACCTTGCAAACTCAAACACATTTGATCATGTTGGAAACTTACAATTGGAAAAATTGTTGTTTTGTCATTAAGGTCAAAATCTATGGATGAGACATATTGCTACCTAATCTAAATGTCATATCCATTTGATTGATGAAGAGGACTTGATATTTGCTCATAATATAGAACATAGATGAAAGGTTAAAGTTATGAAAAGGAGTTACAATTGACATTTTATTAGATTGACTTTGATAAAGAAAAGTAATTCTTTATAGAAAAATAAAGCTAAGAAAAGCTGAGCAATAGAGTAAAATACTAAGGAGTGTTGAGTAATGCTAGTGTCAACTAATCCACAATTAGTTCCAAGAAAATATAGTGTTGACCAAGCATTAGGATCGACCAAGAAAGTTAGTTGATGCTCAGGCAAAAAGCTGAAATAATGATCGAGTATTTCAATATTCACTAAGTGTCAAAATTTAGTGATTTCCAAGTGACAATAAAATATCAAATTCAAAGAAATCATAAGATCAAGTTAACTCAATTGATTTCTTGGAAGATGTAAAATGTGTTGAAGATAAGATTGATGAGTTGGATCTTTAAATTCAAGGTGATGATTAGGTAAGGACTTAATTGAAATATTCTAGAGAAGTTTCTAGAGGATGATTAGGAAGATGTATAGATGCATTACATCAAGTTGAATCTGATCATAAACCCTAAGATCTATGGTGGATGTAGAAAATAGTAAAGCATAGATTTCCTATTTAAGGTGATACACATCTAAACATCTAGTGGCTAGTCCAGCCTAGCTGGTGTTTGTGTGTGTGTGTGTGTGTGTGTGTGTGTGTGTGTGATTTTATATGTGAAGGGAGTCATACATAGAAATTTTAATTAGTTACACACAAGTAGATGAAACTTAAAGAGAAAGATTATAAATGTAATGCTATTATTGATAAGTAAATTTGAAAAGGAAGGCTTAGGTGTTGATGAGAAGAGTAGACTGATTTCTTGAAGGGTTTCCAACCATATCAAGATCATAGATGATAGTGAAAGCATTATTAATGGAGCAACATAAGGACCAAACAAAGATTTGAACTGGTAAAAGTGAGTTGTAATAACACAGATCAAAACCTACTTTTTTTTTGTTATCATTGTAAACATTTTGGATTGAAATCCTTTTAACAAAGGTTGACCTAACAGTGTTTGTAAATCCTTTAACTAGGTGGCATTCTAAATAGAATTATCAAAGTCCTCTTACAAGGCCACTCCTAAAATAGTGATTAAATTCTCTAACTAGGTCACATTTAATTTTATTTATTGTAACCTTTAAAAGGATTGGCTCCTAATAGAGCTCATTTCAGAAGAGTGAAAAAGAGTGACATGTTGCTCGTGGTTTTTCCCAAATTGGGTTTCCAAATAAAATCCTAGTGTCAAACTATGATGGATATGAATTCTTTACATGTGATGATTCCTTTATTATGCAATGTAAGTAAATTTTAAGACAATTTTATACTAGTGACCAAGCAACAATAGGATATGTAGGATAAGAAGAATAGTGATATATTTAATTTTTAATTTTTTACGTGGTACATATAGACCTTGAGTAACTGATTCAGCCCCTCTTAGTTATTATAAACATTTCTAATAGATCATCCTTCTTTTTCTATTTCTTAATAGTTATAGGAACTTCATTTATAGTTTTTGGTTTAGCTTTTTGTATCATGATTGAATCTGTGTTCCTCTAGTTATCACCTTTCTTATTCCAAATCCTAGTTTTCACTTATTTGACTTTAACAATATGTTTATCCTTTTTGGGTGGATCCTTTGGATTCTCAATGTTTTCCTTTATAAAAATTCCTGCAAGCTTACCAATTTCCTCATTCACTACCCTTTTCCTTAAGTTTTAGTTACCCCTTTCTTGAGTTACCATATTTTTTTATGATTTGTGCTATATCTTTATCTGGGGATCTTCTCAATAAAATAGATGAGGATCCATGTCCTATATTATGCTATTATTCATTAGTAAAAGCTTCCTCATCATAGAAAACCTATTGATCACACACTTGTTGGAAATGAAGATAGTAACTAAGAGGGGATGGGTGAATTAGTTATTAGAAATAGGGAATACTAGGTGGGGTAGGGGGGGGTGCGGTGGGTGGGGGTGAATTAGTATTCTACAAAATTTTGTCACCAACTAGATATTATTTATTATTTGGAACCATGCATAAGAAAGTAAACAATAATGTTAAATAGTAAAAGTAACTATGCATAGAGATAACTCATAATACCATTTTTTTTTAACTAGGGAAACCTTGGCCAATAGAAAACCCCAATAGGGATGATATCAACAAGATGATGTACTAATATAAATGTTCCTTGTTAGAGGATGAACCTTGTTAAGAGTTTATAAACTCATTCAGTACATATAAGTCCCTGTTAGGAGACTTTAAATCTATGTTAGGAGATTCCAACCCTATTAGAAGTTGTGGTACATTGTGTACAAGAAGAGTTCATTGCCAAACATGGACTCTCAATTACAAGGAGAGCCAACTACCCAACCAAGTAACATAAGTATGGATGCTTTCTCTTCTTTTAACTAATCTTTAACCTCAGCTCAATCTCAGATAACAAAATCAGGTTATCAAAAATTTGGTTCTGCACACGATACAACACTTCACATTCACAACTTTCCCATATCACTTCACAATAATCTTGTAAGATGTCTTTGCATAAATACCATGCCTTTTCACAAATTTTTGTTAGGTCATCTAGGACCAAAATAAACTTTCCCAACTTACAGTAAACATCTAGGATGTTGACCCTAATTGGTCAAGTAATTATTTTGTTAAAAAAAAAAACTTCTTTACCTTTCATTCTGTTGTTTTGTAAATCTTAAATATTTCTTTTCCGTATTATCTATATTGATTTCCAAGTTTATACACATCATCATCAACATGTATATTGTTTCCATATATCTTCCCTTTCAAGAATATCATTGTATAAACAAGTTGCATATAAAACAATACACTGTTGTAAACCATTTTCATTTTTAGACAATTTTCTCAGCACCAAAATGCTAAGTATCTTTATCTCTAAGTTTTCTACAAGCATGTGCATTGTGTGTTGCCATTAATGACAATATTTACATATCTACATATAGCCAATCATCAAAAATCTCCCCCTTTGGCATTGATGAAAAAAAGTAGGAAAATTGGCCAAGTATCAAAGACTTTACAAAAACTTACATCACTACTTCTATTACAAATGCTTCATCTTCATTTATTACAAGTGCTCCCCCTTTTTATATGATGAAAAAATACATAACTTACTTACAATTGTATTATACAACTTCTACCCTTTTGACATCAATGAAAAAGGTTGGAATGTCCAAAAATTGTCAAAAATTTATTTCTAATTATTGTAAAAAATCTATCAAAACTTGCCAAAAAAAAAATTTCTTGCTACCTCAAACTGATATCATCTTCATACAATCATCAAAATTTTCCTTTAGACTATCCATAACTTACATCCATGTTTCTTTGGTTTCTTTAGCAGTAGTGATAATTTCACATAAGGCATATGATGCAATATCAACTACATTAATGTTGGAATATATGAAATTGGAATAAGTTTTATTTTCTTTACACATTCCTACAATTGTCTCTCAATGGATGATAGTTGTAGAGTAATAGATTCTCTCAAATCTGATAATCTTCTCAAAATTTTCTCATTTTCAAGTTGAAGTCTCCTTATGTCAGTGTGAACACTAGCAAATTGTCCTTCAAAATCATCAACTCTATTGGAGGGTTGTTGTAGCTAACTTGTCAAAGCTTCTAGCTCACTCGGCTACCCTTCCATCTTATTATCCAAAAACTTAGTCAACCATGCAATCTCGACTACATTAATGTTGGAATATATGAAATTGGAATAAGTTTTATTTGCTTTAACACATTCCTACAATTATCTCTCAATGGATGATAGTTATAGAGTAATAGATTCTCTCAAATTTGATAATCTTCTCAAAATTTTCTCATTTTCAAGTTGAAGTCTCCTTATGTCAGTGCGAACACTAGCAAATTGTCCTTCAAAATCATCAATTCTATTGGAGGGTTGTTGTAGCTAACTTGTCAAAGCCTAGCTCACTCAGCTACCCTTCCATCTTATTATCCAAAAACTTAGTCAACCTATGTGCTAAAGTATATTTGATGTACAATACCTTGTCATCTTGTTGACATCTTCAAAGTTCCTTGATATAGGTATCAAGACTCAGAAAATCATTCTTTATGTTCTAACATATAGTACTAAAAAGATTAACATCATGATAAAATTTAGCCTTAGACTCTACAATACTTAAAAAATCTATAATTTCATCATCAAAATATTTTAATTCTACTTTGGCTCTCTATTTAGGGTCTGCTTCTATATGTTTGGTTGCTAGAGTACTATGTAATCTGGCAGTCACCTCCATTGATGTCCTTTGTAGAATCTTAACTTTCCTATTCTTCTCAATCAACCTGGTCAAATATGAGATCAATTCAGATTGATCATCATCATCACTTGTAAGCTCAGCAAGAGATAGTGGAGTGAATGAGCTAGATGCTTTAGTAACATATTCCTTTTCTTTCTTCTATATTGTCTCCCTTATTTTTCTCTTTTTCTTCCTTCTCCTCTTTTTCCTTCCTTTCATGTTCTTTCTTTTCTTCTTCATATTTCTTATTTTCTTCCTCAAGCAACTTCATCTTGGCTTCTTCAATATTTTTCTTTTCCTCTTTTACTACCTTTTCTCTTCTTTAATTAGTTTTAACTGATATTGAATGTTTTTAGAATGTGACTCAAGTTGATCATAACTTTCAAAAGGGTTATCTTCAATATTAATAGTAATATTTGTTTGATCAATTTTCATTGCATCACCACTTACTAATACTTTCAATTTTTTCTCTATAGTGGTATGTGTTGTCTTTAGCTCAATCATCATCTTGTTGATGGCTGCAAGTATTTCACTTCTTATGACATTCTTCTCACCTCCCATAAACATAAATGGCTTCATCTTACTTCATAAGTAAGGTAGTAGATTGTTCATCAATTTCTTGATTTCGTCTTCATCATCAATTTTGCACATAGTTCTTATCATGGATTTCAAAAGTTCCATGTCTTCTTCATGAATGGGTGCCTTCTTTGCTATAATTTTTTCATAGACTTTCTCATTCACAATGGCTTCAATGTCTTCAAGTTTCAAATTTTTAATAATCATATATCTTACAGTAGAAATATCAAAATTCTATTTCTCAATATCATTATACAAATCATAAAACTTATTCATTTTCACAAAGTTCCCCTCATTGGCAATAGCTATGTTAATCTTTTCTATCTTTGGTTTCTATGGTCACCTTGTTTTACCTATTGGCTTCTTAGAATCAATAACCTTTTTAGGATGTTTAACTTCTTCTTCCTCTTCTTCTTCCTCACTGGAATCTGCAATTTTCAACATTTTTTTCTTCCTTTTCTCAAGTCTAGTAGCTTGTTGCTTAACTCTTTTTGACTTATGAGTCACAACTTCTACTAGCCTTTCAGACTTCCTTTTGGGTTCACTTGGTTTCTTGGCTGATACGCAACATATGGGATGTTGTTCTCTATAGGAGTTGCTACAATGGATACACCAGTTGTTTGACCAATTGATAGAGGTAGAACAACATCACACCTTGTTCACTAGTTTGTTTCAGTCCAAAGATTGTTTGTTTGACTACCTGTGATTCTTCTTCTGACATACTAGACTCAAAAAATGCTTTCTTCATCATAGTCTCAACCTTCTTATGAGATGTTTCTCCAAAGATACTTGGTAAGCTTACTGAGCTAACTCTTCATATGTTCCAAATCTATGTAAGCTCAGTCATTTTTAGAATTCAACAATAGATCAATGTAATCAATAACTACATCATCACTCAATTCATAACCTAAGGGTTCAAGAAATGTTTCCCTTGGTTCTACTTCTTCACCATAAGTTAGGTCTATATCTACCGTAAAACATATGCCATCCTTAAATCTATCAACAATTACTTTTGCAATTCATTTCATTCTATAATGTTCTCATAATAAAATTTCCACTATCCAATATTTTATTTGCAAAATTCCTTCTACATACATTTTTTATCTTATCCATAGTATGTTTTTCACTGCTCATTATCTTTGTAACTAATAGAAATGGAAATATTTTAAGTACACGAAAGAAAATATGATTGATTAGTGATTGAAATCTAAATACACCATTCTTAGTTCGCTTAATCTTCTCTAGATTCTCAAGGCATTTTACTCTCAAAATCTCACTCAAATTTACTTGTTCTTTCTCAATACAAATCTTGTAGGATGCATAGATAAAGCCTACTAACAACTCATCAATCTCAGAACTTACACAAATAGAATATGCAATGATTTTACTCAAGAATCTCACATCATGTTGTTTGATGGTGTTGATCACAATTTCCTTGTCACTATAAATTGCTTTAATATTGACTTCAACTTTATTCTTGACTAATTTCTCACCAATGGGTACACTACCTTGTTTGCTAAGACCATTAACCTCATGAATAAGGATGGTAGAAATGTCAACTACATTGTCTCCCATCCAAAACTTCCCATTATGAATTCTTCTTAATATAATTTGAGTCCATCCTTCATTATCAAGTTCAAAGTACAAGTAATATCTATACAAATCTAAATATTTTAGATGTTCAAATCTGGGACTCATAGTCATATTGTGATTGAAAAAAAATTCCATATCCTTGCTCATAAATTCACCTCCAATAGTTTCAAACTTGCTAGACAAGTAACTTCGTACATCTTCCAAGTAAACTACATTATTTGAAGTTGTTAATAGAGTTGAATTAAGGTTTCCTTCTAAGGATTTCATAAGGACAACCTTTAATTTGGATCTCTCAATATTCTTACATTATGAACTACTATTATATCCATGATTTCATGAAATAAAAATTTATCAAAGAAATTCTATGTGAAAAATGATAAAGTACCTTTTTCTAAAGTAGGGTTTTTCTTGAAATCGCTTTGTAAAATCATTTCTAGGTGCTCTAAGCTTCTAAAATAATTTCAATATGGAAATAATCATGTTTATACTCTATTTATCCAACTTGAACTTGCATTAATTACATACTTTTCTAAACCAAAAAGAAAATATTTCCTCAAAAATATTTGTTTGATCTTCAAATGCTACTTGAGGTTAACAATAGCTTTCTTTCATTATGATCCACAAAACTTTTCTCCATGAAATCTATTGTAAAAACATATATTTCATCTTCTATCATAGAATAAACTTTCTTTGTTATAATAGTAACTCTTATTTCCTTTGTAACATGTTTTGATAAGCTCCAAATTGTAAGTGAGCTTAGCTATATTTTAAACTCATCTAGATACATCTTTTCTTAACCTCACTACTCATAGCTTGATCTCTAAATGAAGTTTTAAATTCTGGTGCTATGAACAAGCTTAATTCAACTTGGTTGAAAAAAACTTGACTACTAACCTCAATCTTCCTCTCTCTACATCATCTAACTATTCTTTAGATCAAATAGTTAATCTCTTTACAAATGTCTCATCAAGTTCTTCTCAAAGTTTACTAAATACATTTTTTTGATCTTCATTGTCTTTGCTTGTTCCAAAGTTTCTTTCATGATTCCTACTATCATTTACAATGTTTCTTTAATTATTCCTTATGTTTCTAAAGTTTCTTCCATTATTCCTTTTGTCCATTTTATAGTAATTTTCCATATGTCTAAAGTTATTGCATAACTAACATAGTGGGGTTCTTGTACGATTTTGTTGATCAATAGGTGCTTGATAGTTTTGAACTATGTCTCCAAAGTTGTTACACTATAACACACAATTTGCTTTCTTTCTTTCTTCAAAAGGTCTCCTTTCTTTCGATGTCCTCTCATTAGATGATCTTCTATCTGTAGGGTTAGTATTTCCCTACATTTTACTATTCCTTTTATCATTATCATATTTATGTTTCCTACAATCAATTTCTATATGACCTATACTATGACAATTATGACAATACAAATTTGTAACATGATTAAATGACTTATTTGCACAATCTCTTTTCATATGACCTATTTAATTTCATGAAAAACACTTACCTCTAAATTCATACCTAGTTTCCTTAGGAGAATCCACTTGCTTTGGTTTAACCAATTTCTTAGCTTCCTTGTCTTATCCAACTTCTTTATATTTATCAGAGGATTGACTGGATTTAGTTCTTCTAGATGTGATCCACTTTCAGCTTACTTTGCAAATGTGTTATATAGGTAACCAAGACTAGTCTTATCATAGGTATGTCTTTATATTGACATGTTTTCATCAAGCTTTACTTTGCTAGAATAAATATTTTCAAGTTTTAGCTTTCTTTGAGTTAGTTCACCCTTCACAATAGTGTTGTACTTATGAAGTTCTTCGTGATCTACTTTTAACACTTTAAGTTCAAATTTCCACTTTGCTAGATTGGCTCTAAGATCTACATTTTTAGTCTTCAAATTAGATTCAACTTACTAGGATCATTCTTCTAACTCAACTTTAGATTTGTAATCTTCAATTCATGTTTCAAGATCTTGTACTATGTTTTTAGCTTTAAATATTCATCATCACCAATTTTAGATTTAGTAGATTTAGGCTTGGATTTGAGATGTTCAATCTTGTCCTTCAGTTATCTAATGTATATTTTGGAGTCTGCATATCTATTCCTCAATTTATCTCTTTCTTCAATAAGGAGATCAATTTGTTCAAGTTCCTCTTCAAGGTTCTTCATCAACCATTCCATATCCATAGTGATCTTACTCAAGTTGTTAAGCCGCTTCTGAGTAATTGTGCTCTGATACCAATTGTTAGAAATAAAGAATACTAAGGGATGAGGGGACAGTGGTGGGGGGTGGTGTTCAATCAGTATTATAAAAACTTTTTTCACCAACTAGATATTATTTATTATTGTAAACCATGCATAAGAAAGTAAACAAGTAATACTAAATAGTAAAACTAGCCATGCACAAAGAGAACTAATAACACCATATTTTGTTAACTAGGGAAACCCTGGTGGGGATGATACCCACAAGATGATGTACTAATATAAATGTTCCTTTTTAGAGGATGGACCCTATTAGGAGTCTATAAACTCATTTAGTACATATGAATCCCTATTAGGAGACTTTGAATCACTATTAGGAGATTCCAACCATGTTAGGAGTTGTGGTACAATGTGTGCAAGAAGAGCTCACTATCCAAACATGCACTCTCAATTACAAGAATAGATCACTACCCATACAAGTAATGGAAGTATGGATGATGTACCTTATTTGAGCTAATATTTGACCTCAGCTCAATCTTGGATCACAAAATTAGGTTATCAAAAATTTGCTTCTGCATATGATACAAAACTTTGCATTTATAAGTTTTGCATATCACTTCACAATAATATTGCAAGATGTCTTTGCATAAATACCATGCCTTTTCACAAATTGCTTCTAGGTCAACTAGGACAAAAATAAACTTTCCCAGCTTAGAATAAACATCTAGCATGTTATCCCTAATTAGTCAAGTAATTATTTTGTAAACAAAATAATTCCTTTACCTTTCATTCTATTGTTCTATAAATATTAAATATCTCTTTTCTATACTATTTGTACTGATGTCTAAGGTTATACACATCATCATAAACATGCATACTATTTCCATATATCTTTTCTTTCAAAAATATCATCATATAAACAAGTTGCATATAAAACAATACACTATTGTAAACCATTTTCATACTTAGAGAAATTCTCTTAGTACCAAAAAGCTAAGCATCTTTATTTTTGAGGTTTTCTACAAGTGTGTACATCACGTGTTTCCATTAATGAAAATATTTACTCATTTTCATATAGCCAATTGTCAATATTATTTATGACAATAACAATTCTTTGACCCTATATGTTAAATCAAACTTGTTTCTAATAATGAAAATATTGTTTGGCTTGGCTAAAGCAAGTTTCTTACTGTAACTTGAGTAACTTAATTGTAGAAAATATAAAGCATAAAGAAAATAACATGAGAACATATGACATATATGAAAATTGGTTAAAACATTTCAATCACCCTCTTAAGAGTGAGCCTTGTTAGATGACTTTTGATCATTCACTTGGAATGTCACCTTGTTAAAGGATTTACAAATGGCTATTAGGTCAACCTTAATCAATAGGATTTTCCCTAGGCTAATACAATTATTAGAAAGTAATAGTAAAGCTTGATCTAATAACAACTTACAATGTAATGCAAATTACAAATCTCTATTTCAATCCTCCATGATGCTTAGCTTTTACACACTTTAGCTCTAATAGTTTGTTCACCATTCAAGCATTGATACTCTTAAGCCTTCTTGCTTGTCTTGTCTTCCTTAGGTTCTCACACATGACAACCCTTGCTTCTAACCAGCCATCTCTATAAATAGAGAATTAATATTTTTTTTGTTTATTTTATTCCTCTTAAGCAGATGACTCTGATACCAATTGTTGGAATTCTTTAGAATAAATAAGAGTGGGGGTGAATTAGTTATCCAAGGTCCATATGTAAAAATAAAACTTATCATAGCTTAGTGAACCCATATCCATAAAAAATTTTCATCATGCATTCATCCATTAGATTTTACAATCACTTAAACTTGTAGGTTACTATTAAATCAACTTTGCAAAAATGTAAACATGAAATGTAATAGATTCAATAGCACATTTGACACAATGATTTAACATGGAAACCAAATTTGGGAAAAATCACCAATAACATGCTACTCATTCTAACTCTTCTAAAGTGATGCCTTGTGAAAGGCTAACCCTGTTAAAGGTTACAATGTGCACTATTAAATGTGACATGGTTAAAGAATTTCAATCACCCTATCATGAGTGAAACTTGTTAAATGATTTTTGATCATTTACTTGGAATATCACCCGATTAAAGGATTTAAAAATGAGTGTTAGGTCAGCCTTAATCCAAAGGATTTAGCATAGCCTAATACAATAATTAGAAAGTAATAGTAAGGCTTGATCTAATAATAACTTACAACACACTTGCATATTAAAAATCTTTGTTTCACTCCTACAGTCTACATGGCTTTCACAAACTTTAACTTTGATATCTTGTTCATCCTTCAAGTGTCTATACTGTTAAGTCTTGTTTCTTTTCTTTCTAATGTAGTCTCTTTACTTAGGTCACTGGATGAAGCAATACCCTAGACTACTTATCTTCCTTAGGTTCTTGCACATGACAATCCTTGCTTCTGACTAGGCATATCTATAAATAGAGAATTAAGATATTTTTCCATTCATTCTCCATCATCCATTTTAGGATTAGGTTAGATTAGGTAGGGTTCAATAAATTTACCCCTCATTTCATTTTATTCCCTTTAAGAAACTTCTCCACCAATCCTCTTTGAATTCACCTCAAAATGGTTCACCATGAAATCTATGCCACCAGCTCATCAACCTTATCTTCCACATGATTTACACAATTCAAGAAGTCAAACTTGTTAGCCCAAATTCATTGAATTCACAATCTTCCTCATAATTTTGACACTCAAAATTAACTAAATTTTGACACTCGACACATACTACATTACTCAACATCCTCTATTAAATCACATGGCATGAGCTAAAGTTTACAAGTGCTCAACATCAACTAAACTTTACTTGGCTTACACTATTTCACTTGGTTTACACTGAAATTTACTTTTCTTAGCTCCAAAATTTTTTTTACTTGGCTTGCACTAACTTTTTTTGGCACTTAATGTGTAGATTGTCAAGCTTGGCAAACAAACTTTGTTTAACTTGTTCTTCTAAACTTAATTAGTTTAACCAACCTTTACACCCTTAAGTAGATTATTAGTGAACTATAGTATTATTGTCTTTACTTATTCTTGTACTCCTTTTCATGTCATAACTCAACCTATCCTCTAGGTTCTATTGTTATCTCATTTGATCAAATCCTCTTCATCAATCAAATAAATTATAGTACTCAAATCATATAAGCAATTATCTTACCAACAACTAGCATGTTTGACATCAGTGACAAAATAATGATTGAAACACATATTCATACTTATGTCAATTTATTTTTAACAATCTCCCTCTTTGGCATTGATGGAAAACCAAACTAGCCTAACTTTAATCAATAAGACAAAAATAATAATAATTCCTTGTATTGAAATCTCTCCCTCTATCAACAACTTTTATCTTCTCAATAGGTTACAAAATTTTATTCTAGTCAATAAACAATCAATTAACTCATCCTTATGACTCCCTATTGGTCACTTACTATATCTCCCTCAACATTATCCCCCCCTTAATAGGTAGATGGAATGAGTAGGTACTCTTTATCCTTTAGCAGTACACTTTCTCCCTCTTTAAAAATAATGCCAAATACTTATCATCTTCATATGCAGATATGAATATTTTCAATTTCTCCCTCTGTCACCTTGCTTGTGACTGATTTATATCTCTAGCTCTTTCATTACTTCAGGAAGTTCCTAAAGTAAGATCCACTACACCAATGTGTAATATATGCCAATCAACTTGTTTTATGTGGGACACTCCTCATGTTTCTTAGATAGCCTTTAATAGGGGTATCACCCCTAGTTTACCTTGTAGATACTTGTGAGTGCCCTTATGTAATACTTTTGTGAAGATATCTACTATTTTCTCTTTTGTGTTATCATATCCCATCTTCACCTCTTTATCTTGAACTAATTCTCTCAAGTAACGGTACTTGATTCCAATATGCTTAGTCTTTGTATGCATCATAGGATTCTTTGATATATTTATTGCACTTGTTTTATCACAATAAAGTATTGTAGGTTCAATGATTTCCTCCTTCATACCTTTGAGTGGCTATTTGATCCATATAATATTTGTACAATTTATTGTAGCAACAACATATTCAACCTTAGCAATATATTGAGAAATGTAGTTTTTTTTCTTGCAAGTCCATGTAACCATCCTTTTGCCTAAGAAAAATACTCCTCCATTGGTTCTCTTTCTCTTATCAATATTTCCATCCCAATGAGCATCAATATAGGCTCTCAATTCAAATTTCTAACTTTTCTTCTAGTATAGACCATAGTCTTCTATTCCTTTCAAATATCTCATTATTCTCTCAATAGTCATGAAATGATTCTCCCTAGGATTAGCAAAGAATCTTGCAACTATCCCTACTAATAATGCAATATCAAGTATTCTATGTACTACATATTATAATTTGTCAATCATATACCTATATAATTTTTGATTCACCTTAGTTGAATCATCACTCTTTAACAATTTACTTCCTGTCACCATAGATGTACTTATTGGCTTGGAATCCTCCAATCCAAAAGTTTTCATATCTCCTTAATATATTTTGATCGAGTTATGTATATATCATATTTCATCTAATGTACTTGAAAACCCACAAAGAACTTGATCTCTCCAAACATAGACATCTCAAATTCTTTCTTCATTTCATTTGCATAAGCATTACATAAAGTATCTTGACCTCCAAATATGATATCATCAACAAAAAAATTAGATAACAAAATATCTTTTCCTTTCTTTGTCTTCAATTATAGATTGTTTTTATCATCAGTTCTTTCAAATCCAATCTTCACAAGATAATTATGAAGCCTCTCATACCATGCTCATGGTGCTTGTTTCAAACCATATAGCTTTGTGTAGCCTACATACCATGTTTTTGTTGTCAGAATCAAAAAATCCTTCTGGTTGTTCTATATAGACCTCTTCTTCTAATATATCATTCAAAAATATAGACTTAACATCCATTTGATGAACCTTAAAATCTTTGTATGTAGAGTAACTGTGTAGAGTTCTTACTCCTTCTAGTCTTTAAATAGGGGAAAATGTTTCTCAATAGTTAATCCCTTCTTCCTATGCATATCCTTTGCAAACTAATCTTTCCTTGTTCCTTGTGACTTCACCATTTTCATCTAACTTATTTCTATATACCCACTTGGTACCAATCACATTTTTGTCTTCTAGTCTAGGAACTAGAATCCATGTTTGTTTTTTTCTCAATTTGTCCAATCTCTTCTTCCATGGATTTTCTCCAGTCCACATATTCTATGGTATCTTTCATTGTTTTGGGTTCTTGCATGCTCAAAAAACATGTATCATTTCTCTATTTGTTAGTCTAGCATCTCTATCTCTAATTATTTGTGTAGTAGGGTGATGTCTCTTGACATACTTAGACAATCTTGGTTTAGCTCTGGCTTCTACATTTGGTCTCTCAACTTCTGAATCGCTATGTACATCTCTATCAACAACTTCAACATCTCTTTCAAGTACACTAATCTTAGAATTAGAATGTGCCTCAACTTCATTCTATAACTCAACACCTAAATGTAGCCCAGTTCCTAAATGCAACTCAACATTCATAGTATGTGACTCAGCAGTCATTGAAACTTGTTGGTTTGCAACTTGATTTACAAAATCTTCATTACCAAGCATACCTTTATAGAAGTGTACAAATGATTTGTATTCTTATGGTTCCTTCATAGATTCAACCTCATATACTTCTGTATATTTATCAAATTTCACATTTTCACTTTCCACAACTTTGTCAGTGTTAGTATTTAAACACTTATAAGCTTTACTTCTTGTGGAATGACCAATAAAATACCTTCTTCACTTTTTTCATCTAACTTTCAATTCCTAAAATCTTTGAGAATATAACACATGCTTCCAAATACCTTAAAATATTTTACATTGGGTGAGTAGTCATACCATAGGTCACAAGGTTTGAATGAGTACCTTTCTTGACTTGTACATGGTTCAAAGTATAGATAGTTGTACCTACAAATCCTCTCCAATATTTCAAAGAAGCATTCTTCTCCATCATGAGTGTCCTAGAACAATCTGTTATTGATTTGATCATCCTTTCAAAAATTTCATTTTGTGGAGGAGTTCTAGGAACATATGTCTATCTTTTGATTCCTCTATTATTATAAAACATCTCAAATTCATTTGATGTAAATTCTCCTCTGTTAGATCTTAAACATTTTAGACTTTTAGTCTTAAACATTTTAGACTTTTACCTATTTCCTTGTCAACTCTTTCTATGTACCACTTAAACATTTGGAAAATGTCATATTTATGTTTTAGAAACATAAATATCATCATTCTTGAATAGTCATCAACAAGTAGCATAATGTAAATTTCTCCATTGTAGCTTTGCACTTCAATTGGTCCACACAAGTCATTATGAACAATCTCTAATATTATTTTAGAGGTATGAGTCTCACTATTAAAACTTAACTTTGTCATTTTGCCTAACTGACATTGTTCACAAATTATATTGTGAGGTTTCTTCAACTTATGTAAACATCTCACTCTTTTCACATTATTGATACTAACCAAGTTATCAAAATTAATATGATATAACCTCTTGTATCATAGCCATACATCATCAAATCCTATAATAAAACAAGTAGCATCCTCTATATCAAGGTAGAATAGATTACCTCTAGCTTGATCACCTTTTTCAATCAATTTCCCATCAGTATCATATATCTTGGAAATTTTGTTTTCAAACTCAACCTTACATCCTAAATTATTTAGTTGGGACACAATCAACAAATTATAATTAAGTCCTTCAACATAGTAAGCATTGTCACATAAAATCTTTTATGTGAGCTTGATGGAACCTTTTCCTTTTATCAAACATGGTGCATCATTACCAAACCTTACACTATTTCTATTATAATATTTCAAGGTAATGAAATTACTTTTATCTCCAGTCATGTGATGTGAACACTCACTATCAATGATCCATCTTTCATTCTTGTTCACATAAGACACTAGTGTAGTTGCCTCATCTTCATTAGATTCATTGTTCATTGCAACATACACCACTTCATCATCATGATCATCAAATCCATCTTTTTTTTCCTCTTTAACAATATAGAAAGACTTCTTTCCTTTGTTTTTATAATCTTTTTTGGCTTCATCTCTTCTACTTTTGTATTTGTCACCACCTTTGTAATTCTTCTTCTCTGGACTTCTAGCAGCAATATGACCAACCTCATTACAATTGAAGCATATGATGGGCAACTTACCTTTGAACTTTCCTTTACCTCTATTAAATCTCATTGCTAATAGTGCTTAAAGTTGATCTATATCACTATCACAGGACACATATTTCTTCTTCTTCTTCTTCTTCTTCTCCTCCTCCTCCTCCTCATTAGGTTACTTCAATGACAACTTATCTTGGAAAGAAGATTCAATAATTTTAGGTCTATTTATCAAAGTTAGATAGCTCAAAAGTAGTGAACCTACCTACTAGACCTTCAAGAGTCAAATTATTCCCTAGCATACATCTCAGTTCTTGTATTGTAGAAACTCTAATAGCATAGATGGGAAATATTATTTTCAAGACTTTGCTTAGTATAGTATCATTGTCTATTTTACCAGAAGCTCCTCTTATTGCATTAACAACATCTTTTATCCTAGAGCAATATTGAGCAATATTATCACCTTCTTGCATTGTCATATCATCAAATCTACCTCTGAGACTTTCAGCTTTGGCTCTTAGAACATTCTTATCACCTCCATAGATAGTGTGTAGAGCATCCCACATTTTCTTTGCACTATCAAGACCTTTGATATCATCAAATGTGGCATAGCTTAGGGAAAAATAAATCTCCAACATTGTCTAGTTGTGTTCTTTCTTCTTTTTAAAATCTTCAACAATTAGGACTCTGGTAGGATCAACATGCTCAACTACAATGTTAGATTGTACATGATCTACAAGACCTCCTGGGTATAGCTTCATCAAACTTTTCCATGCAAGAAATTTATCTCTATTAGGCTTGGGTACTTCTCGTTTTCACGTCTTGATCTTTTTGATTTTAGTACCTTCAAAATAATCCTCTTAAGTAGATACCAATTATTGGAATTATTTAGAATAACTGAGGGGGTGAATCATTTATCCAAGGTCTAGATTTACAAATAAAACTTATCATATCTTAGTGAACCCATATCTATAAGACATTTTCCTTAGGCATGCATCCATTAGATTATACAATCACTTAAACTTGTAGGTTACTATCAAATCAACTTTGTAGAAATATAAACATGAAACATAATAGAATTAGTAACACATTTGACACAATGATTTAATGTGGAAACCCAATTTCAGAAAAACCACTAGTAACATGCTATTCATTCTCACTCTTCTAAAGTGATGTCCTGTGAAAGGCCAACCCTATTAAAGGTTACAATGTACACTATTAAATATGACACGGTTAAAGAATTTCAATCACCTTGTTAGGAGTGAGCTTTGTTAGAGGACTTTTTATTATTTACATGGAATGTCACCTAGTAAAAGGATTTACAAATGATTATTAGGTCAACCTTAATCCAAAAGATTTACCCTAGATAGATACAATGATTATTAAGTAACAGTAAGGATTGATATGATAACAACTTACAACACACTTGCAAATTATAGATCTTTATTTTAGTCCTCTATTCTTCTTGGCTTTCACACACTTTAGCTTTAATAGCTTGTTCACTCTTCAAGCATCCATACTCTTAAGCCTTCTTTCTTTGCTTTCCAATGTAGTCTCTTTACTTAAGTCACTGAATGTAGCAATACCCTAGACTCATTTTCTTGCTTAGGTTCTCACACATGACAACCCTTCCTTTTGACCAACCATGTCTATAAATATAGAATTAAGATATATTTTTGTTCATTCTCTATTTTCCATTTAAGGGTTAGGTTAGATTAGGTATGATTCAATGAATCTAACCCTCATTTCATTTCATTCCCTTCTAGAAAATTCTCCATCAATCCTCTTTGAATTCACCTCAAAATGGGTCACCATGAATTATGTGCCACCACCTCATCAACTTTATCTTCAACATGATTCACACAATCCAAGAAATCAAACTTGTCAGCCTAGATTCATCAAATTCATGATCTTCCTCATAATGCTAACACTTAGCATTATCTAGCTTCTCACACTCATCACATATTGTGTTGATCGACATCCTTTATTAAATCACTCAACATGAGTTATAGTTTACTAGTTCTTGACATCAACTAAACTTTACTCAACTTACACTATTTCACTTAGCTTACACTAAAATTGACTTTTCTTGGCTCCAACTAACTTTCCTTAGCACCTACTATGTCAATTTTCAATCTTGGTAGACAAACTTTGTTTAACTTGTTCTTTTGAACTTAATCAGTGTAACCAAGCTTTGCAACCTTAAGTGGATTATAAATGCTCTATAGTATCACTATCTTAACTAATTCTTGTACTCATTTTCATATCATAACTCAACCCTTCCTCTAGGTGGTATTTTTACCTCATTTGATCAAATCCTCTTCATTAATCAAATAAATGATAGTGCTCAAATCATATAAGCAATTATCTTACCAGCAACTAGCAAGTTTGACATTAGTGACAAAACGATGATTAAAACACATATTCATTCTTATGTCAATCTATTTTCAACAAAAACCACCATGCAACTAGTGACAATAATTTTCACTCTTCTGAAGTGAGACCTATTTGGAGCCAACCATGTTAAAGGTTTAAAACATACTATTAAGTATGACCTTGTTAAAGGATTTAGATACCCTATTAGAAGTCTTCTAGTTAGAGGTCTTCAAAATCTTCAATCTTGAAATGGCACCTTGCAAGAGGATTTACAAATTGACTATTAAGTCAAATATGTTAAGAGGTTTCTTCACTACTACAATAGCTAGAAGGTAACAATAATTTGACTTGATTTACAAAGAAACTTCCTTTGCATATTTAGATATCTATTCTAGCTTGATCTTTTAATCCTTACTGATCAGAATAATCTTTGCAGCTTATCTTCCTCACTTGCATATTCTTCCTTTCAATCACATATCCATCTTATTCCATATTCTTCTTATTGACACTTTATCCTTACTACTTGACCTATTGGCTTCTGATTTAAAAATGATTTCAACTACCTTTTATGATGTAATACAACCTAGGAATCAGCTACAAACCATTATCAATAGTCTACAAATCAAAATAAAAGGACCAACTAAAAAAAATCAAAGTCTTCTCCACTTTGAACTCTGCATAATTCTGACAGGTTTACCTTAGGAATTCAACTCAATATACTCTTCTTAGTCAAGATTTATAATCCTTATTTCTTCTAATTCAATGATCTTAAGATATGGTAACCAACTATTTTACCAAAACCCTAAGGCTCATCAAGAATCAAGTTTAGGCAAACATTTTTCATGCTTTGTTAACATAAATATAAAGATTTATTGATAATTGTATTTTTATCATATAAGACATTTCACTTAGATTAAATCACAAGGATGGCCACTACCTTATCCATTGGGCTATAATTAACATAGACTACACACCTACTTATGTTCCTATCTCAACACTTTGTGTAAAGATCTATCTATGTTCACATCCAAATATCATACCTATCAAATCTTTACTTAAATATTTAGTGCTCTTTCACTTTTCAAACCAAGCATTTACATAATCTATTAGATTACCAACAAAAAAAAACTGAAATATAATTCAAAGAGAATTACAAGTGAAATTCAATAATATTTACTATTAAAATTCAAAGAACAAAACATAAACAAGAGAAGAGACAAGATTTGGGATGAAATCAACTCTCAGAATTGGTATTCAATTTCTTTGAAGTTTATACAATTTAATGATTATCTTTGTAAAAAATGAATCAAAAGACTAGCAAATGAAACTTAGTATTCAATTTTGGAATTAATTTATAGTTTGCATAGACTGAGTCAAAACTTACATATGCTCATGTAACAATAGAAAGTTGAACTATCCTCTAGCCTTGGGAACTCACTTATATAGTATGAGTTGCAACAAATTTTAGGCATCAATTGAAAAGGATAGTTTTCCTTAGTACAAAAAGATTTATAAAAAGGACAAAAGTTGTCACTATTACAAAAAAGACAAAAATTGGTATTGATTTTCCTTTTGCAACAAAATGGCTTTGTGATTGATTTTCTTGTGCTGTGGCCAATTCTGTTGTAGCAACCTTGTTGATCTATTGCATTTGATGATTGACACTGTTGTATCTATTAGTCTTCTAGCTATGGAACCACTTGGCTAGCACATGATGTATGATGATCTGATATCTAGATATTGATGATAACTAGTTGCTCCTTTACTGGCTTATCAGTTTGTGTGGCCACATCCACTATTGCACTTAGATGTTCTTCATCTATTCCTTCTATTTGAACTAATACATCAACTAAATGGGCCTTGTATGTGACAACTAATTTTTCCACATTCTCTTTTCCAATTGCCACTTGTAAAACCTATGTTGCTAGTGAATAATCTACTATCCACTTGTCAAAAAGTGCATCATCAGTCCAATTGAAGCTCAATACTTCTTGTTGTTTCTTCATGAGACCCTTTCCCATTCTCCTTATGTTAACAAAATCTTTCTTGAAAGAATCAAAAATAGTTTTAGTTGTACATCTTCCATAGTAGTTCTAGCAAACTAGATGTATTTCTTATCATTTACAACTTTATTAAGAGTGATGCTCATCATTTATTTATTTCCTTGGCCCATTTCTACTTTTCTTTTATTTGACCCACACCTTTGAGTGCATGAGGAAACAAATCAAAAATTTTACAAAGATACTTCATGAAGTAATTATTTTTCCTTCTCTGCAAAAAATAAAATCTTATGATCAAAATTTATGAGTTCATTAGCTCTATCAAAAGTTATTTTCAACCTATTCATTAGAAAAATCAATGACATGACAACAAAGGGTCATAATGGTATCATCCCTACTAATCTATTTTTTAGAATAGGCCTTAAGGTTGCCTCATTATTTATTAATTCATTCCATTTCTCTAATGATTTTTATAATTCCAAATAAAGTAAGGGCCAACCTACCCTATTTACTAGATACAAAATTGTATATTTGATTCTATCTTCATGTTTGATACAAAATTCCACATGTAGTGACCACAATTTTTCTTTTTCTTTTTCAAGATCCTTAATTGAATAGAGTTGTGTTTCTTGAGGAGTACTTAGGATTTCTACAATTGGAATGGTATTGAAAGGTGGTACTAGGAAAGCAAGAGCAATTTTTAGTTGGTGAGAAAGTGCGCCTACTTTTATTTTCACAAACTGTTAATCAAATTGTGCAAGCTTGATTTCCAATTGGTAGATCTTCATCCCTCTTTCTTCGTAGGCTTCCAAAACCTTTTCAAAATTTTAATTTAGTTCCAATTTTTAAAAAATCTTTGGTTGCTACCACCACACCAAAGTTAGCCATTTCTTTATTTATTAAAGCCACTTTTTCACTACATACTTCTTCAACTCTATCTAGACCATGAGACTGTGTGTATGCTTATAATCTAAGACTTATTGAATTCTAGCCTTATCTATCTTTTAATAGACCACATGACCAGAGATTTATGACCACCACTATACTTGACCCCTTTGTGATATTGCAAAACCTTGTCTTTAGTTTTAAACTGGGTTTTCTTTTCCTTTTTAACTACATGAAATATCATTGCATTAGCAATGTCCCATTCAAGCAATATAATAATCCCTAAGTCCTTTTACAATTGACTTCCCCCCTTAGGGGTTATTTTTCCAAACTCTTCCATGAGGCTAGCTTTGACCTCCTATTCAATAACAAAGTCCTACCTATCAGGTTGCTCTTCCTTGATCTTCTTACACCTTGCCTCAAAATTGCCTATATGATTTCTCCATAGAAACTAAATGAATGCTCTTGATTTAACAAATATGTCATCATCAAAAAATTTATTGGATGCTTGTTCCACCATAGGGACTCTCTTCCTTTAAAATCCCCTACTATAGAAGCTAGTCATGGCATGGGGGGTGGGGGGTTGGGGGAGTCCTGCTGGTGCTTCTTCCTCCATCACTACTATATTCATCCCAATATTCTTATGGCTACCCATCTATTTTAATTTCTCCCTTAAGGAGTCTTCATCATCAATATGGATAGGGGTTTGTGAAGGATAATATTCCTTAATTTTAGATGAGGATCCTTGTTCTAATTTATAAATTTTTTGTAGTAGGTGCAGTGAGTGCACTTTCTAAAATTTCTCTCTTGTAGAGAGGTATAGGTTGTACACTTCTTGACATTACATACCCAAACCTTTTTTGCAATGTGTACTACCTAGGTTTATAATTACTTTGCTAGCTCACCTTTTTTCTACCTCAGTAGCCTAGTTTGAATAGGTTTGAGTCAAAATTGCTTTCTTGTCATTTACTTTTTGCAGAAACCCAAAAAAATTATTCATAAGAATATCTATTTTGAAACTAAGATATTTTTTATGAGCTAGAGGATTATAGTTTTGGCTCAAAAGCATTAAAAAATTTGAGCACCCTAATATATAATTTCCATTTTTCTTTCCTAATCTCTTTTTCTCGCAATGAAAATTGATTCCTAATTATATCCTTAGGAAAGTAAATAGCATGTTCATATGATTTAGCTTTTATTCTCTCCTTAAACATGTCATAGCAACTCTTAGGATCAATAAAATGGGAATGGGATTGGGTCATTTGGTATTTGTCCAAAAAGTTTCCTAATTGCCTCCAATCTTTCTTAGTAAAAAAAAAATTGTGGACCACAGTAAATTGAGGAAAGAATGTACCTCTAGATCTGCCCATCAGTTCTTTTTCTTCTAATACTATCACTTTCACACAAGAACAATGCAATCCCAACATTCAATGGAACTTCATATGGAACCATATCTCCTAAATATAGTTGGGACTAAATATGGGATGATATCCCCTAGTTGTAACTTACCTTTAATCCCTTGGCATGATCTTTGGGTCTAATCAATTCTAGCAATGATTGAGGTATTTTGGGATTATCTCTAGTTAACAAAAATTTTCATTTTGGAAGAAAAATATCTATCAAATCTCACAAAACTAGCAATCAATGACTTTCCAAGTCATACCTGCACTCTACAATTGAATAGGTAGCTTTTCTCCATCTTTTCTAACTCCAATTTCATCTCCTTGGAGAAAATAGAAAGACCCTTGTATAGACATATGTACATCAACATGGAATACTGGTAGAAAGGTTTGTGTACTTTGGCTTTGTTGATACCTATTATTTCATTGCTGATTTCCTCTCCTAATAATATGGAAAAATAAAAAATTGAGCTCATACCTTACTATAATGTTTGACCAATGATGAAAATTATAGATCCTTGGATGTGGTCTTACTCATTCATCTCAAAGAGTCTATAGAGGGAAAACTACTATGCCTATGCCCTAGGGTTAAAGTATTTCCTTAGCAGGGGCTCCAGGGTATTTACTTGTTGGAAATAATCAAGACTAGCTAGGTTACTAAGAGGGGAGGGGTGAATAAGTAACCTCAAAAACTTTAAGTCAATTCAGTACTTAACCATATAAATCATTCACCATTCATTCTTCTAATCTACTACATGCATGAGAAAAGATAAACGTTCATAACACATGAACACAATATTTTTGTGACCTAGAAACCTTCCAAATAGAAATTAAAATTTGGGTGGGGATGATATCTACAAAAATTCACTACTATAGTATAAAGTTGGCCTGTTAGGGCTTACATTGATCACTTTTGATGATCTATCCTATTAAGAGAAATTTGGACTATTAGGTCCACCTTGTTAGAGGTTTTACTAACATAAAATGAAGTATGCACTCTATTAGGAGATTTGTACAAAGATTGTTAAGTCTACCTTGTTAAAGGATTTGGAAATCCGATTCACCTATTAGGATGAAATAGTAGATCTGACTTTCAAGTTGATTGCTGAATAGATCTTGAAGTATAGATCACCTCTTGTGACTGATATGTCTTTGTTGCTCCTTAATGACCTTGCTAAATACACTGCTCTCCTATTAATTCACATTCACTCTTCTCAAAAACTTACATTTCTATTCCTTAACATACTCATTATCATCATATTGCAAATGATACAATACATTACATATATACCATTTCAATAATTAAAATTGCAAGGTTGGCTAAAATAAAAGTAAACAAAATAATATTGAGTCAGCCATATAGTAGAAAACTCACACTTTTCAAGCTGACATGGTGACCTTTTGATACTCGATGTCCATTGCATTACTTAGCATCATCATGCACTCAATAGAAGTAGAAGCACACTTTGTTCTAATCAAATAATGTAGCTTGGAGCTCAGTAACCATTGGAGACTTGGTAGATATAGTGTCACTTGGTAGATATTGAATCCTTTGTTTACCTTTCTATCACTTAGTAAGCACTACACATCCATCACTCGGTATAAATTGACTTCATTTCATGCAAACTGATAACTCAGTAGACACTATAAAGCTTGGTGATCACTATCTATTCGCTGAACACTATAAGCTCACTATACATTGCTGAACTACCCATTCACTCAGTAGCTTTAGGAATACTCAGTGAGAAATGCTTAACTGCTAAACTTACAAGGTAACCACTAAATGCTTGTTATCAACTATAGACTGAGTGATGAGATTGGTAAGCATTCAAAATTGAATAAGTGTTGTCACTAATGACAAATACAATATAATGCCAACAATCTCCCCCTTTGGCATTAGTGACAAAAACACTTATGAGCCAAAATTTATGTACACTAACATACTAATTTTTTATTTTTCAAAATTGATCTTTGTAAATCTATTGTATATACATATCTTGTTGGAAAATGAAGATGGGGTAACTGAGAGGGGAGGGGTGAATCAGTTACCACAAAAACAAATTCAACAGTCCCAAAGATGCCTTAAACTTAGTTGCTGCTGCTACTTGGTAAACACATAAATTGCTGCTTAAAACTGGATAAATGTTTAGTTAATTTATTAAGCATTTACTGAAATAAGCAACCATGCAAAAGAAAGCAATCATGAACACAGTAGACACTAGATTTACGTGGAAACCCAATATGGGAAAAACCACCAGCAACTAGTCACCAATTTTCACTCTTCTGAAGTGAGCCCTGTTAGGAGCCAACCCTGTTAAAGGTTACAAAACACACTGTTAGGTGTGACCCTGTTAGAGGATTTAATCACCCTGTTAGGAGTGGCCTTGTAAGAGGTCTTTAGAACAATTCAACTGAATTGCCACCCTGTTAAAGGATTTATGGAATGGCTATTAAACCAACTCTGTTAGGAGATTTTGGAATCACTGTTACAATGGTTAGAAAGAAACAATGAATGATCTGAAAATACATACAACTTATCTTGCTGAATACAGATCTTAGTTTAGCTCCACAAGATCCTTACTAATTGAATATATCTTTGCAGCTCCAAGATTTCCTTCTGCTCAACTCTGCTTAGGCACACACAAGTCTCTTCCTTGCATTTCCTTGCACTATTCATATACACTCTTTTTTTTCACACTTTTCCGCATCTTGAGCCTCTCTTTATATACTATACATGATACCAGGTCAGCCCAACAAACTTGACAAAACATATTCCAAAAGTCAGCTTGAACTAATAATCAAAACAAAATTCTTCACTGGCCGACTCTGCTCAAAAAAAAAACTACTTCCTGTGTTAACCGGTAGAACTTGGTTAAAACTACAGTTACCGAGGAATTCAATAAACTTGCCACTTCCTTTGGAAACTGACTAGACTCGGTAAAAGCGGTCTTCGATTATCGAGTGAGCTTGGTGAAAACTAAGCTTTCCTTAGCTTACCGTGCGAACTCGATTAACACTAACTATTCACTACAAAATCCTTTGATACCCAAGTGATCTCGGTAAGAACTAAACTTTCCTTAGCTTACCGTGCAAACTCGGTTATCACTAACTCACCGTGTGACATAAAGGAAAGCTCGGTATATACTGCAAAAGGCTTTACTGACCGACTGAGCTCGATAGACTCTGTAAACTATTTTCCTAACCGATAGAACTCGGTAGACTCTGTCTGATAACTGATATGGAATTTGTGTAACATCAAAGACAATACACAATTACTTAATTGTATCCAACATATCTTACATATCTCCCCCATACATATGGCATAATGTATACATAACTTTTATCTGTACATATATCAATCTATTTTCTCCCTTGATTTCTCCACAAGTCTCTTACTATCTCTTTACTCCCCATGTTCTTATTATCTCATACTCCCCCTTTTTGACAATAATTCCAAATAGATACACAAAATATTCAAATACAAACATCAAAATGTGAGAGAAATTTGGAGTGTACCTTGAGAATAAGAGCCAATGTCTTATCCCAATTATCTTTCAAAATTTTGCAGGTGAAGAGGGCCACTTGAACTTCTGTAGAAAGTTTAATCATATAATTTGGTACTAAAAAATTGTTATCTTGGACCAATGTTTTTGAATATGCAATATGTTTCTGCATTGGTTCCATAACTGGAAGGATCATATTTTGGATGTCAATCAGTGTAGACCCAATCCTGGCTTCTTCTCTAAGTAACTCTTGTAGATGCTCAAAAATGGTCTGCATCTATGATTTTGTCACTTCTTCATACTAATTTGTCCCATTTTCTCATTCTACTAACTCTGATCTTTTGGCCAAATTGATCATACTTTATCATTTGTATCATCTTTCACATCAATTTCATGTCATTTTGAAATCATATCAAACCAATGCAGAACCATTTGATATCAAGTCAAACTCACCCCAAATAAACTTGGAACCATCTATAATCAACCATAATCATCACAAAACATATCAAACATCCCAAATCTATCATCATATGTCCATTCCTAGGTATTGTGTGGGTTTTAGTGCCTTGGAAATCTATGAATCTATCAAATCTTATCAATCTGGCCCTAGTACTATCATGCCTCTCACTACTAGGTCAAACTATCATTCATGTCATCTAATCTTTGACATTTTCAAGGCTCTTCATGTTGGATCATGATAGCATCAAACCACTTTAATAATATTGACTGTGTCCATTGATATTATTGTGATCAACCTTATCAATCAATCTCGATCCTATAGCATTTACAATGTCAGTTAAATGTTGCATATCAATCAATTCATGTCATGTGCCCTTGGCATGTTATCAATTTCAATCAATTGATCAATTTAACCATGGCTTTGATCTACCTATCATCATCATATTCAACTTGTATCATTATCACATCTTCATCAAAGGATACTGTTGCACTTATTTAATCAATTTTGGCCAATCATTTACTAATTGTCTCTATAGGATTAAATAACCCATAATTTAATCATATCATTCTTACTAATTATTCTTCCTAATTTTCATCCTCAATTAATTAATTTTTAATTAGTCGAATCATCATTCACAGACCATCAAAATTCTTAATTTCCTAAGTAACATTTTCCTCCATTAATTTCATTTTTAACTAATTTCTATTATGTGGAATAAAGTATTTTTAATTCAAATATTCCATGAAATATTGACATCATCATGACACTTGGGCTTGAAACCTCATGTATTCTCCTTTGACATTTGGCTAAGATATGTCATAATCCAATATTCTTATTCCCTTACATATGTCTATCTTTAGCTCCCTTTGTCATAAATTCTTGTCTTTATGTGGGCTAGAGGTGTCTTATGACGTGTCATAAATTCTCTCTTGCATTTAGCCAAGTTTGACTTCCATGTGTCATAGAATCTTATACTTGGCATCTTGTGTCATATGCGTCATGGATTTTCAAAGGAATCTCTTGTCACATTGCATATCTAAGGGTGACAAATCCAATGCTCCCATCCTCCACACCCATTATAAAATGAGCATTCTTCCTCTCATTTTTGGTCCTAATTCTTGAGCATTTTTCAAGTCCTTAGCTTCTTTGCATTTTCATACCATTTCTCTCAAGCTAAAATCACAATATCGTTTGGAGAAGAAAGAAGGACATGGGAGTTGTTAGAGTAAATAATTAATTATTTACTAAGTATTTATTATATTTACTTAAGCTTACTTAGGTTAATGTATTTATTTAATATTTAGTAGTTAATAGTTGTAGTGATGAGTTGTTGACAACATGGGAGTTTTTTCCCTTCTAGAATGTTCCACCTTTTTGTGGAAGAGTGGTTAGTTGTCAACCTTATCTTCTACCTCCTTCTAGCTTGTTCTACAAGCTTCCTTGAGGCCTTTATAAGTAGTCTCTCTCTCATTGTAAATTCATCCATTCACATAGGAATTTCATTTTTCCTATTGCGAAATATTTTCTCTTGCTTTGTTTCCTTCAAGCTCTTGCTCATTAGGTTTCTCTTCAGCAAGCTATTTGCATTGCAGGTGATCTTGGTGACTACAGAGTTGGATTTCATCAACTCCCTACTACTTCTTGTTCGAAGGATTTTTTTGAAGCCACGATTCAAAGACACAAACCCTAGTTTGTTTGTGATTTTTTCTTCAATTGGGAGGAAGAGAATTTTTTTAGTATTTGGAGGAAAAGGAGAAAGAGGGTTTGGCATAATAGATCTAATATTTTTTGGGCTTTTTTCCTTTATTTTTTGAAGGTGCGATAGTGGTGATTCAAAAAAAATAACTACATAGGTGATTTTCAAACAACAATATCTCCCTCATATGGACTCATTTTTTTGAGCAATTTTTTTTGTTTTGGGGTAGAATTTCATGATCTACACATTGGTGTAGGTGGTTTGACATCTCTATTCCTGAATTTTTTTGCAACTTGCAAATTCCAATTTTTTCCACTTTAAATGCTTTGTACTAGCTCATCTGGACACATAATTAGATTCCATTTTTTTTTGAAAGTGCATTTTTTTTGTCTACTTTCTAGATCTGCAATTAGATTATAGGTTTCGTGGATAGAAATATTACTTTCAAAAATAGGCCCTAAACTGGATATTGTAATCACACTAGGTAAAGAGTGCCCAATTTATACATTATGGGGGGGAGCATTTTTTTTTTGTAATTTACTTCAGAATAGACCCTTCTACTTCCATCTTCTTTCTCAATGGTGGATCCATCTGTAACCCGACTCACACCACATAATTATCACACCTAGAAGTCACAAATGATTAGGCTTCTCATGTCAAGGGGCTTATGGTCATGTGTAGATGAGAATCAACCTATTCTTACATGCCCTTTTGAGGTTCTTTAGCATAGGAATAAAATGGATGAGGCCATGGGATTGATTGCATTGAATATTTCAGACAATCCACTATTTCACTTGGATGGTTTGACTATTCCACGAGCTTATTGGCTCAAATTTTAGACTCTTTTTGGCTAAGTGAATGTGTTTTGAGCACTTCAGCTAAATTCAGAGTTGACTTCTTTGACACATGATAGCTTTCCCACCATTGAGGACTTCTTGATGAAGTTCAAATCTCTATGTACACTTTTGCAGGGATGTGGGAAAACCAAGAAAAATGATAAGTGTATCTTTTTGATACTCTCAAAGTTAAGGGGATAGTATCAGATATTCTCTTCCACTTTCTACTCCATTATGGATGCCTTGGGTGATAGACACAAGATGCCTTCATTTGATATATTTTCTAATTGGTTAACCCATGAATAGTCCAAGATCACTCAAATGGATTCACTTTCAGGTTCACAATCATTGGCATTGCTTGCCAAGGATACACAGGAGCAGAAGTCAAAGCAGATATTAAATCCCTCTTCTACCTGTTCATCATCTTCTAAGAAGAAGGAAAGGAAGATCGAGATTCCTACCTATTCGTATTGTGGGAAACAATCTCACGATGAGGCACATTATTTTCAGAAGAGATTTGATGACTATGAGAAAAAAATTGTAGATTTGCAAGCCCTTCTTTAGAAGAACATCGTTTCTTCTCCATCCTCTTCTACCTTATAGCGGTCTACCTTTTAGTCTTCTTCCACATCTTTTCCATCTACATTAGATCTTGGAAAGGGTCATGCATTATAGGCTACCATTACACCTCCTTCATAGGTTCCTTTGATACTAGATTCAGGTGCTTCTCACCATATGACATCTTCTCAAAGTGTCTTCTCTACTCTTGAGGCTTCTCCTATTCCTCACATTTGCATGGGGAATAACACTACACTACCAGTTTGTAGGAAAGGTTTAGTTCAAATCTTGGATGGTATATTCAATGATGTATTGTATGTTCCATCTTTTTCTACCAACCTTCTCTCGATTTCTTAGATTACATACAGTGGATTAGGGAAGACAATTGAGTTCACTACTGATTCAATCTTCATTTGAGATTTTGTAATAAGAGATCTTATTTCTATAGGGGCCATTGATCCTTCCACTCATCTCTACACCTTCTCACACTTTGGTCTACCATCTCCATTGGTGGAGCACACTTCTTCTCTTTTGTAGGAGCATCATGTGGTGCAGTTAGGATACTTGAACCTTTGTATTGTTCTTGAGATCCCTATTTTGACTACCACATCACATTTAGTTGAGGGCTTTTCTCCTCTACAAGATTATTCTTTCACTCTACTTGATCCTCCAACTTCACTCAATGAGACTCCAGGAGCACTTGTTGTGGATACTATAGTGGACATTCATGACAATGTCATCAAACCTACCTTGGGGATTCCATTTCTAGATCCTCATACTTTTCCCTTTGGGCATTAGCTAGGCCTTCTAGTTTCCCCTCTCATTCAGGGGTTCCCTTGTTATGTGCCCTTGTTCCTTCTGCATTGGAGTTTCATTGGTCAGTCATTTCTATTCTCATGGGTGTTCTAGTTGTACTTATGGTTTTGAGAGAGTCTATTGAAACATTTCTAGTGGAAGTTGTCCTTGGGGGGTGTTGTTGAGGCCTTCCTTCCTTCCTTCACTTCATTTTTTTTTTTAGCATATTTTTTACCTCTTTTTGGGGGAGGTTTTTTCCCATGAGGTTTTCCCTCTTTTACCATTTTCAAAGGTTATGTATTTCTTTGCATTGTACATGGGTACCTAACATGGCCTTGTTGTTGAGACCCATTCTACATTTTCTCGTAGTTTTTTGTGAGCTTAAGGCATTCCCCTAAGTTTCACTTAACGGGGGGTGTTAGAGTAAATAATTAATTATTTACTATATATTTATTCTATTTACTTAAGCTTACTTAGGTTATTGCATTTATTTAATATTTAGTAGTTAATAGTTGTAGTGATGAGTTATTGACAATGCGGGAGTTTGTTCCCTTCTAGCATGTTCCACCTTTTTGTGGAAGAGTGCTTAGTTGTCATTCTTATCCTCTACCTCCTTCTAGCTTGTTCTACAAGCTTCCATGAGGCCTTTATAAGTGGTCTCTCTCTCATTGTAAATTCATCCATTCACATAGCAATTTCATTTTTCCTATTGTGAAATATTTTCTCTTGCTTTGTTCCCTTCAATCTCTTGCTCCTTAGGTTTCTCTTTGGCAAGCTATTTGTACTGCAAGTAATTTTGGTGACTATGGAGTTGGATTTCATCAACTCTTATAGGAGCTAAAAATGAAAGAGGGGGTTTCTAACCTTGTGTTGCTTTATTTATTAGTTTTTCTTTCATGGTAGACTAGTGGGTGCTAGCATCTGTTGATTGGGTTTGTGATTTTCTCATAGCATGTTATGCATTAGCCCATTTTTTGGTCCTACAATTGGTGAACTTGACGTGAAGATGCTTATCTAACATGGGTTTTCTTGTTTTGTGCTTGTAGGTGTAAGGAAGGAGCTCATTTGGAAGGGTATTTAGGGGGTCCAATAATATGGTTGCATGCTTTTATTTTATGCATTTTGTTAGCTTTTTGTCCTAGGGTGCACTCTACTTTGTCAAGGTGCACTTGGGACTGCTAGGAGTAGTTTTAAGGGCCTAGGAGCCACTAAACCCCCTTTTTTCTATTCCTAGTTTACCAACTACACCTAGAACTTAAAAAATATGCCCTTTTGGGCCCTAACTACTTCATGGGCATAGTCTGCACTATCTAGGTGCACTTGGGAGTATAGGTTTCAAAATTTGCAGTTTCTAGGTCTTATTCAGGCACTGTTTCCCCACAACTTGCCTCTAACTTCCCAACTATGCCCAGAAACTACCAAATGCACCCTTCTGGGCCCTAGCTATGTCATGGGCATAGTCTACACTATTTGAGTGCACTTGGGGATGTTTTGAGTCATTTTGGTCTTTTGGGGTGTAGCCTACCCTGTCAGAGCACACCTAGTTCACAAGAAACACACACATAACATAGAATCTGCATCTAAGGTTTCTATCACTCTCTAGTACATAGGTTAGATTATTTTGTGTTACTAATGGTTTTTTTGCAACATGTGGAAATCATTGGATAAAGACTAATCATTGAAAAATACTAATGCTTGTTTTGCAAGACATTGTGTGTTTGTCAAAACAATGTCTATGGATTTCTTAGATTAAATAACACTTCATTTGGTACTTAAAATGAAAATTTTCTTTTCTACCTAGCATGTCTATGGTGTTTAATCCCTAGGGGTTACATTGGACATATCCTCTCCCCTCGCCATTTGTGGATCTTGGGTGTAAGAGAAATTTTTGTAACTTCTATAGGAGGCCTGCTTTGGACCAAGATACTCAATATTGGGTATGCCAAGGGATGACCTTAGAATGGTAATAGGCAAAAAGCCAGATACACATTTCAGTCAATATATAAAATTTTATTACGGTGAAAGTTGGGTCAACGATATTGTTGTGTGATAGCTCTCCTCCAGTACCCTTGTGGTGCATCAAACCCCAGTTCTCGAGGCTAGGAGACCTTCTAAAAAAGTTTATCATTCACTTGTCAAACATAATTCCCTTAATAAAAACTATTTTTAAGTGGCCAAAATCCTTTCTATCCATTGTCTCAAGGGGTCACCCATGCCCATGAAGACATCCTACATTCTTACGATCCTTAGTAGAGGCAATAGTCCCCTAGGAACTCATGCCCCTTGGGAAGCAGATCTTGGTAGCCCCAAGAAGTGAGTGCACTATAAGGGGGAGCCTAGTGTGCCAAGATCCTAGGTTTTTTGCTTTGCATAAGTGTGAATAAACTTTGTTTCAAGTAGGAATCCAGTGGATATAGTCTTAAAGCCTAGATTGTGGTGTGACTATTCACTTTTAACAATAGCTATTCTTGTCTTAATGTGTCTTGCGTGTGTGTAAAACATAATAAAGATAAAAGCCAAAATTCAAATTTACACCTTTGAAACTTGCAAAAACTTTTCAAAACATTACACATTTTCAAAAAATTTCAACCTTGTCAAAACTTTGCAAAATTTGCTCAAACACATTCAAAGTAAAACACGGCAACTTGTGATCCTAAATGTGCTTGGAAAAACATAGATTTCATCCTTGTATAGACTCCACTTGCATTCACCCTAGTCTAGGCATCATACTTTCATTGTATAGGTTTCATCTTGTATCTTTTAGCACTTACTTAGTATCCCTAATTTTCACATTGCAATCATTAGCATTTGGCTAGCATCCTTTGTATTTCAACCTCAAAATCAACACTTTGCATTGCCCATCTTACATCTTTACATACCCAACCCTCATCTTGACCACTTTAACCTTCATTTTGGATTTCATAAGAATCATTTTGAACCTTCATTCTTGTTTTAGCATTGTCCCCTATTGTTTAGCCCTCTATGACATCAATCTAGAAAACATAGCACCTAGAATTGCCTTAGTTTTAGCCCAATTTACCAACTATGCCCTGAAACTACCAACTGTGCCCAAACTAGAACCAACTACACCATAGGAATAGATGGTACTATCTAAGTGCACTTGGTGGTTTGAGGGCCCAGTTTGGGATTCTATATAACATTTTGAGGCTTTTACAGTGTCCTTAGGTACCTGGATAGGCCCCCTTGCATTAACATACCCTAATTTGCATCCTACATCTCCTAGTCTTCATTGCCTTCACTTAAGAAATCATTTTTTTGGTCATAACCCATATTTTTCACCTTCTAACCCATCCTAGCATCAATCCTAGTATCTTAGCTTCCTGGCATATCAATTTGGCAATCACATCACTCAGAATCAACAAACATTTATCCTAGCTTCCCAAATGTGCCCAGAAACTCTCAACTATTCCCAAAATGGCTCCAACTACACCATAGGCATAGTTGGTACTATTGGATCACACTTGGAATTTTTAGGGTGCACTTGGGAAACTACATGACCATTTTGGGCCTCCAAACTGCACTTTGGAACCCTAAAACTACATTTAGGAGCCTCTATACCTCCTCATTTTGCACTTGACCGAAAACCACATCTTGCACCCAAAATCTCATTTTTCACCTTATGACCTTTGCATATTGCATATTCAATCAGCATAACCACAATTTCAAGTCCCCTAAGCATCATTTTGAATCCCAAAACCTTTGAACTTAGTCAAAAATCTGAACAAAGTATGAGTCTTAGAGTATCTCCTAGTGTTAACAGATGATGGATCTTGACTAGTATTTTTATATTTTCCTATCATTTTATTTTGTCAAACTCTATCTATGTCTTGATATATTTTACCTTTTCATCTTTTATCAATTTGATCTTTTTTTCTTTTAGCACTTTTTGGTAAGGATCGAAGTTCCATTATCACAAGGTTAAACTCCTAGACAAAATACTTTCTAAAGGTTTCACCTAAGTTCAAAACTTTAAATATATACCCTTGTCATTGCATTATCATATTCTTAGTGTCCCTAAATGTCATTTTGGCTTACCCTAGTGGCATATCCCCTTCATTTTGCATTGTTCAAACCTTAGCATCATTTTCACTATCAAACCCTATCAAATTGTCCATCAACCAAATTGTCTCCTTGATCACTTGTCCTCATTTTGCATATCACAAACATAATTATCAACCATAGGAAACCATCCATTGCATATCCCACCTTGCATACATCACCTTTATCATCATTACCAAGTCCAAAACATAAGCCTAACCTTCATTTTGCATACCTTTAAAATGTCACCTTGCATTTGCATTTGCATAACATCACTAGAACATTTGCACTTTGCATACCAAAACCCTAGTTCATTTGGAATTTTCCTAGGTTTCATATCATCCCTAAACACTTAAAATCCAAAAAACACTCGTATCTTGCATACCAACATCCTGATTATCAAGTTTTAACCTATTTTATGAACTGCACACTTCAGGTGCATAATTGGTAGTTTCAAAGTGCACTTGGTAGTTTTAGGGTGCACTTGGTAATTAGTGATTTCATTCTAGGTTCCATAACCCCAATCAGCACTCTCACAACTTGCATTGCATCCCAAAACCTTAGAAATCACTTTAAATTCTCAAAACACTCAAAATTTGCATTTTAGGCACCCTAGCACCTCTATTTACCCATTGCATACCTCCTACTTTCCAATTGCTTACCTTCAGAACCCCAACTATGTCATGGGTGCACTTGGTACTATTTGAATGTAGTTGGTAGTTTAGGTGCACACTTGGGATGCAGAAAGTCCATTTAGGTTTCCCTCCATTGCATCTGCATTCTTAGGTATCATTTCAACACTTACTAGGACACAATCAGCCCAGAGACCCAAATAACTTTATCAACCTTTATTTTCTAAGGAAAAAAAATACAACCAAAACCTCTTCCAAGATAGAAGAAGAACAAGAAAACCCAATAGACATTTGACAAAGACAAAATTGAGGCATCACAACCATTACTTGCAGACCCCTTGAACATGTATCCAAAAGAGCACCATAATCAAGCTATGACACAACAAACCTTAAACAATGCACCTACTATGCAGTTTCCTTAAAACACTTCCCCTACACATGGGATGGTCCAATGGAGTCCTAACTTTGAACCTATATTTGTTCTGATACCACTAGGAGGAGAAAGTGTACCAACCACAGCCAGAGATGAACAATCACATTCCTTTGGATTTAGCCAACCTAACACAAGTACCTTCAAGCCTAACACATCAAACATACAAAAAGGTGCCATGCACCTCAGTGATGATTCTAACACTAATTATGGAATCACTGATAAACAAATGGCTAGGGCATGTCAAGACAAAAATTTCCACAAGAACTTCAAATGTTTGGCAGCCCAAGAAATTGTCAAATTCAACCCAAATGTGGAAGGACCTAAGTCCAAAAATCAAACTAACTCAAAAATTGAAAACATACAACCCATGAACAATTTGGATTTAGGTAAGGCAAAAAAACCTTTGGAGTTTTCAAATGCAATAATGGCACCTATAAGGTCCCATCAAGAATCAAACATTGAAATCCTCAAAAGTACATTTGAACACATCAATGTTAACCCCTTGTTCAATGAAATACCACCAATTCCTAAACACCCCAAAAGGACATTAAGACTTGATTTTAGTCACATGATGCAACAACAAGATGCACCTAAAGGGACCTATGCTCTAGGGATGTCAGAAATACCTCCTTTGGAGACAAATCAACAAAGTGCACCTTTGCTCCTAACTCTACCAAGTGTTATGACATCAAATGTTATGGAGCCTCCCATGAGTACACTATGTGAAACATCAACTACAACAATCTCTATTGATGCACAAAGGAAAAGTCTTATTGACATTACACCTATTCCCAAAAGGAATGCACCTCATTTTCAAGTCAATATGATGTCCCAAGGAGAAACCTCTAACACACAAAGGTGCCAAAGCAAAAATACCAACATGGTGATCACTTCTCAAGGACATAACCAACTACCTCGACAACATCAACCAACAATAGTCCAAGGACCTAATTTTTCCAACACACATTTAACATATCAACAACAAAATCAACCACAACAGCAACAACCTCAAGTGGTGCAAGGATCCAACATCCCTAACATAAAATCCAACATAAACCCACTTGAATTACATGCAAAATATCAACAATAGTTTGAACAACAATTCCAACATCAACAAGCCATGTTTGCTAAGCAAAAAGAGAAACTCAAGTAGCAATTAGAATACCAAAGATGACTTGAGCAATAACTTTCATATCAACAACATTTGCTATGACAACAAAAGCATGTACCACAACAACCTCAACAGATACCTTTACAACAATAATCACATACATGGCCTCACTTGTAACCAACAGAGGTATCCCAACAACAAACACAACAAAAAAACATGGCACATAAATTGTAGTCAATATGAGAATAAGTGCCACATCAAATACCATGTCAAGTACCCCAACATTTGTCACAATAGGGCTTCTTTTGTCTTCAAGATTCCAACATACCTCCACCACCTAGTGACACATCACTAGACTCATCAGACATAGAAATGTCAAAAACAAGTACACATAGCTCCCGCCATAGCAAATGGTCTACTGATAGGTGCAAAGGACTTGAAGTAAAGACTATCATGCAAAACCCTAATGAAGAGCTATTGCAACAATTCAAACAACTTTCCAAACAAATTGAGGCATTTGGAGTCCAAAAGAAATAGGCTCTATATACAGAAAGGGACCTACATCCTAATCCATTTGACAAACTTCCTAATCCATTTGACAAAAGTTTGTATATGCCTCCATTCCCAAAAAAATTTGAGGCTCCAAGGTTAAGAAATACCAAGGAAAAGGAAACCCTATTGATCATATCTGAGAATTGTGTGCCTCATGTACCAAACTCAGTGATGAGCCCACTTAAATCATGAGATTGTTCCCTTGTTCTCTATGTGGGCCCACACTTGAATGGTATTCAAAACTTTTTGGTACTATCAAATCATTATTAGAACTCATAGACAAGTTCATCTCCCACTTTTCCTTAAACATTACAAATGAGGTGACAATCTCTGACCTATACTCAACTAAACAAAAGACAGGAGAATCATTCATCACATTTTTACTTTGCTAGAGAAACTTAGGCAGTCAATGCTCACTAGACATTCCTGAAGAACAACAAGTAAACTTTTGCATTGAAAACTTATTCATAGAATTAATGTATGAACTCAAAATCAAGATTCCAAGCACCATTCTAAACTAATGAAAAAAAGGGCTAGTATTGAAGATGCTCTTATCCATAAGGGAATCATCAAGATAAGCAAGGAAAACACAAACACCAGTTCCTCTAATGACAAGCCAAAAAATTTCTCCAAAATCAAGAATGTGACTAATGATGGCACTATGGATGCCCACATGATTAGAATAGCACAACCTCAACTATCTTTGAAAGGTGCAAATCCTATGAATTCACAAACTCCCAATCAAACATCAGCCCCACAACAAAAAACTAAGACTTCCAGATAGGACAAACCCCAAAGGCATCCTAGAACCAAGGATAGGAAATTCACACCATTGGAGATACCTCTTCAGACTACACTACAATAGTTACTCATTAATAACTTGCTATAGTTACCCTTGATCAAAGATGAACCATTAACTAAAGTAGATTGGTGGGATGACAAAAATTATTGTGATTACGACCACACCAAAGGACATAAGACCTCATAATGTTTCCAACTAAAACATGCAATACAAGACCTTATTAATGATGATGTAATCATAGTTGATCCATCACTATTAACATCCAACTCTAATCACACTATCTTCAAAGATCCTTTGGGTAATCATGACAAAGAGAAGCCCTCTAGTTCAAACTCAAACTCACAAGGTAATGTGAATTACACTCACATTGGACATGACTACACTATTAATTGTTTCAATGAGTTTGATTCCCACATATCGACATTCATATTGAAGGCTAAAGACCCTTTTTGCATTGTCACTACACACCATACCAAGATTACCATACCTGGAGCTCCATCTAGACCTACTACTTCTACTAGACCTATACCCCTTAGTAGTGCTACTCCTACTTCATCTAATTATAGCCTTGTTGAATAGCTCGGCAAGACCCTTGTGCAAATATCCATTTTGGACCTATTAAATGCATCTCCCCAACATCAAAAGATCTTGGATTAATCCCTTAAAGAGTTAGTAGTCCCAAATAACATTGATGTTTCCTAGTTCTAAGCCACGGTTGAGAATATATCTGTGTCATAGCATATAACCTTTTCCCCTCGAGAAATCCTTAAAGAAAAACCCAACCATAATGATCCCCTTCACCTTGAAGTCTTTTTCCACAATGTTAAAGTTAGACATGTCTTGAAAGATGGAGGAGCAAGGCTGAATATCTATACACTTAAAGTAGTCAAAGGTTTGGGTTATTTTGAAACAAACGTGGATCCCTCTTGAAGGATCACAATCAAAGCCTATGATGATGGTGAACATTTCTCTATAGGGGTCATCATCTTAACTATCAAAGTTGGTCTAGCTACTAAGAACACTTTATTCTAGGTCCTAGATATAGAAATGAACTGCAACACGATACTAGGTTGCCCATGGATCCATGCTATGAAAGCATTTTCTTCTACATATCACTAGCACCTAAAGTTCTCCTATAATAATATAGAGGTAACCATCCTAGGTGATCCAAATCCCTTCCAGTTATGTGCCAATCTTAGAGGAACCATTGCATACTAAGTCCCGACAAACCATGGAGCAAATCCCCTAGAGTCATCCAAGTATGCTGACCCTTCCACACTTACACTCAAATTTAAAGGAAAAGCTCAAAATCCAAGACCAAGGCTATGGTGAGTACTCCATGTCACATGCCTTTCACATTGGGAAACTTCCTTTATCTCCTAAGTCATATGGTAAACCTCAGCTTATATAGAACAAGCCCAAGTTCACATTTCAAAAGAAACCTTTTGTGGCTTTCACTAGTGGAGGTGGACTACATGAAGAACATGTCTATGAAAATACCTCTACATGGATTGAAAAGGCTAAATTAGAGCAAGAACTTACTCCTATATCCCCTAAAAAGTATGGACCTAGATTCATCATCATGCAGAAAAATGGATATGATGGATGTAGTGGCCTAGGACCTCAAAAGCAAGGCATTGTTCAACCTATCACTGCATCAAGATAACCTCAAAGCTTGGGACTTGGGTTCAAACCATTTGTTTTGGGTTTTCCAAATATTAAGTCATCTTCAACTAAGGAGGTGACCACTTCAAATGATGACAAGGCATCTGAGAACAACCAACCCAAACCCACCCAATTTGTATCCAACATTGATGATCCTGATACCTCCCTTAGTCTTGATCATATGTTTGCTGACCCTGATAGCCTACTTGTGGAATATAAACATGTCAATCCACCTATAACTCAAACTAATTCTTCACCTTGGATCTAAAAATTTTGGGATCCAAGCCCTCTTACCTTTGAACATGATCTTGATGACATCACTAAAGTAGATATCCATATATATGCCTTCAACCAGAGCTTATTCAACACTGATGATGGCATTTCCCTAGTTTTCCTTGAACTTATTGATTGGGACCAACAAGGACCACCAATGTTTGACTAGTTTGAAAATGATGATGCTATCACAAAATTCTTTGAGCTTTGTGACGATTTACCACAAGGTGATCACAAGTTTTGGTTTTCCATTGATCTCAACATCATGGCATATTTTGGGGAGTCAACTCCATCTTCTAGTGACAAAATTGAGAAAATAACAAAAAAAGACACTAGTAGGTCTTTTGTGAAAATAAAAAAGCATCACTAGACCATAAAATAGTAAAAATGAAGGAGATATCAGAGGTTGAAAACCTCTTTGAGGTGCCCAAGGATGGAAGATTAGACACACTTCCATTAAAGTAAAGATCAACATTAATGGTGGAAATGATAGAAGAGATTAATTTAGGAACTCCTAACAACCCCAAGGTCATACATTTTGTAGCCTCATTATCACCAAAGGAAAAGGATGAATTTATCAGATTCTTTCTAGAGAGGCAGATCAACTTTGCCTGGTCTTATGTGGACATGCCTAGATTAGACCTTGAAGTAGTCCTTCATCACTTGCCACTAAAACCAAGAACAAAACCAGTACAAAAAAAGTTGAGAAAATGCATCGTCAAGTTGCCCTCCTTGTCAAAGTTGAAGAAATTATTGGATGTTAGCTTCATCAGATCCATTGATTATGCCAAGCGGATGTCTAATCTAGTACTAGTAAGAAAACACTCTAGGGGCATCTAGATATGTACTAATTTTTGTGACCTTAAAAAGGCATGTCCTAAGGATGATTTTCCTTTACCAAATATAAATATCATTCTAGACATCACAGCTAGGTATGAGATGTTATCACTAATGGATGGCTTTTCCAGCTACAATCAGATAAGAATAGCCCCTAAAGATCAATACAAAATAGTTTTTACATGCCCTTGGGGAACATACTATTGGAATGTCATGCCATTTGGTCTTAAAAATTCTAGGGAAACATATCAAAGAGCAATGACTACAATATTCCATGATTTCATGCACATCCTCAGGCAAGACTATGTTGATGACTTACTTTGCAAATCCTACAAAAGAAAAGATCATTTGGGTATCCTAGATCAGATATTCAACAAAATTGAATCCTATAAGCTCTGTCTAAATCCAAAAAGGTTTGTATTTGGGGTTCTATTTTGAAATCTCCTAGGATACATTATTTCTCAATGAGGCATTGAAGTGGATCCTGAGAAAGTAAAAGTGATACTTGACATGCCTCCTCCAAAAAATTTGAAAACCTTAAGAGTACTACAAGGAAGATTACAATCTATCCATAGATTCGTTGCACAACTAGCAGATAAGTGTTACTCCTTTCAACACCTCTTATGTAAGGGAGTATCCTTTTAATGCAACAAGTAATGCCAAGAATCTTTCCAACAGCTCAAGGATTATCTTCTACATCCACCAGTTTAATGGCTCCTATTCTAGGCAAACCATTCATTCTATACATATCTGCTATAGATATAGCATTAGGAGCTCTCTTAGCCCAAAATGATGAACAAGGAAGAGAGCAAGCCGTATATTACATCAGTAGAACACTTGTGGGCTATAAACTAAATTATTCACTCATTGAATGAGCCTATCTTGCTGTTGTCTTTGCAGCCCAAAAGTTGAGACATTACATGCTCCATTAGAAAATACTGCTCATCTCTAAGATTGACCCACTAAGGTATCTACTAAGTAGGGATTCTCTCACGAGATGCTTATCCAAATGGGTCATGAACCTTAGTGAATTTTATAGAGAATATGTAGATAGAAAGTCAATCAAAGGCCAAGTGATAGTAGATTAGTTAGCAGAAGCCCCTATGTTAGATGATCATCCCATGTTGATAGACTTTCTAGATGAGGCCATATTTCACATGGATGTAACTAATGAATGGAAGCTTTATTTTGATGGATCACATACACGAAATAGTTTAGGAGCTGGCATTATGTTTATCACTCCTCAAGGAGACACAATCCCCAAGTCATACAAGATAGCATTCCATTGTACAAAAAACATAGTAGAATAAGAGACACTGATCATAGGACTCAAGATAGCTATCCAATGGAACATTCAACATTTACAAGTCTTTGGGGATTCCCAATTGGTCATCTACCATGTTAATGATGACTATGAAACCAAAGATGATAAACTAATGCCCTACAAGTAGATGGAAAACTTCCTTAAGTCTAAATTTTTCACTATCTCCTTTTGTTAGCTACCAAGAATGCAAAATAAGCAAGCTGATGCTATGTCCACCATTGTTCTATGATTGATATGCCTCAAAATGTGGAATGTTGTGAATTCCTTGTTGAGAAACTTTTGATTCCAACATTTGAGCTCCCTCAATTTGAGTTTGTGTGTGAACTCGTTGGTCCTAATTCTCCCTAGTATCAAGACATTTACAATTACCTACATGCCCAAATCCTACCACCAAACTTATCCAAAAATCACCATTGAGCCTTTATTTTTCAAGCCACTACATATGTCATCATTTGTGACACCCTTTGTAAGATATCCTTTGACCAAACCCTTCTTAGATGGCTTGACTTGCAAGAAGCTGAAATTGCCTTGCATGAGGTTCATGAAGGTATATGTGGAGGCCATTTCAATTGTCTAAGTCTAGCCAAGCAACTTATTAGAGCTAGGTACTATTGGCCTAACATAGAACACGATGCCCATGAATTTTACAAAACATGTCATAAGTGTCAAATACATAGCAATCTAATCCATGCACCAACACAAGAATTGCAGCCAGTCGTATCACCATGGCCCTTTTCATAATGGGCATTTGATCTTATTGGAGCTATTTCTCCTTTGTCCTCTGATGGTCATAAGTTCATTATCATAGCGATAGAATATTTTACCAAGTGGGTTGAAGCTATCCCTTTGACCTTCACCACTGGCAAGCAGATCTCAAGGTCTATTCTAAACTACATCACATGTCAGTATGGAGTCACCTTGGCTATTATTATTGGTCCATTTCAAAACAAAGATGTAGACAAGCTCTGGGAGAAGTACACCATATACCATGGATATTCTAGTATTTACCATCCATAGGGCAATGGCCAAGCAGAAGCATCTAACAAGACCATTGTTAAGATTCTCCAAAATATTGTCAATGATTTGGGTTGAGATTGGCACCTCCAACTAAATCCATCTCTTTGGGCATACCAAATAAGTGTGCATGCTCCTACTGGCACAACACGATATACTCTCATCTATGGCACTAAGGCCATACTTCCTATTCAAGTTGAAATTCCATCATTGAGAGTATCCCTAAAAGATGTTGTTGATGATGAAAACTACTGAATATCTAGACTCCATGAGCTAGAAAAGCTTGATGAATGGAGACAAGTTTCTTTGACACATTTGCAAGCTTACCAAAACTAACTCAAATGAAGCTATACCAAGAAAGTCTAAGGTCATCATTTTGAGGTCAATGATCTGGTCCTAAAGATGAACTACAAGACTTAGGAGCATAAAGAAAAAAAAGGAAAATTTGAGCCAAATTGGGATGGACATTTTGTAGTTACTGCATCATTTGGGTCCAGAGTATATCAGCTTGCAACTCTAGAGGGTGAACCATTGCCTATGTCTATCAATAGCATGCGTCTTTGCAAGTACTACACTTCATTCTATCTAAAAGTCCTTAAAAAAAATATCCATTTTTTTTTTAAAAGTCCTGAAAAAATATCAAAAAAATAACAAAATCTCCTTAAAAAAAAGTCATGAAAAAATGGATGCCTTGATTAAAACCTGGCAAACAGGCATCTTGGCACAAAAATTTGAGTCAAGAGAAATTTTTTTTCCAAAATTGAAGACCTAGCAAATAGGGACCATGTGTAATTAGTTATTGCTCCTCCATCTATTGGGATTCCATCTAGTTTTCCCCACTCTATCAATCATTGATCATATCCTTCATATTGCAAGACATCCCTAGTCCCTTATCGTGGCTCATGAACTAGTTAATGTCCTTTGTTATCTTACCAAGCATTACCAGCCTATACACACTTTGTCATTGGCCTTTGTACATAGTTTGTGTCTTGTCTAGGGGCATATTACCTACATGGTGCATGAGTTTGAACTTGAACTAGGGGCATATCCCTAAGAACTTTTTATGCATTAGAATTATCACATAAAAAATTGGAACTAACACTTGTATATGCTTTTAAAATCCTAAAAAAAATCCTAAAAATTCAAATATGATCTTGAAGAAATCACTAAAAATAATATAATGTCCTTTAAAAAGCATTGAAAATCATAAAATGTCATGAAAAAAGTATTAAAAATCATAAAATGTCATAAAAAAAGCACTAAAAATCATAAAATGTCTTTAAAAAATTCATAAAAATCATAAAATGTCCTAAAGAAATAGTCACACCAAAAACATTAAATATCCCCAAAAACCCTAAAAATCATAAAACCCATTAGAAATTTACAATAAACCTTGTACATATTCATTATGCATAACCACCTATTTTGCATACACACTTGCACTTTGTAGACTGAAACCCAAAGCACTACACTTTCAGGACAATCATACTATCTAAGCAACATGAACCAACATTCAATCCAACATGTCACTATGAACCTATCAATTGAATCCTCAAATAGAGCTATCACATCATCAACATGTCAAACACCATCTAAACACCTAAAACACTAAAAATAAAGTAATGATGGACAAGAATAGTTGTTGGCTCACACTATTCAGTGAGTGATTTATTTTTTTCTTTATTTTTCTTTGATCATGTTCCTATGCCACTTGATGCTATAAATAGATCTATGAGAGTGGTCGGGATGGTTCATGGTCATCTTTTTCTATTTCTATCTATTACAATGTACTTTTGAGAGTCAGGGGCATGTGCATATGCCTCAAGAAGGATAAAGTCATTTGGCCAAATTGATCATATTTCATCATTCATATCCTCTTTCACATCAACTTCATATCATCATGAAATCATTTCAAATCAACTCAAAATCACCCCAAATCAACTCAAAATCACCTAGAATCAATCATAATCATCAAAAAATGTATCAAAAATCTCAAATCAATCATCATCTATCCAATCCTATGCATTTTTGTGGCTTTTAGTGCCTTGGAAACCTATCAATCTATTAATCTTATCAATCTAACCTTAATATTGTTATGGCCCTTAGTACTAGGTCAAACTATCATTCATGTCATCTAATCTTTAACATTGTTAAGGCTTTCAATGTCAGATCATGATTATCAACCATTTTAATAATATTGATAGCATTTATCGATGTTATTATGATCAACCATATCAATCAATCTTGATCCTGTAGCATTTACAATGTCAGTTAAATGTTACGTATCAATCAATTCATGTCATGTGTCCTTGGTATGTTATCAATTTCAATTAATCAATCTGACCATGGATTTGGTCTACTTATCATCATCTTATTTGTTCTATATTATCATCACATTTTCATCAAAGGGTACTATTGCATTTATTTAATCAATTTTGGCCAATCATCTACTAATTTTCTCTATAAGATTAAATAACCCATAATCTAATCCTATTCTTCTTACTAATTATTCTTCCTAATTATCATCCTCAATTAATTAATTTTATTAATTTATTGGTTCATCATTTTCAAACCATGGAAATTCTTAATTTCCTAAGTCACATTTTCATCCATTAATTCATTTTTTTTACTAATTCCTATTTTGTGGAATAAAGGAATTTTAATTTAAATATTCTACAAAATACTGACATCATCATGACACTTGGGTATGAAACCTCATGGATTCTCCTTTTCCATTTGGCTAAGATATGTCATAATCCAATATTCTTATTCCCTCACGCATGTCCATATTTGGCTTATTTGTCATAGATTCTTGGCTTTAAGTGGACTTGAGGTGTCTTATGATGTGTCATAGATTCTCTTCCACATTTAGTCAAGTTTAACTTCCATGCATCATAGAATCCCACATTTGGCATATTTTTTCATATGCATCATGGATTCTCAAAGGAATCTTGTGCCAAGTCACATATCTAAGGGTTACAAATCCAATGCTCTCATCCTCCATGCTAATTATAAAATGGGCATTCTTCCTATCATTTTTGGTCCCTAATTCTTGAGTTCTTGAGGTCCCTAGTTTCTCATTTTTCACTCTTGCTCTCACATCCAAATCAAAACTTCTAGTATTCTCACAGCATTATCATTATCATAGGCTTTTGCTTCAATTTTGTGTGCACTATAGGCAACTTTGGAGCTACATCATTTGGAGAAGAAAGAAGGACATGGGAGCTAGAAATGACAGAGGGAGTTTTAACTTTGTTTGCTTTCTTTATTAGTTTGGCTTTTATGGTAGACTAGTGCATGCTAATTTATGTTGATTGAGTTTTTGATTTCTCATAGTATGTTGTGCATCAGCATTTTGGCCCTTGGACCCTTCTAGGGTGCAGTCTTCACTTTTAGAGCATATTTGGGCTTCCCAAGTGCATCCTAGGTGCACTTGGTACTGTCATGATGCACTTGGGCTTACCATGTGCACACTAGGTGCACTTGGATGAGTTTTGAGTGCACTTTGGCTAGTAGGATGCTTACAACTACTCCTAGGGCCCCTATGCTGCACTCTGGAGGCCATAACTTTTGTAGTTCAACTCTAATTTATGAACTATCAATTTTTTTGGACTCATATCTTTCTTGTGAACATAATGATCTATCAGGTTCATTATTTGGTCACCATATTGAGTGGTAATCCTTGAAACTACTCTTGAGCTCTTGATTGAACCCGTCAGGTTGATTTTGGCCGCCAAAGCCTTCTAAGGCACATTATGCACTTTTAAAGCACACCTAGGTTACCTAAGTGCATCATGGGTGCACTTGGTACTATAACATTGTCCTCCATTAATTCCATTTTTTACTAATTTCTATTTTGTGGAATAAAGGATTTTTAATTCAAATATTCCATGAAATATTGACATCATCATGACACTTGGGCTTGAAAACTCATGGATTATCCTTTGACATTTGCCTAAGATATGTCATAATCCAATATTCTTATTCCCTTACGCATGTCTATCTTTAGCTCCCTTTGTCATAGATTCTTCGCTTTAAGTGGGCTCGAGGTGTCTTATGATGCATCATAGATTTTCTCCTACATTTAGCCAAGTTTGACTTCCATGCATCATAGAATCTTATACTTGGCATCTTGTGTCATATGTGTCATGTATTCTCAAAGGAATCTCTTGCCACATCACATATCTAAGGGTGAAAAATCCAATTCTCTCATCCTCCATCCCCATTATAAAATGAGCATTCTTCCTCTCATTTCCAGTCCTAATTCTTGAGTATTTTTCAAGTCCTTAGCTTCTTTGCATTTTCATTCAATTTCTCTCAAGCTAAAATCACAACTTCAAGTATTATCATAGCATTATCATCACTATAGGCTTTTTCTTCATAATTGTGTTCATTATAGGCAATTGGGAGCTACAATAATTTGGAGAAGAAAGAAGGACATGGAAGCTAAAAATGAAAGAGGGGGGTTTCTAACCTTGTGTTTCTTTCTTTATTAGTTTGGCTTTCATGGTAGACTAGTGGGTGCTAGCATATGTTGATTGGGTTTGTGATTTTCTCATAGTATGTTATGCATTATCCCATTTTTTGGTCCTACAACTTTACCTGCATTTTTGACAAAAAGTTCACCTTCATGTGATGTGATGAGCTTGAACTCGGGTCAAGCTGTAACCTTTGAGCACTAGCCTTTGTGTCCACATCAATCTTATTCAATTTCTCCTTTATATCCTTGGTGTATTTGGTAACATTACAAAAGCTTACCAAAAAGTGATGTTACACTTGTGAAGGATTGTTCAAGGTTGGTCAAAATTGAGGATAACTCTACTTGATTTATTGCAATGTGTTAAGCAATGTGCTCAAGCACCTTATTATCAAATTTCTTCTCTGCCTTCTCAGTGATCTTCTCTTGGCCAAAAGTTTCCTCATTGAACTTATTCACATCCTCTTCTAATTGTAAAAAAATGTGTTGAGATGAGTCAACATCAATACCTATGGCCTTAGTAATTATATTTTTGGCATTCTCAATTATTGTGAATTCTCTGTCTCCCTCATCTTTATGCTATTTCTACCTTTCTTTTTTCTCTAAAAGCTAACTAAAAAATATCATTTCATTTTTGTGGCATTATCTAGATATATCTTAGGAATAACAATTTATTTGTCCAAGTCTATGTCTTCATCAATTTCTTTCCCAGTAAGCTCAAGTTTTAGAGGAGTATTTAGTTTTACTTCTATGCTTACTTCCTTGGACTTTGAAATGGAAACAATAGTAGAAGTAGTTAGAATAGCAAAAGAGACCTTAATGTGTCCAACTAAAGGAAAAATGAAAGAAGTACCAACTGTATCCAAAATTGATGTGCTTCCCAAAAATGAAGTACTAATAAGTAATGTACAAACTAGAATATTTACAACTAAAGAACTAACTGGAACAAAAACTAGTACAGTTAAAGCTATAGCAGACAAAATTTTGGAAAAAAATGGTAAACTTACTAAACAAGCTGTAGTAGAAGTTGACATAGTTTGAGAATTGGCAGTTGTGCATACTACTAAAATAGATTTCTTGGGTGCTGATGAAGAGGGCTATATCTTGGTAGATGAAGTAGTAGACACTTCTATTGTAGATACTTGGAGCTATGAGGTAGCAGGTGCAAATGATATTTTTGAGGTGGTTTTAATCTTTTTTGCTAAAGCTATCTCCAACCCTAATGATGTTGCTAGCTTAGGTGGAGAGTGAGGAAGGAAAGCAATGACTTCTACTACAATTTTCGTTGGATCATCTTCTTCATTTTCTTCCTTGTCATCCTCATCAACTTCATCCTCTTTCTATTCATCATCAACCTTTAGTTCCTAATAGTCTTCAAAATCAAATATAACACATGGAGTGTTATCATCTTCATTATCACTATCACCATCATCATCTTTGATCTCTACTAGATTGTCACTAGGTTTATGCAAATGATATATGTTGTTCGACATGTTTGTTGCATCTCTTACAACATGCTCAATATCTTATATTAAAATCAAACATGTGTGGAATTTGATCATCATTTTACCTTCATTATTTTTCATGGTTGCCTTCACTTCTACATTTGTAAGATTAGGCAATAATTTCTTCAATGATTGTTCATAAATATCTTTGGCTATCTATGTAGCTGACTCCCACCTTGTCTATAATCTCACTAACAATTCTTTTGAGATTTGGGGAGCAATCTAGTATGGGGAATACTTCCACTTTCCCATTTTGGAGAGTACCAAATCCTCAATTTGCATCTTCTTGGCATCAGTCCTTGTTTTAAAATTTAGGACCTTGAAGTTTGTGATGCAAGCTCCTTCATCCATCTGTTTTAACCTTTCCTATAAGGTAAGTCAGGGCTTGCTAAGCACAACTTCACCTTTACCTTTTCCTTTGCCTCTCTTGGTGAAAACAATTGTGGAGGCCTTTGGAGGTTTTTTAATGATTACCCTCCCCTTCTTCTTAGCTATCTCTACCTCCTTCTTTGATTCTATCTCTTCTCCTTCTTCTTCTTCGTCCTCTCCTTTTCCCTTGGTAAGCATTAGAGGGCTAGTGGTAGTTTTCATCTTTTCTATTTTCCTCTTGCTTTTGTTGATTGCTTGAGGTAGCTTGATTTCTAGTTCAATTTTGGATTTTACCTCATCATAAGTGCCAAAAAATGGTTTCTTAGGGTTTGTAGGCTCATTTACCAATGCTTCAATGATGTCCCTAGTTTGATCAATATTGACCTCATAAGGGAGAGGTTTTACCCATGCAATTTGAGGCCTAACTGCTTGAATATATACTCTATCATAGTCAACCATGAAACACACATAATCTTTATAATCTTAAACAAGTTTAGGAGGAATCCTGAACTTGTTGTTCATCCTTCCCTTGAAATCTTCAAAATAATTGTCCATTATGCTATCAAAGTTTACACCCATTTCTACAATAAACTCATTTATTTGATATAAAATGGGAACATCCTTTCTCCAGACAATAGAACCTTTAGATAGAAAGAATTTTTGTACATAGAAGAAAAGACACATCAAAAAAGAACCAAATTTACAAGGGTTGTTCTTTGATGTTCAGGTGGTGTCCATATTTTTGTTTAATTGTTTGAGTAGTAACTTTGATAGGTCAAATTCCATATTTTTCTTCACAACTTTAAATTCTAAGTCCACTACCTCACATGGCACAGTGTTGAAATGACTAGAGTTGTAAATATTGTGGGCAGTTACATGAATACCAAAGCTTAACTCCACATTAGGAATGGTGTTAATTTTCAAACCTCTACCATCCCAATCAGCTAGAGTTTTCTTCTGAAGTTCATCCTGATCTATAGTTTTGGTAGATTTTTCTTTGTTTAGAATGGGAAGGCCAGTAATCTTGTGAATCATCTTTTTGGTTATCAACATGGGCTTCTCTAACCATAATTGACCATTGTGCATGCGACTAAGAATATACCTAATCCATTTTATCTAAAAACTCCTTGGCGAGTGTGAGATATGGGTCAACCCTTTTGTTTCAAGATGCTTATGTTTGGGTTTCAATGAGCCATCAACATGCATTTCCTCTAAAGAACTATCCATTTCTTGGGTTCCTATCTCCAGAATTGAACACTTAAAATGAGTGAGTATGTTGTTAATTAGGAGTACCTTTGGTTGAATTTGAGATTGCACACCATTAGGGTCAAGTGCCTCCTCAACTACTAGAACTAGCTTGAAATTTGGCACTTTCCACTCCACAGCCTTAACCAACATCTCTGAACCCCTCTTTTCCTTGTTGCTTCAACTAGTTTTGGATTCCATTGCTGCTTGGTAAGTGAAATTTTTTTTTGAAAAAATTCTTCACTAGAAATTCACTCGAAATCACTTGGAATTTCTTGAGTGCACTTGGAAATCTCTTAGCTCTATGAATACTGAAGACACAGTGAGAAATCAAGTCAAATTCTGCCCTTTTTGATGAAAATTCACCAGTGATGCTAGGTACCATACTGATGTAGTGCATGATAGACTACCATCCAGTCACTAGCTAGATAAAAACTTGTGACCCAGCAATCAAAAAAAACTTTACTTTTCCTGACCTAGCTCAGTTGAGTCTTTGACTAACCTTACTTGGTATGAACTGAACTCATGTGATCATTTGGTATCTAATATACTAATTTGGATCTTCTACTTTCTTCCATTTGGAACTACTCAAGATTTAGCTTGAAGATGTAGTTCCTATCCCTTCTTTGAAGAATCTAATTTGCAATGGTGGAGTCACCCACTTCTTGAGTGACATTACCATCATTTGAATTGTTCTACTTGGTAGATTTAGGAATCCACTATTATCTCATCTACTTCCTAATATTATCAGCTTTAGCTTTCTTTTCATGTTCAAATCTTCCTATGTTCATGCAATTTTTAGCTATATGACCAATTTTAGTGCATGTATAACATCTTACTGTTGAATCTCTCTTTCTCAAGTGATGCCTTGTGCAGTCTATGCCAATGTGTCCATATTCTCCACAATAGTGACATCTACACCAGGTATTGTAATCCCAACCAAATATTACTTTGATAATTTCTTTGATGTATGACCTAACTTACCATAGTGATTGCGAGTAGGTCTTTTATTCCTTTGGATACCTTATTTGGAAGATTCACCTTCTTCTTTGTAACCAAGTCCTACTTTACCTTTTTGCCGATGAAGATTCCGCTCACTTTTTTGAGTCAATTGATCCATGTTTGCTTGGGATTTCATCATCCTTTCATTGAGTTGCTTTTCAGAGATTAGATCAACTTTCAATCTTTCATTGATCTATCTTTTAGTGATTAGATCATTCCTTAGGGTTTCATTTTCATATCTCAGATTCATGATTTCCTCATTTGCATTGGAGAGTTGATTGATAAGACTTTCTTGTTCAAGGGATTGGTTTTGATTTGCATTGTTCCTTGCCTCCAAGTCTTCACTTTCCTTATTCCTTTGTTCCAAGATTTCACACATTCTTATTGACTGAACTTCTTTTTCTCTTTTCAATTTTCTCATGTCTTCTTGTAGAGAGCCATTCTTTGCTAGGAGTTCTTTGATTACCTCATTAGCTTCATCTGAACTGCTTGATGGGAAAAATTCTTCAACATATTGATGAGCATTCATTTTTCTTGCAAGTTCCTTCCTTCTTTTTAGGATTTGGGAAAGATGCTCTTTTTCTTCCTTGAGTTGAGCTATGGCCATTTCTAGATCTAGCTTCTCATTTTGAATAGCTTTTTCAAGTCTGAATATCTCCATTATCCTTGATCTTTGCTCAAGTTATCAAACTTTATCCTAAGAACCAAAGAGCTTTGATACCAATTGTTAGAAATAATCAAGACTAGCTAGGTTACTGAGAGGGGAGGGGTGAATCAGTAACCTCAAAAACTTTAAATTAGTTTAGTACTTAACCATATAAATCATTCAGCCTTCATTGTTCTAATCTATTGCATGCATGAGAAAAGATAAACATTCATAACACATGAACACAGTATTTTGGTGACCTAGAAACCTTCCAAATAGAAAGTAAAACTGGGGAGGGGATGATACCCACAAAACTTCACTACTGTAGTATAAATTTGGCCTATTAGGGCTTAAATTGATCACTTCTGATGATCTACCTTGTTAAGAGCAATTTGGATTGCTAGGTCCACCTTGTTAGGGGTTTTACAAACATACAATGAAGTATGCACTCTATTACGAGATTTGTACAAATATTGTTAAGTCTACCTTATTAAAGGATTTGGAAAATTGATTCACCTATCAGAATGAAATAGTAGATTTGAATTACAACTTGATTGCTAAATGGATCTCAAAGTACAGATCACCTCTTGGGATTGATATGTCTTTGCTACTCCTTAATAACCTTGCTGAATACATTGCTCTGCTGCTGATTCACATTCACTTTTCTCAAAATATTACATGTCTATTCCTTAACATACTCATTATCATCATATTGTAAATGAAACAATACATTACATATATACTATTTCAATAATTACAATTGCAAGGTTGGCTAAAACACAAGTAAACAAAATATTACTAATTCAACAAAACAATAGAAAACTCAGACTCTTCAAGCTGACTTGGTGACCTTCTAATAATCAACATCCACTACATTACTTGACACCATCATGCACTCAATTGAAGTAGAAGCACGGTCCATAATAATCACACAATGTAGCTTGGAACTCAATAACCATTGGAGACTTGGTAGATATAGTGTCACTCAGTAAATACTAAATCCTTTGTTTACCTTACTATCACTTAGTAAACACTACACATCCATCACTCAGTAGAAACCAACTTATATCACAGAAACTAATAACTCGGTAGACATTGTGAAGCTCAATGATCACTACCTATTTGATGAACACTGTAAGCTTATATATACTATTGAACTGCCTGTTCATTCGGTAGCTTCAAGAATACTCGGTGTCAACTATTTAATGACTGAAATTACAAGGTAACCACTAAATTTTTGGTATAAACTATAGACTAAGTGATGATTTCAATAAGCATTTAGAATCGAATAACTGTTGTCACTAATGAAAAATACAATATAATGCCAACATTACTATCAGCAATGGCAACTGAACTATTTTTATAAAATGTTCTTGTAGTGTCCCTCTCCTCAAGTACACTCTCTAAGCATCATACCTAGCATGCAAATCCTCCAAATCAATTTTCTCTTGCACTAAATGGTTAGGGTTCAACCTAAAACCTTCCCTAATCAACTCTGGTGAAACACTAAAAATATTACCTCTAGCATGATTCTTGATCATCCTTGACATTGGTTCATATATCTTTGCTATCATCATCAAAGAAAACACTAAGAACAACTAGTTTGCCATTGTTAAATTCCCATACATTACTTAGAGGAGTATCATGTCTTCTCTTAAAAAAACCATTTTTCAAATATCTCTAAACCCCTAGTGGATGTTTTGACATCTCTTAACCAATTGGTATTGTCATAAAAATCCTCACTCACTAGTAACCTAGGCTTTTTTGGAACTAGATCTTTTCCTTTAGTAGCCTCATTAGTGTATTTTGGATTGTGGTAGTTGTTCTAGAAAATCATCATGCATAGCTCTTAATTGATAATCTACCTTTCCCAAGAAATCCCTTTGTGGAGGGATTTTATCTATATTATCACAATTGAAACTACAATTTCTTGACTAACTAGAGGTTTCCAATACCTACCTAGACAGACTTGCTTGCTCCACTAAATTTGTTTTTTGCAACAATTCATGGCTTGAGAAAATGCAACTTGAACTATGAATCTTGTTGTATTCAAAAATATCTATTGCTTGGTATTCAATAATGAAAGAATGAAAAAAATTATGCCAATTAGCTTTACACAATTTTGCATTGATCAAAATTAATGTTCTAATAGCTACATTTTAGGTCATACTACAAAATTTGAAGCCTAGCCATCAATCTGTGCAAAATCGGATGATTTTATTATAAAACTTGAAAAGATGCATTACCTTTTTGAGAAGTCAGACATGTGTCAACATGTCACTTGCCCACTTTAGTTAAATTTCAAGCATCTTCAAAATCTAGGGAAGTGATGACCATCGATCTTCATTTGATTGATGATCCTAAAACATTCTAGCTATCTCTACTTTCACTTTAAAACTTTAGGCCCACTGATCCAACTCAACATCATCTAGAAACTCATGAAAAAGGGTAATCCAACCATGTCCACATGTCATCACCTCACTTGCCCACTTTGGTTAAGCTTTGACCACTTTCAAAATGTGGGAAAGTGACAACTGTTGATCAAACAAGATGAGACGGTTCCACAAAATTTATATTCTTCTTTCCTAGTCAGCATTTTTAACCAACTTAAAAATTCCAATCTATCAACTACTTTGACACAATTCCTTTTACATCCCACACCTAAATCTGGTCCCACTTCATCCATGAGGTAGCTTGTTTCTTTTCTCCTTTTGTTAAACCTTACACATCTTCAAAAAATGGGTAAGCAACAATCACCGATCTTCATTTCATCGATGACTAGGAACTTGCACAATCCTACATTGCTTTAAAACCAAAGGAAATGGGGGCCCATAAGGATATGTTTCACAAGGTCATATTCCACCTTTAGTTAAATATTGCAACTTTAGAATGCGGGAATATGATGATCGTTGATCTTTCTTTCATCAATGCTCATAAAAATAAACTCTTGATGGGTTAGGAATTTCAACAAAATACTGTGCAAGCTAACCTAGGGAAAACCTAAGGTTTGAATAGGAGTTATGTGCTAGATTAAAAGGATTTTCATGAAAATAATTAAAAATGTGAAAAAATCATGTAATAAAAGGTTTTTTCAAAATTATTTAGGCTATTATGAAATCTTCCCATGCACAGTTTGAAAATATGAACAATGTAAACCAACCTTTTGAGGCCTAGAGCATAAACGATATTAAGGAAACAAATATTAGGGATTTTTTCTAGGACATAACTAGTTAAAATACCTATAATCCCTAATTAGAAAAGGATAACTAGATCTTTTACTATAAATTTTTAGAATTTTTAACATGTGAAAAATCAAGCTAATAATGGCTTTGTTTGGGGACAATGAATATAACAAATTCATGTGAGGGTTTAGAATTCCTAGAGGAAGTAGACCAATTGAAAAAACTAACAAATATGAGAGAGAAACACACACATAACTGAAACAAAAAAATAATATATAGAAGGCCTCACAAATGCACAATAATTTATACAATGTACAAACCTAATTACTCCTCATGGAAAATTAAGTATTTTAAAAGAAATGCCTCTTCAAGAATTATCCATGAACTAGAAGCTCAATAATATAACTTGAAAGCTCCTTTAAAATATAAGAATCTTCACCCCTTATAGAATCAACCAAATAAGGACCTAACTAGATAGGATTGAATTTATCATGTTTACCTTTATCCTCAATTCCTATATTCCACATTAAAACTAGATCTTTAGGTTCAAATTTCCTCACCACTACTTTCCTATCATATAAAATTTTATCTTGTGACTATAGCTTTAATTCCTAGCATAGGCTTCTTTTTTGGATACTATTGATTCTAACAAATCATCCATTATTTCTTACATATCATCCATAACATCATCATCATACATCTAGATGTAGTTATATAGACCTATCAAATTATTTTGAGGCATCCTTGTTTGGATTCCATATACTAGGTCAACAGGTAAGACACCTGTTTCCTTCTTCACTCTCACTATATCATCCTAGACTACCAATTGTAACTTAGAATCCCATGCCTTCTTATTATCATCCAAATTACTTTTTATGACTTCAAAAAACCCTTATTTGTAGATTCAACTTGTCCATTTCCTTGTGGATAATATGGGCATGATGTTGACCTAGTAATGCCATACTTTTCACAAAACTTGATAAATTTTTATGATCTAAAACACATGACATTACTAGTCATATTCTCTTAGGATAACCTAATCTTTTTATGATGTTGTTTACCAAAACGTTGTTCACTACCTTAGTGGTAACATTCTAAGTAGGAATAGCTTTTACCCATTTTGTAAAGTCATCAATTGCTACCAGTATCAATGAATAACCAGTGCTAAATTTGGTTGAAATTACACCTATGAAATCCATGTCCCATTGTTGAAAATGTTCCTATACTTCCACTAATTTCAAAGGAGTGTTTCTAGAGAATTTCAGCTTTCTAGCAAAACATCAGCATGAATCACACTTTTTGACCAAAATTTGTGCATCTTTGAATAAGCTAGGCCACCATAGACTAGATCTCATTATCTTGTGGGCAATAGTCTTTGCCATAAAATGACCCCCACATACCCTTAAATTCATGTCATTTAATATCTTATTAGACTCTTCATGATCAATGAATTTCAAGAGTATCCCTTCAAAATTTCTTCACCATAAATTGTCAGACTAACGACCAATATTCCCCTTCAGGATTCATGACATGGCTTAACTACCTCCTATGTTCTATAAGTCTAGTGGTTGTATCAGGCATTAATAGGTCAATTTTTTGGTGCAACAACAACTCTAGCTTGTAACAAGTGGTATCAAAGCTGGTCATAGGTTCAAATCTCCTCAAGTAACATTGAGGGGGGATTGTTGGACTAATTGCCAATGTTCTCCTTGGAATTTGTGACATGAATTAATTGCCTCCTATGTTCTATAAGTCTAGTGGTTGTATCAGACATTAATAGGTCAATCTTTTGGTGTAATGACAACTCTAGCTTATAACACAGACTTCTATTAACAATAAAATATCTAATAGCATGTAATTTAGTAGTCCTTATTTCATTTTCTATTAGGTGGGATGGGGCTTCCATGTGCTACAAGTAATATATCACATTTTTATATCAGTTATAATGATCCATATCATAGATGTTTGATTTATGATTTTCAAATACAAGATTTATTTGGTTAGCATCTAAATTAGACCGAGCCATCAATTTTGCTAACCCTTGGCCTCTTACTAACTTAGTGATTTGGATGTCAATATTGATTTCTTGAATCATATTTATCCATTTGCATCTCTTGCTAGAAACCTCCTATTGATAATATATATTTAACTATTCTACTAGGGAAAAAATACAATAATAGTAGCACCAACTAAATAGCACCCAAAAGATTTAACAGCTTTGACTAGAGCATAGACTTGCTTTTCATTAATTTCATATTTAATAAGCTTTGTAGGATGAAGGGATATATTTATTAAACTTATGTCATCACAATAGATAACTATTGGTCTAAATAAGTATTTACTTATTACAATTTACTTAATTTTACTTAGGTTAATGCATTATTTTATTATATTACATTATTTTATTATTTATTTGGTGAGACACTTAGGAGTTTGCATACTCTTATGAGTTGTCATGTTGACAACACTAGAGTTTGCATAATTAAGTGAGTTTTCATGTAAACAAAAAATTTATTCACACTCCTAATTTAGCACATGGTGTCTACAATATTATTTTGTGTGCTACACCATTGTAGGCTTATCCTCTCATCATCACACTTACTCATGTGCTTAATGGAGGATAACCCATATCTGGTAGACATGTGCCTGGTTGTATGACTTATCATGTTGCCGATTCCTATGCATTCTAGAAGCATTCCATAGGCCTTTATGTAGGCATTCCTAGTGTACTTTCATCCATATTGAATGAATATTATATTATCATTTTGATCATACTCTTTTGGTCTGCTATTGTGCTTGTGCTTGAATTCCTTAGTCTTGGGTGATTTTTTCCCTAAAGAAAATTCTTACATGGTATTAGAGCTAAGGGAGATTGTCTTCACATAGCCATTCAAGACCATTATTGCTTCTACATTTTGACCCAGATCTAGAGAATCCACAAATATTGGGAGTGTCTAGAACTAAAAAGAAGCTCACCATTACATCTGAAGCATCGATTCAGTGAAATTTGACTATAAATTCACCTATGTTGGGCCATAGTCAAAATTGAGACAATCTTTTTTGCAAACTAGAACCTAAAGGCCCAATTTGTAGAATTGGTATGATCATTTTAGATCTGTATATTTAATTTTCATATTTGCATTTTTTTTCATCTACATCTCTACAATTTTTTTCAAATAAGCATTATTTTTTGGGAAATTTTTGGCCATCAGACCAGTAGGAGAGGTTTTTGTAGGTGAAGATTGAAGCTTGCTGGTGCAAATCAAATATTTGCATCACATTTATAAGGTCAAAAAATTTGTTTCATCCAAATTGAACATCTAAGGCCAAATCTAGAGCCATTTGTTTTTTGGAGGTGTGACGGCGGCAATTTAGGAAAAATAATTATAGTAGCGATTTTCAAATAGCGATATCTCCCTCATACAAACTTCATTTTGCAAGCAATTTTTTTTTTTTGGGTAAAATTTTGTGATCTACACATTGGTGTAGGTGGTTTGAGATCTCTATTCCTAAATGTTTATGCAACTCACAACTCCCAATATTTACCACTTCAAATGCTTAGTACGGGCTCATCTGGATGCATAATTAGGTTCTATTTTTTTGAAAGTGAACAGTTTTTTGTCTAGTTTCTAGATCTGCAATCAAATTATAGGTTCTATGGATAGAAATACTACTTTCAAAAATAGACCCTAAATTGGCTATTGTAATCATACTAAGTATAGAGTGCCCAAATCATACATTGGGAGGGTTGATTGATTCTTTTTGCATTTTGGGGAGTGCTTACATTCATTGATCTCATGGAAGAGTTTTGTTTCACATGTTGATTTGGGATTAGATCTCCATTGACAAAAATTAACTATAAAAAATGAAGTGCTTTAGTCATTGATCATCTAAGAAGTGAGCATAAGGAAGTATTTCCTTATTTATGTTCCAATGAACTGATCTTTGACACTAAAAGATAGCACCTATTAGTAGACTCTAGGATATTATTATACTAAATATGAGTTCTAATACTAAGCTTGTCATTAATAAGCTCATTTACCTGTATAATATGTCGATGGCTCTTTGGAAAAAATATGAAGATCCCATAGTTCCTTCTTTTCCAGAGGACATTCTATCTTTTGTTGCTTCAGTATTGGTTCCTTTAACTCCATATGAAATCAAACCTCTTGATACTTCTGATGATTCTACTGATCCAATTCCAACCATATCTACTTATAATGTAGTGCAGTAGGATATACAATGTCTTCCTACTTCAATTTCATGGAATGAATTCCTTCAAAATATTGCAGGTTTGTTTGTAGAGTCTTATATTGAAGATGTGGGAAACATCATCGATGATATTCATCTTCTCTTTATTAAGGAGACTACTTCATACATTATGGAAACTAATAGTGACACCAACAATAGTGCTTCTATAGATTTTCATATGTGGGGTTCTATCGACAGTTGTAGTGAGAGGTCATGACATCAATCCATTCCACATGCATATATCACCATAGTGATAGGTCCAACATAGTAGGGTACATCTAGTTTTCTAGCTCTAGCATTAGAGGATGACTACATAGTAGATTTGGAAGACATCATTGATGATATACATCTTCTCTTTGATGAAGAAGATCCTTCTTTAGTTGTTGCAAGGTCTCACTCTGACCCTCATGTCCATTCTCTACATGACCAGTCTTCATAGGTTGATGTGATTGTGGATCCTTATGTACAATAGTTGTAGGAGTTCTCTTTATCATTTGAGGAGACACTTTGTTATTTGGAACATGTTCTACATGCATCCTAGCTAGATCTACACTTTTTCTTAGTAGTATTGGAAGGAGCCACCATCAGTATTGATATAGGGATAGTTGAACAGGTTTCAGAGACACATTTCATCTTCAAGATTCTTTCCACACATAAGGGAAGCATCTCACCAGTACCTCTACCATTTTTTCTTCCAAAGGGGAGGAACATTATTCAGTATTCATGGATCATCTTCTACATTGGAGCAGCTCTCACTAATTGGCACACTAGATTTGGGGGGGGACTACCTTTTCTCCTCCTCCTCTTTTATTTTGGGGACTTTTCCCTCTTATGGGATTTTTTCCTTCTCCGAATTCTCTATTGTGTATACTTGATGTATGTCATAAAATGGGGGTCTTGATTACTCCATCCATCCATGCATCTAGTTTTTTCATCTCTCTTTTTGGGGGAGGGTATTTCCCATGAGGTTTCCCCTCTTTCTCTAATTTATGAGAGATTTCATTTCATTATGTACATGGGTGCCTAACATGGCCTAGTAATCGGGGCCCATTATGCATTTCATTCTAGCTTTCATAAGCTTAAGTGCATTCCCCTAAGTTACACTTAGGAGGGTTGTTAGTGTAAATAAGTATTTACTTATTAAACTTTACTTAAGTTTGCTTAGGTTAATGCATTATTTTATTATTTATTTGGTGAGACACTTAGGATTTTGTGTACTCTTATGAGTTTTCATGTTGACAACACTGGAGTAAGTAACTCTAATTTAACACATAGTGTCTACAACATTGGAGTTTGCATAATTATCTAAGTTGTCATGTAGGCAACATAGTTCTTCACACTCCTAGTTTATCACATGGTGTCTACAACATTATTTTGTGTGCTACACCATTGTAGGCTTATCCTCTCATCATCACACTTATTCCTGTGCTTAATGGAGGATAACCCATATTTGGTGGACATGTACCTAGTTGCATGACTCATCATGTTGTTGATTCCTATGCATTCTAGAGGCCTTTATATATAGGCACTCCTAGTGTACTTTCATCCATATTGAATGAATATTATATCATCATTCTAATCATACTCTTTTGGTCTATTATTGTGCTTGTGTTTGAGTTCCTTGGTCTTGGGTGAATTTTTCCCTAAGGAAATTGCTTACAATAAACACTAGTTCCTTGATTTCTTCCTTAATTCTTGAAAATAATTACCTGATCCATATTATATTAGAATAATTGACTACTACAACAACATACTTTTCCTTTGTTGTTGATTGAGGAATACAATTTTTATTTTTTATTGTCCAAGATACTAATCTCTTTCCAAGAAAGAATGTTCCTCCACTACTACTTTTTCCATCATCAATGTTTCTAATGGCCTGAATTTTTACTCAGTTTAATTTTATTTTTTTGATATCTTGTGAAAATCAAGAAGAAACTATGTTTCAACTATTTAGGATTTTTGAAATTTTGTCATCCTAAGGAAAAAAACCCTAGAACCATTACCATACCCTAGGTTTTGATGAATTATTCACAAGTTGGTATGCACATATAAAATAGGGATACTTTAAAGCTTTGATTATATATTTAAATTATTCACATCCCTAAGTCCTTTATCATTTTCATACACTATAAGTCATCTCCCTAAATTTTTTAAGTTTTGGTGTCACGAAATATTTTCAATCACTTCATCTCTACATTTTTTCCTCTTCCTATTTTGGTAGCCATAAAGTCATGAAGTAGCCATTTACATGGTCATCGTAGCATCATAGGAATCAATGTTAACTTTCAAGTTAGGGTCACAAAGAGGAGAATAACTAAAGATCATGGGGTCCTAGCTTGTGTTTGACTTAAGATATTTTAAGTTGTGATGATGCAAATCATAACCATGGTAGTCAAAGTTGTAAGCCATCGCTACATCTCCTCTAGTTAAAGGTGACCGAAGGTTAAGGTGGAGAAGCAAAGATAACTTGCCATCTTTCCATCACAAGGTTTAATCATGAGTAAATTTTTTATGGTCGTGAAGCCATGAGAAAATGTAACAGTAAAATACAATAGTTATCAAATCATCTCATGGTTTAAACATATTGTAGAGTGACAGTTGCATATTGGCAATAAGTTTAAAGTTGGGGTCTTCATAGAATCACAAGAAATAAAGATGTTAAACTATAAACCATGGAGAAGTTGTGGGGTTGTCAAGTCAAAGGGTTTTTCTACTTCATGGGATGTTGTAAATAGTTTTTTTAAATTTTACAAAGATGCAAAAATGGTTAGTACTGTAGTTATCACTACATCTCCATGGTCAGTGAAGTAAAATAGTAAACAATTGTGAGGAGGCGATAAAGGTTCAAAAGAAGTTTTTTGTACTTTGAAAGTCCACATGGTAAATAGGAAGAGAGAGACAATAGAGAAGTAGAGATTGACTTGAAGCATGACATCATAGGGTTAAGCTAGAAGTTAAAGAATTAGGTGGCAAAGTTGCAAAATAGTTAAAATAGCCCATTTCACATGGTTGTAGCTAGAAACAAAGAAAAGCAAGAGACAAAAAAGAAGTAGAGATGAATAGTTGATCACCATTTCACTGTTCACAATTTTAAAGGCATAAAATAAGGCTAAAAAGTTCATGTCTGTGTTGAAAATAATTGGTTAATTTTGTATTGTCTTTGATGCTACACAAAATGTTATATCATTGCTAGTTAGTGTATATCAAGCTCACTTGGGAAATGAAAATAGTTTCCTATGTCTTCTAAGAATTCTCATGTATTCCAAGTTCAAAAGTTAGCATCTACCAAGTTCACTCAGGAGACAAAGAAAAGTTGGAAGGTTACGAGTGTTAATCGAGCTCACTTAGTTACCAAAGAGAATTCATAGAGGGTAGTGTCTACTGAGCTCACTCAAGAGACAAAGAAATTTTTCATGAGAACCCATGTTAACTAAGCTCACTTGGTGAATGAAGTAAAATCTATTTTGGTTAGTGTCTAATACAACATGGTTGGCTAAATAAGGATTTTCCTTTTTTGGCATATTGAGTTTAACTGATTGTTTTGTTGGTTCTAGCTAATTAAGGAGATGAATATTAAGTATTCTAAGTTGTATTCAAGCCAACTTGAAAATGTGTCAGACATAAATATAAGGTCTATATGCTCAAAAGTGTCCCACTCTAAACCCTTCTATCCAAATGATTCCATGAGTATGGAATGCTTGGATGCCAGCTTAGAGCTCCCTATCCATAGAGTGCAAGAGAGTATATTTCAAGAATAAGAAGGCTCTCAAATGAGCCTTAGAGATACTCTTCTTGCTAGTAAACCAGGCAATGGGAGGTTCCAAAGACAAGATGCAAGAATGCAAATGTCTCAAGGAGCTCCTCAAGAATGCAATGCAAGTATGGAAACTAAGCTAAGATGAGAATGCAAAATGCAGCTATGCTAAAACATGTATGAGAGTGTTACAATCCAAATATTAAGCTATGTGAGATAGATTATTGCAAAATAGAAGCTAAATTAACATGCAACATGAATCTAAGCTAAAATGCTATAGTATGAGAGAATGTAGACAAAAAATAGAAGTTATCCACAAAGCTCCAAAGAAACCTATTAGAAAACTTGCAGCATAACAATATTCAAAAAATGGATCCTTTGAGGGGGAAAGCTCTCTCCCTTTTAAAGTCATATGGATGGTAGAGATCAAGATGAAGATGGTGGATGATCAATAGTGGAATTTGAAAAGAGGAGTGATCCATGTGCACACAAAAGTCGACCAATAGAATATAAGTTGACATGTCATATAAGACAAAAGTCACAAAGCCTTTTCTTTTAATTGAAAAATAGAAAAAGTACTTTATGTGTGCACTTTAAGTGGGTTAGAAGAATGGGGTCTTTTATTTAATTAAAAGGGAACATGTTCTTTTAATCAAATAATGAACTTAGGATAGCATAGTCAAACTATAGGTTATAATCAAATAAATTGATTATTAGCAATTTGGTCTAGGTAAATGATTAAATTAATTTAGTCAAAATGTTGAAAAGGGGGCTAATAGTCTAGATGACCATTTTTAGGTTATTACATTTGCCCCTCTTTGACTAATGCGTGATTGATCTGGGAACACATTATGTCAAAGAAAATAGGAATCCAAGTAGGCAAAAAATAGATATAGATATCTGATTCCAAAGAACAAAATGCAGAAAGTGATAGTGAGTCCTAAATTTAAAGCTTGATAGTAGTAGTACTAAACACTAGGAAAAGATGATGTCAGAATTCAAGAAGAATGCTAACACTTAGCAAAGTAGATAGATCGAGAACAAGTGAGAAGATCAAACAAATGCTCCTAAGAAATAGATAGCTGTAGCAATCAGTGATAGAGTATTTCTACCCCCTTGGGATCAAAATTGAAATGAGGTAAGGGGATGTAGAAAGTAGCTAAACATGAGAAAATCATAATATAGCAATGTCCAAAATGATAGATAGATGATTAGAACCCAAGAATGACTATAAGAAACTAATAAAATGCCCCAATTTGACTAGAGTTGACCTTGAAGGATATAGCATAAATATTAGGTCAAAACAAGTAGATAGGTGATTTTAGACATGAAACGGTAAATTGAAGTACATATGAAGTATGGAAATGATGAAGACATGAAGAAATTAAGATGCCCAAGTGATGATTCAAATATTAGACCTCAAAAGGTCAGCTAACTACTTAGAAGAAAGTAAAATTTTAAAAGACAATTTTGATCATCAAGATGAACTTGTATTTTGATTTTGATCCCAAAAATGAATCCAAGATGTTGAAATTATTTAAGAGGTCAAAAATTTATATAATGTGATGATAAGATAGAAAAGAGATGAAGCAATATATTAAGAAAGTGAAAAGACATGAACAAGAAGTAAGTAAAGAAATATATGAAAGGAGTTAGCCGATATGTCTGCGAAAAGATGAAGAGAGAGCTCTCCCCATATGAAAGAATGCAAGACTAGGCTAGAAAATGAACCGAAAATGAAATATAATATGAAAAGTGGTTTACCAACAAGAAGTGCACAACATTTAGACTCTTAATTTCATCATTGAGCATTTATCAGGGATTTCGTGAGATCATATAATTATCACTAGCATAACTATGAGAATATGAATATGATTAATACAAGATAGGTATGTGAAAATCCAATCTAAGCATCAGAGACATGTAAGTAAAGATAAATATGTGATTAGATTCCTTAAGTTTGATTTAGCAAGATTACACCTGTATCAAGGCATAAGTGCCAAGATAAGCCCCGAGTTTGATCTTGCAAAATAGTCAAGGATGATACATTTCAAAGTCAAAGTGTCAAATAGGATAAGCATGAATTCTTAAAACCCTATAGAAAAATGAAGTATACCCACAAGCAAAAATCAAGAAAGCATGTCCCATGCCCCTAGTCTTCTAGTCAATGACATCCTCAAAAAACTATTAGGGAGGGAACTCATAGTAAAGAAATCATCATAGATAGAACACAAAGTAGATAAAGATCAGCATACCTCAATTGTTTAAGTGTTAAAGTGTGTGTGTGTAAGTCACTTAGCCATTTCTTCAAAACTTGATTCTGATAGTGAGAAATATCATGACATCGGGGACCATAGGTAAACTATCTAAAAAGTGTTGAAAAACACTTGATGTCAAGGTGGGGGAAGTGTCGAGAAACACTATTTTTTGAGTTGTCAAAGAAACCCTAATGCACAAGAATACCTCAATAGGGTAAGTAGTTGTGCCCCCAAGATGAGGACAAGAAACAATTCCAAGCTAGGAAATGTGTACCAAAGTAGGTGATTGAGACTGATAGACATAGGTGCAAGGGTTTCAAGTAGTGCCTGTTTCTAGGTTTTCACCACTTGATATATTTTTTTAGGACTTTTTTCAAAAAAAAAAAATTGGTGATACATCAAAGCACCTATTGCTAGGTTTTCACTAAGATGATCATTTTTTTAGGACATTTTCTGATTTTGAGAATTTTTTCAACATCATATATGATGTTTTTTGGTATTTTAAAAATAATTTAGAAATTACTAGTTCTCAAGCATCATCACATCATTTTCTCCGAATGTCTAGCAAGGTGTAGGACATGATGGAGCAGAAAGTTGGTGGATAGACAAAGATGGATAAGAAAGGAGTATGAAGCAAGTAAAATTGATCCTTAAGAATGCACTCCTCAAGAGTACCCAAGCTAGGGAAAGATAGTGATATAAAGTAGGTTTGGATAAGGAATGGAAGAAATGAGCAAGATAGCATGTAGGATAAGTGATGAAGTCAACAAGTGCAATAGCATATAAGATAAGCAATGGAAGCCAATGAGTAAGATAGCATCTAGGATAACCAATGGAAGCCAATGAGAAAGATAGCATGAAAGCGTGCAATCCAAGAGAGTAGACATGTCAAGAGGCCTATGAGAACCATGTTTTATTTATTGTAATCAAGACTCATGGGTCAACTAGATAGGATAGTAATGGGATAGAGAAATAAGAATAAAGCTCAAGATAGAGGCTATGAGTGAATGGGAGAGCACAATAGAAAATCTCATGGATAAGATAGCCAATATGCAAAGATAGCTCAACATTGTCAAGATCAAAGAGAGAAGAGGGGATAGATGGATGATGGAATAATTACACATGATACTTGTTTGCCAAGTTTTCATCATGGTACTTATCCAAGGTGCCACAAGAAGTGATTTTCACCAAGGCACATTTTCATTTTTTTCTATTTTTTTTTTTTGAATTTTTAGAATGAGATCAAGCTTTTTGAATGTAGATAGTGCTCCTATAGGAAAGATAAGTCATGATAGGCCAATACCATAGAAAGGTATGCTCAAAGGTGTTGATAGGGTGATGAAAGAGAAATGGTAGTAGGAAGAGTATGTGGAGGATAATAGTTCATGTATAGAAAGTAAGTGTAAGCTTTAGAGGATTTCATGAGGTTAGTTGAAATATTGGATGAGATCAACATTGACACACACCTTGAAGGGTATTGGAATGATGGAGGAATCATGGATGAAGTAGCTTGAGGTTTAGATGTATGAGGTGGTAGAAGAGATTTGGAAAAAAGTGGAGTGGAAGGCTTTGGAATATTTTTAGAAAGATTTTTGGAAGAAGATGGAATGGAAGCCTTTGGAAGCTTGAATGTCAACTTGGAAGTATTTTCAATATTCAAGTCTTTTAAAAGAGACTTGGGAATCCATATAGCTTTAGATTTTCCTTTCGATACTTCAAAACACATTTCTTCAATAATGGGTTTAGGAACCCATATTTTCTTTGATTTAGCTTCTTTAATAGTGGACCTTTACGGTCTCTTTTGTGCATTCTCCTTCTTAGCATTCAAATGTTGATTAGATGGGACATAGTGATCTTTCTTTTTCAATGGATTCATATGTTTATTCTCACTTCCAAAAGACTTGGGATTTGTGGATGAATAAGGATGATATGACTGGTTTAGATGTATAGATGGGTGAAAAGTCATCAAGAATGAGTGTCTTTGTTAATCTTCAGGTATTATAGGAGAGCTAGGGAATGAGCTCGGAGTGAATGTAGGAGATGGAGGAACATAAGGCTGCAATATGGATGGAAGGTTTGAATGCTTGAGCTTAGATGGCTAAGGACCAAGGATAGATTTAGATTTTGCAAAGGGATAGTGGGAAGGGATATCAACATCTTTAGAGTGAGTAACATGGTCAAAGTCATCAATAGACTCATGAGTAGCTTTGATAGGAGCAAATTTTTTAATAGAAGCACTTGAAGCTTGATCACAATTTTGCAATGGATGTGGAGAAGTAGAACATGAGGGGATTCTTTTTTCTTGACAAGTAGCTTTGGATAGCATATGAAGAGAATTTTTCTCATAATTTTCAGTAAGCTCAAGGGAGATAATGGAAGTGGTATCTTGATCATACTTAGGAGGTGGAAAAGATATAGGATATGGAGGGGGAAAATATTGAAAGAGATGAAAGGGTGCTTGATCTTGATCTTTTTTGACATTTATAGCCTTTTCTTTTTGAGAGTCCTCTTGACATGGAGCCACTTCTAAGGAAAAGGGAGAATGAATAGTGAATGGATTAGTGCTTGGATTAGACATAGTAGTGGATGAAGGTTGAGGATGTTTAGGTTTAGTAGCATGGAAAAGGTTTACAGCCAAGTGAAGGTTATCTTGAGTTTCTTTTAGAGGTATCCCTTGAGGATACATGTAGTCAATGTGGAAAGCATTAGGTTCTTTATTTGATGGAGGCATGTTGGAAAGCTTTGAAGTGTTGAGAGATGCATGAGTGTTGGAAAAAGTGGAGGTATCAAAGAAACCATCACTAGACATAGGTTCATTAATATGATCTTTCTCAAGAAAAGTATCCTCATCACATGAATCATTAGATGTATCAATAATTCCATTATCAATAAGATCTTGGATTTTATGTTTTAGCTCAATTCAATCTGAAGTACTATGCTCATTATGTTGATGATAAGCACAATAGATATCCAAGAATGCATTTCCATATGAGATAGACTTAGGTAACATGATGATCTTATTGTCAAGAAGTTTTTGCAAAGTGTCATCATAAGAATCTTCCAAGGGAGAAAAAGTTCTATTAGAAGTATTTCTAGAGTCCTTTTATTGTTTCTCAAGTGAGTGGTATGCATTTATGTCTTCATCATTATCTTGGTCAAAATAGGTCCATCATGAAATTTTGGCATAGGCTGAAAGGAGGTATCACTTGCTTGTTCTCTAAAAAGGTCTTTAGATCTAGAAGATGAAGACATTTGATGTCTTGAAGTAGAGCATGTAGACCTAGAAGAATAGGATGACCTCAAAGAAGGTGACTCATAGTCATGTAAATACCTTAAGATTCATGTAATGATGAAATCTTCTCCTCTAACCTTTTCTCAAGTTTAGACTTCATTTCTGCCATGCACTTAGAGAGATGAAGGTAAGAAAGATCATTTTTCTCTTTTAGTTCTTTATATTTCACATATAGATCTTGAAAATATTTATTGACATGGAGGATATCATGATCATCTAGATTTGGTTGAGGTTTGGTAGCACAAGCTTTGAATTACATAGTGGTAGATAGATAATCAAGCATGAAGGAGACTAGAGGAAGCACAAGATAACTTAATGTCCAAACTAGAGAGGTAGTTTATTCACTTGTCAATATAGTAAAGATAGAGTGAAGTGACTTGTCAAGAAAGTGTCCAAGTTACTTATGACACTAGTGACTCAAGTCAAGAGCAAGGCAAGAAGCCAATAGCCAAGTAGATAAAGCAAGTGGGGTGACGAGTGAAAAACTTTCCCAACCTAAGAATGGAGTCAAGAAATCAAGGTAACCATTTCAGCAAAAGGATAACTAGCAAGCGAACATAGACCATGAGGACAAAAAGACCAAGAGTACTAAGACCAAAGAGCCACTTTAAGCATGTTCAAGAACTAGAGACATAGAAAATAAAAATAAAATGATGAGACTCCCCTTAGCAAGCAACACAAGAAAAATGTTAAGACTTGATGCTTTGACTTGGTTGACAAAGTTTGACAATAGTTGATAGCATAGCAAGTTTGATGTTCAAAAAAAACTTCTTTCCAAGTAAGATAGTGAGACATGGAGTATTCTTCAAACAATCAAGCAAGGGAAAAAGCAACCTTGCATGATACAAGCATATGTGAGGTCTTAAAAGAAATCCCTAGAACTATCTTCATGCCTATGTTCAAAATATTTTCATAGGTCTAGCACATTCGAGAACACATCAAGAAATATCTACCTAGAAGTCATGGTTCATTACTCAACAACTTAGCCCACACTTGATGCTCCTTTGCCTCACACCAAGTGGTTTTCCACAAGAGATATTGACTGTCATGGAAATGCGATAAGCACAACCAAGGGAGCACATATGGTGAGTGTAAATCTTGGGGTGATCCGAGTAGTCCACTAGGATAAATCCTTGCACCAAGAAGTTGAATGGAAAAATAGGGTAGCTACTAATCTAGGGTGTTTAGAAAGGGTTTTCATTCATAGCACTCCTCTTGCTCCTGATACAGGACACCTTACCTTGTGATGAGTAACCAATCTCATGACCACAAGAGTACCTTACGCATTCCTCCCTAGTGATCTCCTTATGGTCACAATCCCACAAGAAATAACACTAGGTAAGAAAAGTGCTATGTCTACCAAGGTTTTGTGTCCTTGATAGCATTGAGATTATAGTGGGTTGGAATAGCCAAGTAATTTTCTTGTCCCCACTTGGGTCGTTCCTCTCAGGTTGTCCAAGAACAGGCCTGCTAAAAGATCCTAACTAAACATGGAGGGGATCAACTCTTGGAGGTCAAGATTTTTTATTCACCTCAAGGGTGAAGAGCATACTCTCCTATTCCAATCATGTCACCCGAACACACCAAGAAGAGTAAATTACCCATTTTCTTTCAAAATTCAATGGTGGGTCAAGATTTTTGATTCACCACAAGGGTGAAGAGCATACTCTCCTATCACCAAAAGATCCCAATTGTAAGTTTTACTATGCCTAAAAACAAACAACTAGTATATGTTGTAAATGTAAAAGTAAAGAACAAGAAAAATTGAGTTTTTATGCATTGGGTAGCCTTGCAAACAATCATTAGTAGCCCTTGTGCATTTGAAGCTTTGACATGCATTCTTTTTATGCAATGTTTCAATTTTTTCACAAGGATGGCAACCTGTAATCACAACTTGTTAGCACCACAATTTAGTGTGAAATAACATAAAAAATTGCAATAAAAAGTGGTTATTTGCCTCAAAGATCCAAGTTATCTTCCAATCAAGTGTGTGCAAAGAAAGTGCAAACTAATCACAAATGCTCTCATTTTTACTCTTTTTTTTTGACCTAGTCAACAAGATTAAACTTTTTTGCTATGATTTCGGATCCAAAAATAGAAATAAAAAGAAGAGAACCCTGATAAAAATCAGAGATTTTTCCAAAAATGCAATAAATTCAAAAAATCCTCTTCATTTGTGCCCTAGGGACCCATTTTGTCAAAATAGGCCAGATTTATCAAATCAAGTTTTTAATCCCTAATACGACCCCAAAAGTCAAAACACAAAGAAAGTACCCCCCTTAGAATTTTAAAAAAATTATGAAAATGTATGCTTTTCCAAAAAATACACTGATTTGTGATCAAAAACTGATTTTTATGAAAAGAAAAGAAAAAATCATAACTCCTGAAACTTGATTCAGGCCCCACAGTGGGTGTGAAAAATGTACACTCAAAAGTGTCCAACTCTAAACCCTTCTATTCAAACAATTCCATGATTTTGGAATGCTTGGATGCCGGCTTAGAGCTCCCTATCCATAGAGTGTAAGGGAGCATATTTCAAGAATAAGAAGGCTCTCAGATGAGCCTTAGAGATACTCTTCTTGCTAGTAAACCATGCAATGAGAGGTTCCAAAGACAAGATGCAAGAATGCAAATGTTTTAAGGAGCTCCTCAAGAATGCAATGCAAGTATGGAAACTAGGCTAAGATGAGAATGTAAAATACAGCTATGCTAAAACATGTATGAAAGTCTTACAATCCAAATATTAAGTTATGTGAGATAGATTATTGCAAAATAGAAGCTAAACTAACATGCAACATGAATCTAAGCTAAAATGCTATGGTATGAGAGAATGTAGACAAGAAATAGAAGTTCTCCACAAAGCTCCAATGAAACCTAGTAGAAAACCTGTAGCATAACAATATTCAAAAAATGGATCCTTTGAGGGGGAAAGCTGTCTCCCTTTTAAAGTCATACATACGATAGAGATCAAAATGAAGATGGTGGATGATCAGCAGTAGAATTTGAAAAGAGGAGTGATCCATGTGCATAAAAGGTCAACCAATAGAATATAAGTTGACTTGTCATATAAGACAAAAGTCATAAAGCCTTTTCTTTTAATTGCAAAATAGAAAAAAGACTTTATGTGTGCACTTTAAGTGGGTTAGAATCTTTTATTTAATTAAAAGGGGACATATTATTTTAATCAAATAATGAACTTAGGATAGCATAGTCAAACTATAGGTTATAATCAAATAAATTGATTATTAGCAATGTGGTTTTCATAAATGATTAAATTAATTTAGCCAAAATGTTGAAAAGTGGGCTAATAGTCTAGATGACCATTTTTAGGTGATTACAAGGTCAAGTTGAGGATTGAATGAATGGAAGAAATAGAAGATTTGAAGATGCCAAGAGGAAGAAAATTTGAAGGATAAGCAGGATATCCTTGTGGAGCTAGAAATATACATTCAATCAAGAAGGATCAAGTATTAAAGCTAGAATTGAGATTTGTAATCAATAATTTAGTTGCATGAGAAATTAAGTCATATCATTTTTACTTTATAACCATTTTAGGAGTGATATAAATTCTTAATAGAGTTGGCTTAACCAGGTATTTGTAAATCCTCTAGCAAGGTGGAATTTCTAGATTGAAGTGTCTTGAAGACCTCTAGCAAGGCCACTCATAATAGGATGATTAAATCCTCTAATAGGGCATACCTAAAAGTATGTTTTGTAACATTTAATAAGGTTGGATCCTAATAGGGATCATTTCAAAAGAGTAAAAATAGTAACTAGTTGCAATTGGTGGTTTTTCCCAAATTAAGTTTCCATGTTAAATCTTGGTGTCACTTGTGTTAATGCTATTTATTTTATGTGTATGAAACTAAGTTAAGGTTAAGGTTAATTATAGTTAATCACATTGAGATTGATATATTCAGTTATAACTAAGTTATAGTTTATTCTCAGTGCTTGTCGAGTTGTAGTAATTGAGTGTCTACATGTTATCAAGTAACAATAGAATAGAGTTTAAACAAAGTTTATGTTTTCATTGAACTATAAGGGATCATGGATTTATTTTTGTGGTAACTAATATACCTCTTCACTCTCATTTACTCCTCTTATATTTCCAACAATTGGTATCAGAACTTTTTGTGCTTGCAAAGAGGGTTTCAAGGACCTAAGCTAAAGATCGAGATGTCTTATAGAAGAGAGTTTCCCAAGTTGAACATAGACAAATTTGTAGCATGATAGGAACTTATGAAGTTGCATTTGGAAACCATTAGTGGTTCAAGTTTGAAAAATGTGGAAAATTTTTACAAGACTCCTACTTGAAGATTGACTGTGGAACACATTTCTAAAAAGAAAAATCATAACATCATGATGATTGACATTGCATCAACTCTTAATTATGCTAAATTTGATGAGGTCAAAGAAATCTATGGAGGTGATGACAATGGAAGGAGAGCCAAAGGAGAAATTATTAGAGGCTGGTTTGATCAAATGAAGATGAGAGAGGATGAAAACACTGCAAAATATGTTGAGCAAATTAAAGCAAGTGTGAGTGCAATCAAAGCATCTAGAGGAGACATTGATGAAAAATAGTTGTAAGCAAGGTACTTAGAACCCTTCTTACTATCTATTAAATTAGATTTTATACTATTAAAGAGATGATATGTCATCCAAATATTAAGATAAATCTGGATGCTCTAGTGGGAAGATTGATAGCTTTTGAGTTGTATAACTATGATAACTATTTCCCTAGTTCCAAGGTTATTGAGTATGCATTTGAAGCAAAGCTTTTGCTCAATAAAGAAAGGTGGATAATCAAAAGGAAAAAAATTAGAAAGTGAATAAGAGGAAGAAAGTTCTAATAATGACCTTGAAGTTGTTGGAGCCCTACTTGCAAGGAAATATTCCAAAGGTAGAGGAAAGTCCAAAGGTAGAGGAAATTACAAAGGTAAGATTCCTCTAATCTATTTTTTATGAGAAGAAGTTGGTCACATCCCTAAAAGATGTCCCAAAAAAGAAGGAAAAGATGAAAAGAAAAGTAACACATTCAAAGGAAAGAAGGAATTCAAGAGCCACAAGGACTATAAGGACAAAGGTAAGAAATCTAGTTTTATGGCTAAAGATTCTGATAGTAGTGAAGATGATGAAATGGTATATATAGTTGTAAAAGATGAATTAGATGATGACTTAGATAAAATGGAACTTATTTCTCATGTTAGAAAGAATAATACATGGATTATTGATAGTGGTTGATCTCATCATATGACTGGTAACAAATCAAAGTTTGAACATATTGGAAGTGTTAGATTTGGAAATAGTGAACTTATATGCATAAAAGGAAAAGGTTATATCTCACTAACCAATGAACTTATATATGATAATGCTTATTAGGTTGAAGGACTAAAGCATAATATATTGAGTTTGGCATAGTTGAATAAAATTGGATTCAAGGTAGAATTCATAACGAGAAAGGCCAAACTGCTAGGTGGAAAAGGAGATTTGGTTGGGTCTAGCAAGAAAACTAAAGGCAATCTATTCTACCTAGATCTTAGTGAAAGTTCATGTTTTATTGCCTAAGTAGAAGAAAGTTGGTTATGGAATTAAAAGTTGTGTCATGTGAATTTTGACAATCTAGTTAAGATAAGAAAGAAGGAAAGAGCTTGAGGTATTCCTAGTTTGAGGAAACTTGACATGGGTCTATATGAAAATTGCCAAATTGGTAAGATGGGAAATAAAAGTTTCAAAAGAAAGGACAATCATTCTAAAGAAGTCCTAGAGCTAGTTCATATAGACTTGTGTGGACCTATTGCAATAGAGAGTTACAGTGGATATAAATATATATATATATATATATATATATATATATATATATATATTATGATTATTCTAGGATTATGATTATAATGTATCTAAAAGAAAAATTTGAAGCTTTTAAAAAAAATAAGTAGTATTTGGCAAGAGTAGAAAAATAAACTAGAAAGAAGCTAAAGTGTTTGAGATCAGATAGAGGTGGTGAATTCATGTCGAATGAGTTCAATGAGTTTTTCATTAAAAGATGAATTAAGAAACAAGTATTAGCCATTGGTATACTACAAAAAAATCTATAGTTGAAAGAAGGAATAGATGTATCATGGAATGTGTAATAATCTTGATGATAGAAAAGAATATTGTAATCAAATACTAGAAGGAAGCAATTAGTACTACAATGCATACCTTAAATAGAGTATAGCTGAAGAAAGACTCAAATCAAATTCCTTATGAACTATGGTATGGCTACAAACCTAATGTAAGTTACTTGAAAGTATTTGGTAGAAAATTTTATATCTTGAAGGAATCTAGGAAAGGAAAATTTGATGTCAAAGGTAATGAAGGCATATTCCTAGGATACTCATGCAAAAGTAAAGTGTACAAGTGTTTGAATCTAAATATAGAAAGTGCACATGTGAGAATTGACGAGTTTGCAAAAAAGGGTGAAGAAGAGAGTAGCAAAGAACCTGAGGATTATAGAAGATTTATGTACTATGAACTTGATACATTGCCAAATCAAAGTGGAAGTCATCAAACTTCACCTCCTAGGTTCCCAAAATCTTCAAAATCTATTAAGTTACAACTAGTGCAACCCAAGTCACAATTTGAAAGACTCAAGTCATAGTTAGAAGCTACTAAGCTATTGCTAGAGAAAACTGAGTATGATAGACCTGAGTCATAGATAGTAGGACTCAAGCTTGATATAGAATATCATGGTGAGATTAGTAGAACAAATTCTAAATCCAAAGTACCTATGTTAGAAAGATATGTCAGAAGGAACCATACACCTGATCAGAGCATTAAAAACAAGTCAGATGGAACAATGACAAGAAAAAAATTGAAAGGTACATGTTTTCTTACTAAATTTGAACCTAGATTAGTAAAATATGCTTTGGATAATGAAATTTTAATTGAGGCTATGAATGAAGAAATAGACTAGATAGAGAGGAAGAAGACTTGGACTCTTGTTCCTAGACTCAAGGATAAAAATGTAATTGGAATAAAGCAGGGTTTTAGAAATAAGTTGAATGAAGATGGAGAAGTTTCTAGAAACAAAGCAAGGTTAGTTTATAAAGGTTATTCTCAAGAAGAAGGAATTGACTATGGTGAAACTTTCACTCCTATTACAAGATTAGAAGGTGTTACAACTTTACTAGCATATGCAACACATAAAGATTTAAAATTTATCAAATGGATGTAAAATCTACATTCTTGGATGGAATTCTTGAAGAAGAAGATTACATAGAACAACCAAAATATTTTGTGAATCTTAACAAAAAGGATATGGTTTGTAAATTTGGACAAAGAATTGTATGGTTTTGAGCAAGCTTCCAGAGTGTGGTATGACATACTTCATAACTACTTGATAAAGATTGGTTTTCAAAGAACAAATTGTTACATCAGTCTATATATCTAAGAAGGACCAAACAAGAAGATTGTATTGGAAGAAATATTTGTGGATGACACATTGTTTACTAGAAATGATGACTTGTGCAAAGAATTTTTAGAAGAGATGAGTATAGAATTTGAGATGTCCATGTTTGGAGAGATAAAATTCTTTGTTGTATTCTAGATTGAATAGAAGAAAGATGCTATCTACATTACTCTATCTAAATATATCAAGGAGATACTTAAGAGATTTGGAATGGAAGATTCAAGACTAGTTGGAACATCTAAGTCTACTAGACATAAGCTTTCCAAAAATGATGATTCAAAAGAGGTAGATCAAACCACATACATATCAATGATTTGAAAATTTGAATATGTAGTTCACACAGGGCCTGATATTACATTTGTAGTTGGTATGGTGGCAAGATTCTTAGCAAATCCCAAAGAAAATCACATGATGGAAATCAAGAGAATTATGAGGTATCTAAGGGGTACTAAAGATTATGGCTTATGGTATAAAAAAGGAGGAAACTTAGAGTTACAAGCCTTCATTGATGTTGATTGGGCTGAAAGTATTGATGACAAAAAGAGCATCAAGGGTGGGGCATTCTTTCTTGGTAAAAGACTAGTGTCTTGGACAAGCAAAAAGAAGGATTGTATTTCTTAGTCTACAAAAGAGGCAGAATATATGGTAGCAACAATAAATTGTTCCAATATTGTTTGGTTCAAATAATTGTTGGTAGGTATGAAGATAGAAATAAAGGATCCAATGGTTATCTTTTGTGATAACACTAGTGAAATCAACATATCAAAGAATCATGTGATGCATACCAAAACCAAGCACATTGCTATAAAATATCACTTTTTGAGAGAATTAGTACAAGATAAAGAGGTAAGATTGGAATATGTGAATGCTATATAACAAATTTCAAACATATTCACTATGCCATTACTTAAGGATGCATTTTTTTATCTAAGAAGTAAGCTAGGGGTCATTCCCCTATTTAGGCTCACTAAATGAAGATTAGTGATACATCAACTAGAGAATGTTGAAGATTAGTTAGTTGATGTAGTACTAAAAAGGAAAATTTACATATGAATTAGTATATAAGGTACATTTATATTATCTAAATATTATCTTTGGCATCAGATTTCAATGAGGGAGAATTTGTTGTCATATAATAGAAAAATTTATAAAGAGGAAGAGTACACTTTTCACAAAAAATCTGTTTGAGAAAGGAGATGAACTTGGTTTGATATCATAAAGGGATAGTTTTCTACTATAAGATGTTGAAGACAAATTTTTACTGATAAAAGGAGTTCACACTAATAGAGGGAGTTTTCATGGATGAGAATTAGAATGAAACTAAGGGTATGTTCTATACTTTATTCTTGCTCTAAAATTTCATTGTATTGTGACATGTTGTGTTTCCATCAATGTCAAAGAGGGAGATTGTTGAAAATAATTGGTTAATTGTGTATTGTCTTTGATGTTACACAAAATGTCATATCATTGCCAGTTAGTGTATGCCAAGCTCACTTAGGTGATGAAGATAGTTTCTTGTGTTTTTCAAGAATTCTTGTGTATGAAAAGTTTAGAAGTTAGTGTCCATTGAGTTGAATTAGGTGATAACGAAAAGTTGGAAGGTAATGAGTATTAGCTAAGCTCACTCAGTTGCCAAAGAGAATTCACAAAGAGTCTTTTCTACTGAGTTTACTTGGGAGACAAATAAAGTTAGCATGAGAACTAGTGTTAACTAAGCTCACTTGGTTAACAAAGGAAAATCTATTTTGGTTAGTGTCTACTAAGAATTGTCAACTAATGAATAATTTTGTTTTTTTGGAATATTGAGCTCAATTGATTTGTTTGCTGGTTCTAGCTGACTAAGGAGATGAATATTAAGTAATATAAGTTGTATTCAAGCCAACTTGACAATGTGTAAGATATAAATATAAGGTCAAGTTGAGGATTGAATGTGTGCAAGAAATAAAAGATTTGAAGATGCCACGAGAAAAAAAATTGATAGATAAGTAGGATATCCTTGTGGAGATGCAAAGATACATTCAATCAAGAAGGATCAAGTATTAAAGCTAGAATTGAGATTTGTAGTTAGCAATTTCATTGCATCAGAAATTAGGTCATCTCATTATTACTTTCTAACCATTATAGTAGTGATCTAAATCTCTTTATAGAGTTGGCTTAACAACAATTTGTAAATCATATAACCAGGTGGCATTTCTAGATTGAAGAGTCTTGAAGAACTCTAACAAGATCACTCCTAATAGAGTGATTAAATCCTCTAATAGGGAAATACCTAACAGTGTGTTTTGTAACCTTTAATAGGGTTGTCTCTTAATAGGGTTGTCTCTTAATAGGGCTAATTTTAGAAGAGTGAAAATAGTAACTAGTTGCAATTGGTGATTTTTCTCAAATTGGGTTTCCACATTAAATATTGGTGTCACTTGTGTTCATGCTATTTATTTTATGTGTATGCAACTAGGTTAAGTTTAAGGTTAATCACATTAAGATCAATATATTTAGTTATTTCTAAGTTACATTTGATTCTTAGTGCTTGCCAAGGTGTAGTATTTTCTAGTGTTAACTGAGTGCATGTGTGTTTACAAAGTAACAACTGAATATAGTTTAATCAGAGTTTATGTTTTAATTAAAATATAAGGGATCAAGAATTTTTTTTTGGTAATTGATTCACCCCTCTACTCTTAGTTAATTCTCTTATATTTCCAATAGTCTGAGCTAGAAAAAGGGATGATGTGTTGGAGGTACAAATAATGTATAATATGAAAATAACACAATCTCTAAAGGACTAAAAGGATTTTGAGCATGCCAATTTTAATGTCATTAATGCCACACTCTAATTTGAAAAAAATGGATAAAAGTAGAAAGAACAAGGATTTTCATTACCAATTTCATAGTGTTTGAAGTTTTAGAGAAGAGTTCAAATTGCAAAGTGATTTTAAGAATACCAAGTTTAGAATTGTTCTAATATTTTGAAGCTATGACACAAAAGGAAGGAGAATTGACCACATAGGCTCAAATTGAGGAACCTGTGTCAAAGGGGAAAAAACCATAGCCCTGTTGTGGATAAAAGGTTGCGTGTCTTACCATATTTATCTACTCTTAAATTTGCAAATGAACATGCATTTAGAGAACCATATAGTTTTTGTAGAGATGTCGAGGTGCTTGATAGAAATGGAAGCAAGTTATTTAGGTACTTCTATAAGAACAGGGTGCAAAAAGTTCCTATATCCAACTCTTGAACTAAGAATTTGGGAAAATTGATCATGCCTAATGTTTTTTTAGATCTTGATCCAATCAAGGCATTGATAAAATCATACAACCCAATAAACAAAGCATTTCAAAAAATAGATAGAAGTGTACTCTATACACTTGACAAAGAAACATTTATTGAAGCTTTTGACTTGGGAGGATGTATGTAATTACCAATTGACATGGATAAGTTAACTGAGAAATTCAAAAACCACAAGAGTTTCTACATTGGTAGAACTATGATAAGGTATATTCCAATTGCAAAGAAGGATAAAGGAGAATATCAAAGAAAGTGGAATATTTTATGCCTCTTGAGTACTTGTAGAGACTTCCCCAAAATATGGTGTTTGGTTTGAAAAAAGTCCTAGGCTCATATGGGACCATGAATGCTCTAGGTAGACATTATGTCATGGCATTGAATATTTAGGACCCATACAAAAATGTTAGGTATGATTATGTCACATATAACCATAAGAGTTCATTATGAGATTATTGCAACATAAGAGAGGAGCTTGGAAAATTTCAACTTCCATTACTCTCTAATCATGCATCTAATTCTGTATAAGAATGGACAATTTGAGAGACTTCCTATGTAGTGATGGACAAGGGTATAGAAAAGATTCTACCCTTACTAAAATATCATTTCATTTATAATTATTTTGTATACCCTATTATGAACATGTTGTGGCTACAATAGAAAGGATACCTAGGAGTGTTAGAAAATTGGTTAATCCCAACAAGTGTTATGATGAGGGAAAAAATTAGGCCATGACTAGGGAGGTGTAATTATTTTTGAATTTTATACAATCATTAGGGTTTTTGGATGCCCTCAGCCACCCCATCTTCTCCCAAAATTTGTTCCAGAAAGATTAGGGATTGTAGAGTTTTTTTGGCAATTAATTTCATTAAGTATAGAATACTTAAGTAAGAATGTCTAGAAGGGAACATTTTTTTGTAGATGATCCAAAGTTGCAAATTTTAAAATTGGAAAAAATGCAATCAAAGGACTAGATGCCAACTAGTCAAGGTTCAACAAGGGATTATATCATGAAGTGGACTATTGGTCAAGGTTCAACAAATGCATTAAATTTTTTGATTAGATTGCAACTCAAGTACCCAAAGAGATAAAAAATAGAGGTGATCCTAAGTCTCTTGATTAGGACATTATTGTGGAAGAAAGTAATGATGATGACTAGCTAGAAAGCTTAGCATGAGCTCATCAAAAAAGGAAGAAGAAAAAAGTGGTAGAGATTACCAAAAGGGCAAGAGAAAAAGCCTTACAAATTTTGTCAAGGAATAACCAATATTTTGACATTGTAAGAAGAAGCTTCCTAATGGATCAAGCCATTGAAGATGAGAAAAGGGAAAAGAAGTTGGTGCTTAAGCCTAAATTATTGATGACCAAATTATTGAAGCTAGAGAGTTCATGAATGATGAAAATATTATAAAAATAGAAGAATTCAAAATCTTTTTGTTTAAATTAAGACAAAATGAATTATAATTGCAAATGAAACTAGGTGACTTCAATAAAAAAGAAGTAGAAATGGTTAAGAAGCTATAGGAGTATGATCCTACAAGTGAGAAATTAAATATGGAGGAAGCTAGGGAGTTGATACAAAGGAGTGGTATAATAGTCTTCCTAGGATGGGAAATCAATTTCTCTTTCTTGTTAGATCAAATTGGAAGATAAGAAATGACTATCTCTTTTGAAGATGAGAATCAATAGGTGTAGTTAAGAGGGTCTAATTACAACACTAATGATAAAACCATGGTAATATGGAGTTTAGCTCCAGAGAATCAGAAACCAACTCTCGTGGAAATCAAAGAATCCCTAGAGGGAATGTGATTTTTTGGAATGTCCATTCCACTTCAAGAAACTAGATCTATGGGTTGTTAACTTCAACATCACTATTAGGTAAAAGTAGATTTAATGTGTTGGAAGAGTATTTAGATGGATCCTATGAGAGGTATATCAAGACTAGGAGGAGGCACTATGAAGAGGTTATGAAGAAAAAAATGTTTTAGAAGAGAATAATATTTGGTTAGAAAATGCAATGGTAGCCTTAAAAAACATTGTAAAATATACTACTGAGATTGAAAATAAAGGTGTTTAGATAGAGGCATATACACTTGAAGCAAGGGATATGGTGGGCCAATCCATGGCTACTGATAAAGAAGAGTTGGAATCTAGCAAAGACAGAGATTAGAACCATAAAGGATTTGCTGATCCATAAAATATATTCTTTGAAATATGCTTCTCAAAATGTACACAACAATTATATTGTCTTAGAGGGGGAAAAGTATCAGTTTTCTAAAGCAATATCCTTAGGGGTCTCCCTTATTCACCACATAGGACGTATACACCCAATTTTTTAAGAACCTTATACCCATGCTAACATAGAAGAAGGATTTAGCAAAGGTGGTAATTATTTTTGTTAGAAAATTGATTCATAGGGTGAAAGAGTTAAATAGTTTCTTTGTAAGAAAGTTATAGTTAATTGAAAATAAAATGAAGGTAATTTCTACAAGGACACCAAATTTTGTGCCTAGTATATTATAGGGAAGTAGACTAGTAAAGGATTTACTTGAATGGTCATCCTCTTTTGATGGAATTTTGAATCACTCTAGGTTTATGGCATATTGTAATGGTGATCTAGATATTGTAGTGGTTTATGCTTTGATTCATATGTTGTATAAGCTAGAATCAAAAATTGGAAAAGTAGCTACAAAGGTTAAGGCTATCATAGATGTTAAATGGAGAAAATTCCCTGAAGAGTTAAATTGGATCAGAGATACCACTTGGCTAGATATTGAAACTAACAGAGCCATTTGGGAGGTCATAGGAGGCATAAAGGCCTGGCCATAAGGGGAAAGTGATTAAGAAGTTGAGTCACAACCAAAAGGAAGAAGAGACAAAGTGTAGAAAGGAAAATGACAATGACAAGTTATTAAAGTGCAAACAAATTCATGTTGAAAACACTTGAAGAAAGTGCCATCTACTAGTTTCAAAACCTGCTTCCCCAATCTTTTCTAAATACAAAGAATGCTTGTAATTAAAATGTATATCAAATATCTTTGTATTTTTTTTTAATCATATTTTGACAATTGTCCTCCCATCTAAGATTTTTGAAATCCTTTTCAATAAAAGGATTTCCCATATGTGGTGTGAGGGTCTAAGTTTTGTATAATTTTAGTATTTATGCTATTGCAGTCGGTCAAATTTTTTTGTGTCAATTGTATGTTTGTTTCAAATTTACACTCTAAGAATATAGTGACTAATGAATGACATAATTTTTCATATTTTGAGTTATATCCTATGTCTTATATTAGTGATGTATTATTTTCAAGGATGTTTAATACAAAGAGGAAGTTTCGAGTACCCATGTCTCTGAATTCTATCTCTATTTTCATATGCTTTTTATTTTGAGATTGAATGAGCAAAGTTCTATCAATTTAATGTAGTTGGTATAGGTTGTATGTCATTTCATTATTGTTTTCAATTCAAGTAATTAAGAAAATACTTCTATGAATTGATAGGGTTTCTATCTATTTGGGAAGGATACCATAAGAATAGAGTTTATGGTTAAGAGTTGACAAAATTAATTGTGAGATAATTAATTGGGTCAAGATTTATCAGTATAACTTTATATAGAAATGGATAATGTACTAGACATAAATTGTGATGCAAATTGATATAGTTATTTGGTTGCATGATACACCTTTAAAATCAAAATACATTGTTTAATTTTTGTAACAAAGAACCATATTGTTGGTCATTCCCTCATTGTAATAAATATTTTTGAATTTATAGTAGGTTGTTGTAAATCAAAAAGTTGATACTGTTTCAAGAAGACTCCTAACCTTTTTCTATTGTAAGGGATAAATATAAGATGAATAATATGAATGAGTAAGCATAATACTTAGGTGCACCCAGCTTTTCCCTATAGAGCCTAAAGTGTAGAAAAACCTTGTGTTTTGTCAAGTTGGTCAAGATCTAGATGGGTCTTGCTATATGGGTATTAGTTGGCCCATAGGCATCCATTACCATTCTTTGGTGCTATTTCGAGCCTTGTAGTTTTAAAACACCAACAAAATGGTGACTCTACTAGGGAGTTATGAGAAGAAATCATATCTAAAGTGCTGGAATCTCTAGTGTAAGCTATACATCTACAACCATATATCTATGCATTTCATATGCCAATTTTGGTATTGATTCCTCTTTGAGTGAAAAAACTTGAAAATTTACAAAATCCCAATACCATAGGAATTGTGTGATGTGTGATGTGCTTACATACTACCTTATTGAAAAATGGAGTTTGCATTTCCAAAAATATCCAATATTAAAGTCTTTTGGGTTGGGCCCTTTTGTTAGATCTATTTTCAAAAGTTACCTTTCTAGCTAAATTTCCTCTCCATTAGCCATAATAAAATTATTTTCCCCTTGTGGATGGTGACTTAGTAAAGGTTTCATTAACAAGTGCTAATACTATAAGTAAGAGATGGCTGATAAAAGAAAAACTATGAGATCATATGTAAGGGAGAATCCATAAATACCTCTATATATAGAGTTACCAAAGGTTGGTAAGAAAGTTTGGCCTAAGAATAAAGAGTTGTCATACATGGAAGCCTAAAGATAATCCATAGTACCAGTCCATATTTGAGAAGGAATTTTTGTCCCATAGAGTACTAGGATTTTGGGTAATCTTCTTAAAACTCCTTTTCAAGAAGATCAACTTTACCAAGATAAAATGGTGTCATCCATGAGAGATACTATTTTCAGACCAAGTGTTTTAGGAGGAATAATCCAGCATTTGAGATCAAGTAGGTCTCACCCTAGACATGTTCCTTTCATGGAGAGAGTCCTCATTGACCTAAGTTGTAGTGTCTCTCCCATTTGACTTCTGTGAGTCATCCTTATCGATGCAACCTTGCTGATCTTTTGTTGTGATAGGATCATGATTGTGACCCTGAGTAGTCTACACCATCGAGCTGTTTGGATTTATGTTTCTATATCAATTGCTTTGATTATGCTTTTGACTAATCTATGAGATTATGATGTGATTTATGGTTCACTGAGGTTTGTGCCAGTGGTTAACAGGATCAATATGGTATCATGAGGTTGTTCCATGATTACCTTGAGATGTGTGTAGAGATTGCACTATGTACTATTACCATGCTACACTGGACTAGGTTCTTGTAGCAGTGGTTAGTCATGTTTATGACTATGGTTGTTTTTGTTTTTTAAATGCCTTTTTAATGCAAAGTAAACAATCATTATTAAATGCTGAAGTAATTAAAGGGATTGTTCATGTTGGCTTCTTTGGTTATGTGTTGCAGACATTTACCTTGCTATATGTATGATTAGAGAGATATTTGTTACTCATGTTATGTTTACATTTGAGACGACCCAATGATCAAATGTTATACTTTGATTTTAGTATCATAGATATTAGACTTCTATGCTGTTTAGTTAATCATACTGCATGACAATGCCATTTTGAGATGACAGTGTGTTTTATGATGATATTTTGGTTATCTAGTTTTTGGACATACCTCTAATTTCATTATGTGATGGATTTAATGCTATGGTTATTTACTTCATTCCTACGTTGTTATGCTTTATGCAAACGTGAGTGATGTAAATAGATTATTTTAATATAATTAAATAAATGGTTAAATTAGGTGATTTAATGGATTTATTGCTTCAGCTATGTTATTATATGCAATTGCACTTGATTGTGTTATTTAGTGTGCAACATTTATATCCCCGGCAGTGGCACATGGAGTTAGTGATTCAGCCATTCATATTTTACCAATGTCGTCCTTATATGGTCGACATATCCTTTATTAAATGTTTAAATTAAACCTTTTAGTGATTATTAAATTTAAACTCATTTGCATTATGTGATTAGACCAGTAAGCGTGTTTGTGCATTTAGAGGTTCGCATTGTCGCAAAAGTTATTAAGGAGATTTATATGTTTTTGGGTTATCAGGCTTTTGAATTATTTTATTTTAATTTCTAGTAGCTTTTCCATAGATGAATTCCTATTTATAGGAATAACCTATTTTTGTTTGGGTCGATTCAGGGTTTAACTAGGTTGGTTGGTTATTTGCCCTAATTGATTATTCACTCAAAAAGTGAATAAGTATCCAAAGAGGAATTTAAGTCCTCACTTCTCACTTTCGAATTGGAAAGTTGGAGAGTAAAACCCAAAATCCTCTTCATGAGGATTTACTGTTTTGTTGGTTGTGGGAGCTACGAGCATGGGATCATTGTGAGGTTGAGCTCGTTGAATCTAGCTTGAGGAAACCTTGGATTGCCACGATTTTTAGCCACTTCTACAGGCATTTTATTTTCTGGTTCAATTTTTCATTTTTCCCTTTTGGCTGTGAGGTAGGGCTTTCCCATTTTATTGTTTCAGCTCTACTTTTGCTTCTATTTTTTGTACCCGTTTGTTTGAAGGTTGAGAACTAGTGTTCCCCTCTGTTTCTATATGTTAGTTCTACCCGATTGGGTGGGTATGAACATTTCCATGTTTTTTGAGATGAGGGCTTGGAGTTTTGCACCGTTATGCTGGCCATTTTTTCATACGGTGTTTGATTCCTTTTATTTTTGGATTTTTGGGGTTTTTGAACCCAAAGGCTAAATGGGTTTTAATTTTGAAGTTTTCCAAAAATTGGAGTTTTTACCTGATTTTGCATGCCACCCTATTTTCTCGAGTTTTCCTGGGACAATGTGGGTCATGGACCTGGATGATCTATTTGGATATTAGTCAAACTGCTATTGCACTTTTTTTTGCATTGGGATGCATGTCACACCTGTACTCTCAACTTTATGTTCACTTGAGTGATTTGTTACCTGTTGTTATGGTTTCTCTTGCACCTTTGCTTTTGTTTCATGAATGCTAGGATTCATGTAGAATCCATACTCTCAGATTGAGACCAATTGAGTGAGTTCATGGTGTTTGGTCTTGTTACATCATTGGGATTCATGTAGAATCCAAACTCTTGGATTGAGGCCGATTGGGGGAATTCATGATGTATGGTTTTATTGGCTTTGGGATTCACGTAGAATCTATCCTTCCCATGTTGCTTTTAGTTGGGTGTTTTCTTTGCATTGTGTTCTCATCCTGTCCTTGTGTTATGATCTTCGTGATGGTGGTACACCACAAACTAGTACATGCATGTATATTTTTTGGAGGACTAGCAGGTCTCGACCTTCCATGTTATTTCTAGAATTTTTTATCATTGGGGTTGGGATGGGAGTATGCATGCCCATGGGCACTTGTTGTAGGATGAGCATGGGTAGGGTAGGGTGGGGTAGTATATGGAGGGGGCTTCTATCTCACAACCTAGTGACCTCAGTCCCATAGGGTTGGCAGAGGATAAGAAGTTTTAAATAAGTGATAACTAAATAAAATGTGTGAATGGTAATAAAACTTAAGATAATAAAATGTTGTGCCGAGCCATTCTATTGAGGAATGCTGAATTCGCACGATCCAAGCTTGGGATTTTCGATGCCAAGTGACTCTCTATGATGTTAGTCCCTACTTAGTAGCCTTTTGAGTGTCTAACCAGGACTTGTACTCCTTGCATTGTCTTGGGTTCTTGGTTGTAGCCATCATACTGTTTGACATGAGTGTTAGCCATTGATGTTGTTTGGTATGTTTTGTGGTTGGATCATTATCTCCATCATCACGATGGGTGTGGACCTATGGTTTTCACATGGTTGGGAGGCATAGCTACCTTCACCACTACTAGGGACCAGTGTATAGAGATGATCTTTTTTCCTAGTGTGATTGTTGCTGGATATTTTCACTTGGTACTTCAGGTTTCAGAGTATGCTTTCTTGTGATTTATGTATTCATTAGAATGTTTGGATATCATGTCTACATGATGTTAGTTTACTTGACGCATTCCCATATTATGATGTTTAGCATATGATTAGATGATGTGAATTGTTGTAGTAGCATATTTGTTGCTTATTGTTGTTTAGCATGTGATAGGTGATGTTATCTACTATAGGATTATCTTATGCTTTACTACTAGCATGTTAGATTTCCTTATGGTTATATTGTAGCATGTTTTAGTAGTGACATCCCTATTACAATAGTACTGATAATCTAGTCAGTGGCTTGGGATGTTACGCATGAGGGATGGCTAGGACCCACGATGGTCTTATGATGCTATTGACGGTTGGGAGGGACCGCGCACTTATTTTGTTGTTTAGTTCGGAGATGTATTTCTGTACATTGTGATGTTTATTTCAGTATGTGCTTTGCTATTATGGTTTAGATGGATAGATGTTCCTCCTTCCTTGCTATTAGTGCACTTGAGTGTTTATTCCTTGATTTACATGGATCCGATACTCCCCGATGTGGAGGTTTCCTTGTTTTTAAGCTTTTCATTTGCATTTTGTTGTCACGTTGATTTGTTTTCTCGCATGGAAAAGTAGTTCCTCACGCAAGAATGTATTTTCTTGCATGAGAGAATACACTTCTTCTCATGAGAATGTAAATCTTCACATGGTGTGCAGGGAATCCTCGTGCGAAGAGCGAAAGCCCTCACGTGATGCTCAGAAGTCCTCGCGCAAAGTTGCACACTTTCTCATGCAAGACCAATTTTATTTCTTGCATGAGAAATAGGGGCTATCTAGGCTTGTTGAATGAAAGTTTGAAAGTTGGTTTTGGACACCCTTTTGGTTTTTACACCTTCCTAGTTCAAAACAAATTTCCTAGGGGTTTAAAATATATCATTTAAGTTGACATATATATTTTAATATATGAGAAAAATCTTTTGAGATAGGTTTCAGACCTCTCGGAGACAAGTTAAAGATTCTAAGAAATTTTAGGGCTTCAAAAATCCAGACTTAGCTAATTTTTCAAGGCTTCAGGATTTCAGACTTAGCCAAATTTTAGGATTTTGCATTCTACCCCAACTTGGTGTTTTGTTGATGAGTGGTCATTTATTGAGCCCACATCATGTGCATTGTCATTGTGGCTTTGTTTATGTGTGTCAATTTGGTGGTGGCATTTGGAGATTTGTTGGTTGTCAAGATTGTGGTGAAGTCTTTCATTGCAATCTTTGTGATCCCTGTATGATGTTGTAATGTGCATTCATACTTGTATATATATATATATATATATATATATATATATATATATATATATCTTGGCTTGTATTGAATCCTTGTTCCAAGGATCTCTAGGTGGGGCATTACATAACTGACCCTCAAAAATCAAAAACTACCATTACTATTCTTGATGACTTATTGATAGAAGTAGAAGCACTTAGGAAGAGATTTGTTAAAGAAGATGGTAAATGCATTCATTTGGAAAAAGAGAAAGAATAGATCACCATGAATTTTCTCATTAAGAGTGACAACCTACTTAGGAGAATGACATCCCTACAAGAATAGAATAAAAAAGTCAGAAGATAAGTCTACTGCATTGCATTTAAATCTATTTGGAGATTTTGGGAATATGAGATCCAAAGTTTATAAGTATGAGCAAACTATACAAGAGAAAGAAGATTTGGTGATTATACAGATCCAAACATATGAGCCTATTAGAAAGGAAAGTAAGGTACAAGTAATTGATATTACCACTAAAAATACTAATAAAGGTAAATTTTGTCACAAAAGCTTGCACCCTTGTCCAAAGTTTTCACCTAAGGACAACTTGTGAAACATGGAAATAACCTCCAAGTTGTGGGACTTGATTGATGAGGTTGACTCTCTAGAGAAGACTAGCTTCCTCTACTATTAGGATGCACTTAGACTATTCTTGAGGAGAAAAGGGAGAAGGAATACATGAAAGTAACTACCTAATATATTCTAAGCAAATGATGCACCAAAATAGGATGTTTAGATCAATCTTTTCCCATATATGCACTATACCATTATTATGATAGTCCAAAGATATAGAGATTTATACTTTCTCTAAACTATTAGCTACATATAGATTAGACAACCACATGAGTGATACAAGAAAAAAATGCTTCAAATTTTATTATTCACTAGCTAATAGAGATACAATTTAATGTAGATTATAAATATCTACAATATGTTGAAGAGAGATAGACAAAGCTTGTATAGTACATTAGTGGATAAAGGAGATAAGATATGATGTCATATAATTTAGAGGCAAAGAGGGAATTTATAGTATCATACCAAGGTAGTACCAGAGAAATAGAGAGGATTCAACCCTAAGAAGAAGTACAACATCTACTTTTATAGTGTAAGCATAACTTCAAAAGGTTTCTATACTAAGATAGAAATCAACCACTACAATCAACTTTATAGATAATAATTATTACAAAAACTAGAAAATATTTAATCACAATGCAAATCCAAACACAAGAAGATCACTTATCCACCAAAAAATCTTAGAGAAGGCAAGAACGATGGCCATTAACCATCTGACTGAGTAGATGGATCAACTGGTGGTGATGGGGTGTTCTATTGCATTTATCAAGCCTAGGGAATGATGAAAGTGGTTGTAGGAGATTTGAAAGATTAGATTTATCATCAAAGAGTTATTTCCCCTATTATCAACCTACCAAATTAGATAGAAATCAAAAGTCAACCATATTCAACTATCACTCTGTACCTTTCCTACTACTTGATTGGTTGAGAGTTCCTCTTTATCGAGCATGGCAAGTGAAACTCTTTATATTTTTTTGGTCAACACTAAACTTATGATCTTATGAGCATTAGCTATGGTCAAAACCCTTTATATCACCTTTCATTCATAACCTTGACTTCTATGATCTTATGATTGCCAATGCTTTGTAGCATCAAGCCCCTTACTCATTCTCTTTACGATCCTTCAATAGCAACAAGATCATATGATCTCATGGTAGAATGGTAGCCCTTAAATCCCTAGTGTAAGGTTGTGGTGCCATTATATTTTCCTTATGATGTCATTGCATGGTCAATTTGACCTTTATAATCTTACAATCACAATCCATCATGATATCACCAGCCATGACAATAACCATTGTGATCCTATGCTCATGGTTTGACTATCCCTTAGCATGACCTTAGGAGGTGTCCTCACTTGTTCCTGTGACCTTAGAGCTTTACAATCATACAATCCACCTTCCTATTTGTAGCATTGGTGACATAAGAAGTTAACTCCATGATCTTATGATCATTGAACCTCATGACATCAAAACATATTCTTGTGGCATTTGTGATCTTATGATCACTTACTATCATAACATCAGACAAGACCCTTCTTTGGCTTACAATCTCTCAACTATTTGTGATATTATGATATCCCAACTACTCAACCAATAGGAGCCTCCTAACATCTTATCACTACTTGATTTTCTTGACAATCCTCCAATACATGAGCTATCATAAGATTGAGACCATACCATCTTTTCATGCCTCTAAGATTTAAAATATAGAATTGAATCTTGTGACTATTGGGTGCGTTCAAATATTTGAAATTAATTCTTAGCAGAGAAAGCATTTTTGGCTAACATTTCTAGAGACTCGAAGGGGTTGCAAGCTGACTTGACATATGACTAGTGGCCATCAAAAGATCCATTGGGCTACAGAGTCTCTAAAACTATGGACTCATCAAATTTATCACTTCTTCTACATTCTAAGCTATAAAACATGTCTTTCTACCTTTGTAACTTGCAAAAAATTGGAATAAAAACTCTCTGCTACAAAATATATATATATAACATGTTCCTATGCACTTCTTGGAAAACAAGAAAGAACAAAAAGAAAACTAACTAACTATATACATGAACACTTCATTTTTCCTTAGAAATAGGGTTTGAGATATATTCCAATGACTGGAATAGGAAAGATTTCACCATCAGGATTTCTTAACTAGAAATCATTGGCTTTCTAGCAACTAATGATTACCTAGGGACTACTCCATAAGGTAAAACATTTTGGGTATCTCCCTACCTTTTCTTTGTTTGCATCCCACTTTAGCACAAGATTGTTGTCCCTAAAATTTAAGAAATTAGCCTTCTTATCAAAGCTCTTCTTTACCTATTGGTGATGTATTTCTAAGGTCTATATTACTTGACTTCTTTTCTCCTCTAGCCCCATCAAGTTTTCCATTCTTATAGACAGAACATCATTTCCAATTAGTTCTAACTGATGAGCTAGTTCAAGAGCTGGAAATTCCAACAAGATAGGAATTCTAGCTTCCTTTCCATTTACTAACATGAAAAGAGAATTATCAACAGCTATTTTAGGCATTATTTTATTAGCCCAAAGGGAAGTCTTCAATTTCTAGTGCCAATACCTTTAATTATCTTCAATAGTCCTCTTGATGATTTTGATCAAATTTTTATTGGATGACTCAGTCAATCCATTACCTTGAGGGTAGTAGTTAGAAGATGTGCTTAAGTAAATACCATGATCAATTTCCCATGCACAAATATGAGCTGCTTTAAATAATTTTGTATTGTTTGATATTATGGTAGAAGGAGCACCAAATCTGATAACAATTCCATTAAGGAATTCCACAACTGAAGCCTTTGTAGAATCCTTCAAGGATATTTCCTCTATCCACCTTGTAAAATAATCTATTGTAGCCAAAATCCACCTATGACCAAAACTAGAAGGTGGATTAATAAGACCAGTAAAATCTAATCCCCACTAAGAAAAGGTTGTTCAACCTAGATGGGGTGAAGTGGAAGGGCTAAAAGTCTCTATTTTACTGAGAAGAAAGCACACTTTTCACACTTCCTTACATATATATGGCAGTCATGGAACAAGGATGGCTAGTAGTGAGTAGCTCTCATGATTTTCATTGTGGTGGTTCTTGCTAAAAAGTGACCACCATCCGGACCATCATGAAGTTCCTTAATCATTTTCTTTACTTGATCTATGTCAACACATCTTAGCAAAGCTCCATTCAAGTCCCTCCTAAAAAGAACATCATCAATTATAGCATAAGGAATAGAATACAGCTTGAACTATCTTCTTTTGTCTTTATCCAACCCTTGAGGATATCCATTACTAGCTAAGAAGGTCTTCATACCATATATCCAACCCCTTGGATTATCATTTTTTGCCTCGTGTTGTTTTCCAACGCCAAGATAAATTTCTCATCAGGCTCATGAGATGAGATCATCAATTTGCACAACCCTTTCCCCCTTACTAGTTTGGTAATTTTTATGTACACATCATACTCCATTACCTTAGTGATCCACCAAACTCTCTTCTCACTAATGTCTTTTCTCAAAATAATGTCCTTAACACTAGCATGAGGGACCAACAAATGGATTTTTTTTATGAGATAGAAGGTGTCTAAATTTCTTTACAGCTCTTATGACCACATGGGCCTACTTTTTCCACATAGATTTACTTATTTTCATACTCTTTCATCCCTTCACTAAAGAAATAATTAGGCTACTCTTCCATTTTTTCATTTAATTGAGTAAAAAAAACAAAAATACTTGACTCACCTCCTAAGGTGTAAATAATAAAATCCTTATTAAAAATTGGATTGATGAGAGTAGGGGTTGAAGCTATGGCCACTTTTATTTCTTCAAAATTTTCTTTCCCTTCCTTGGTCCATGAGAACACCATATTCTTTTTAAGAATTGGTGTAATAGGTTTCCAAATGTTAGCTAGATTAGGAATAAATCTTCTCACAAAATTTATTCTACTAAGAAAACTTTGGAGACCTTTCTCAAGACTAGGAAGAGAAAGGGAAATTATTGCCTTTGTTCTCTCTAGATCAATGTTCATACAATCATTAGATAAAATATGTCCTAATAATTTCCCTTGATTAGTGGCAAAGATATACTTTCTTAGATTTAAAGACACTCCATACTCTCTACATCTTATTAACACTTGTCTAAGATGACCAAAATGCTCTACTACATCTTTTGAATATACTATAATATCATCAAGGTAGACCAATACAAACCTTTCCATCATGTTTTTGAAGGCCATCTCCATTGCCTTTTGAAATGTGGCACCTAAATTTGTTATTCCAAAGGACATTTTACTATAAGCATAGGTGCACCATTTGGTAGTGAAAGTAGTTTTATATCTATCAACTTCTTTGACTAACACCTTATTATAATCCAAGAATCCATCCAAGAAGGAGAATCTCTCTAAACCACTAACTTTGGACAATATATATTCCATGGAAGGGAGAGGATGATGATCTTTAAGGGAAGCTTGGTTAAGATCCCTAAAATCTACACATAACCTAATTTCTCCATTCTTTTTCCTAGTAGGGACAAGGTTTTCCACCCAAGAGGAGTTCTTAATAAGAAAAGTGATATTGGCCTCAATAAATTTGGATAGCTCATTTCTCATTAGTGGCTAAATCTTGTAATTTAATGTTCTCTATTTTTTCTTAATAAGTTTGAAATCATCAACTAGATCTATAGTATGTTGAAATAGAGTAGGGTTGAAACCCTTTAAAAAATCACATGTCTAAGAAAACACATCATTAAATTCTTCACATAGATGAACACAATTTTCTTGCATGGTTTCAGAACATACCTTAACTATGTTTAACATTCTCCCATCAACAACTACAACTAGAATATGATCTTCTTTGTTTGCAACAAGATTCATGCCTCTATACCTTAATTGGTCATTAGGATTGAAGACAATTTCTAAGGTAATGAGACCCTTAGGAAACTTATTGGAGATAAGGTTGATGATTTGATCACCATATTGGTCATGCAATCTTGACTAATTTCTATCTAATAACTTTGCTTCATTCTGCAAGAAACTCACAATTTTTGCATCAGATTCAAAGACCTTCCAATTGATATCATTATCATAGACAATGGGTCCAATTGCCACTTTAATATTTTTCTTCCTCTCATCTTTGAAGCTCCTTGGGACATCATAAGATGCACCCACTACTGCTAGTCTATCAACATGTCTATTTCCTCTTGTATGGATGCTTTGAATATTAAATGCATTGAAATATTCAAGCAAATCCCATCCTCTATGCTTATAAGACTTAAGAAAACCATTTTTAGCAATGTTTTGATTCCTCACTTGATTTATCACCAACTTGTTATCTCCACATACACTTAATGCTTAATTTCCTCTTTTCTAAGTGAGCAAGAGACCCTAAACTTATGCCTTATACTCGACCACATTATTAGTACAATTGAATTGAAGCCTAAATGAGAAGTAGTATCTTTCTAGTGTAGGAGAAACCAAAATCACACCAATCCCTGATCCATTCTTATTTCTTGATCCATCAAAATACATATTCCATATCCCACTTGTGCCTTCTTTGATTTTCTCAAGTAGGGACAAGATCATCCTTTTTTGATATACATTAAGTGCCCAGGCATGTCTTCAAGGTTTTTGATATAGGATCAAACTGATATGCATTAGCCCACTCATCCAAGATAAAAGTAGGTGTATCAGCTACAAAAGTGGCAGGCTCATTTGTTGTATCATTCTCATCTATTTCTAGGATGGTAAAATTTATATTGATGAGATTAGGAGTTTAGGGCTCAATATGATGGAGGGCTAATGGTTCTTCTCTAATTAAAGCTTTGGTTCTATATCTAGTTCTAAAAAACACATATGACCAATAAGAAGATATGTAACCACCTATTTGGGCAGTGAAATCTCTTAAAAGACAAATGGAAAAGTGTGGTTTAACCTCAGCAATTGATATATCTTGAACTACAATACAACCAGATCATGCATGTAAGGCCACTTCAACATTTCTAAGGATTCCCATAGTCTTGATAGCACTACCATCTAACTGCAATATATCCCTAACAATAATTTCATATTCCACTTCTAAAATATCAGCAACACATTTAGGCATTACTGAACTATTAGCCCCTAAATCAATCATATAGTTGTGGAATAGCTTATCTCCTATAATTAGGGAAACATAAAAGGGAGGAGATCTAACCTTTTTCCTTGTTTCTACCTCCCTTGATGGTTGTACCAAACTCACAACATTCTCCATTCTAGGTAGCTGATCTCTAAGTTTAATGCTTTCCAACTCCCGATGCAATAATCTCTTTTGTGATGCTATAGTAACAACATCATTCCACATAGAAATGTTCATGTTGGTCTTCTTCATTTGATCTACCACACTAAAATATGCATTAGATATTCTGGTAGAAGCATTAGAAGTATAAGATTGAGGTGGGACAGTCTGTGTGATATTCACATCTCCTCTACTTTCATTTGCCTCTTCTACCAATGGACATTAGTAGGTTGATTAACATTTTGTTGCTGGACAACTGCTTGTTCGTGGGGCACTACACTTGATGTTGAAGTTCGATTAGGAGCTTAAGGAGAAACCTCTTCCATAACTCTTCTTTTTCTCCTAGTATTGTAAGCACAAGAATCCTAGTTTACATTACCATGCTCTTCTACCAGACTATTCATGAAAGAAAAACCATCCTACTGAAAGGTATGTGTAGGTTGATTATGATTGTTTTGTTGGGAAACTTGTCACTCTAGTAAAGTTAAAGCCAAGTAAGATTCTTCCTTCTGACACATGCAATATCCATAGGAGTAGTTACAAGAAGGGTAGAAATCTTGATCTTGGGTAGGATTATTTTGAGGGACTAAAGCCCTATTTAGGTTGGTGTTTGAAGACTAGTGGTGGTCGATATATCTATTCTAATTGTGAGGGTGGTTGATAGGTCTATTTTGATTATAGGGGACATGACTCTGGTTTGGAGGTATAATGTGAATGGCACCTTGACTCTAGAGTTGGAGAGGCTTATTATTTTGAGCTTGCTACCTCTTCATAGTTACCAACTCATTTTCCATCTTTTGTACTATTGTCCTCTATATCATTTTCTTAATCCAAAATCCTCTTATCTACCATTTGCATCAAGGTTTGCATCATTGCCTCAATTCTATCAAATCTATTAGAGGATGTGGAGGCTATTGGAACCATAACAAGAGGTTGACTTAAAAAGGAAACATGAATAGAGACTAAATAGGCTGATGATTGGGCATGTCAGGGAAGAAAGAAATTGGGGGCCTTAGAGCTAACTTCCCTCCCTACATCAAAATATTCTCTACTCCCATGGAAAAATCATAATCATTTGGTAGAATTTATCCTGCCATAGATTGTAGAGTGGTAGCAATATCACTATTGAAGGCTCTGAGATAATACAAGAATGCATTACCAGGAGAGGGCTTCACTACAATAGATATTCTATCCCATGTCTTCTAAAATCTATAATTGAAATTAGTCATACATTCATGGGGGGCCCTCTTGATAGTTGTTATCTATTCTAAAAGTGGTAGGTGATCACTTTTTTCTTCAAAATGGTTACATAGGGCTACCCCTAAGCCATCTCAATCAGTAATAGAGTTATGAGGAAAACCTTTGTACCATTGTAGTGCCTTACCTTTCAAGGATGAGGCCAAAATCCTAACTATTACATCATCTTTGATGATGCTATGAATATTATAGACATTAGATACCTCCTAAATATGCTCAATAGGGGTGTGGAGGTTTCTCTAGTAAACTCAGTTATAATTTTAAGAGTTGATATTGGTATGTTATGCCTTTGGGATAATAGAAGGGGGCTTCCACCATTAAAGGTGATGAAGGCATGAGCTCTAGCCATGTAAGAAGTGATCTATTGATATGAGAAGATGGTATTCTATGTTGACACCTAACAATGAGAGGAGTGGATATAGATCTTGTAGGGGTATGAGTTACTCTCACACTCCTAACTAGTGATACTCTAGCCTTTCTTCTTGTATTAGGAAAAGAAAGCTCCTGATATCAAAAATTACCTTTGGAAGCTATCCTTGTGTATTTCTTGGGCATGAATCACAACAACTTTGGTCTGGATACAAGATTTCTCTTGAAGCTTAGAGTCACCAAGTACTTTGGAACAAATGAGCCTCTCAAAGGCTTTATATTGAAGGCAATACTATCTCCTCAACATGAACATGGAATCTTTCTTCAATACTAATGAACTTTAAATGTTTTAATATCTTTTCCCACTTGGCATGCCAAAAATTATTGTCACAAAAGCTTTCACCCTTGTCCAAAGTTTTTACCTAAGGATAACCTTGTGAAATATGGAAACAATCTCTAAGCTATGGGACTTGAACGATGAGGTTGAGTCTCTAGCGAAGACCAACTTCCTCAAGTATTAGGATGCACTTAAACTATTCTTGAAGAGAAAAGGAAGAAGGAATACATGAAAGTAATTACCTAATCTATTCTAAGGAGGTGATGCACCGAAATAGGATGTCAAGATCAATCTCCTCCCATATATGCACAATATCATTATTATGACAGTCTAGAGATATACATATTTAGATTTTCTTTAATCTATTAGCTACATATAGATTAGAAAACCAAATGAGTGACACAAGGAAAAAATGCTTCAATTTTTATCATTCAAGGGCCAATAGAGATACATAAATGTAGATTATAGATGTCCACAATATAGTGAGGAGAGATAGATAAAGTTTGCACAACACAATAGTGGTTGAAGGAGAGAATATAGGATGCCATATAATTTAGAGGTGAAGAGGAAATTTATAGTAGCATGCCAAGCTAATACCAAAGAAATAAAGAGCATCTTACCCTAAGAAGAAGTACAATATCTTCTTTTATAGTGTAAGAATAACTTTAGATAGCTTCTATCCTAAGATAGAAATCATCCACAACAATCAACTTTATAGAGAATAATTATGGCTAAAACTAGAAAAGATCTAATCAGAGTGAAAATCTAGAGGTAAGAAGATCACTTATCCACAAAAAAATCTCTAAGATATAAGGAACTACAACAATTAACAATTTGACCAAGTAGATGGAACAATTGACAGCAATGGGGTGTTCTGTTGCATTTATCAGGCCTGAGGAATGACAAAAGTGGTTGCAGGAGATTTGAAAGATTGGATCTATCATCAAAGAGTTGGTTCACCTATTATCAACCTACCAAATCAAATGGAAAGAAAAGGTCAATTGTATAATTTAAAATATAGAATTGAATCTTGTGATCATTTGGTGTGTTCAAATAATTGAAATTAATCCTTAGCAGGGAAGGCATTTTTGGACAATAGTAAGCAGAAGGTAACTGGTGTCAAAATAAATGAACCCATTATTAAATCTAGAAATATCCCTACCATGTCATAAATAGACATAGATTTGGAGAAGGCTAAGAAGGAGTGAGAGGATGTAGCCAAAGAACTTGAGAAGGTAGAAAATGAAGCCCGGGCACCAAAAATGAGAAAAAAAATTGAATTTATGACATTTACTTATGGCTTAATTTAAACATAAACAAGTCCTCATTAGCAATGCCTCCTACTACAACTTGTGGACCTATAATAAGAAATGTTACTACTTCCTAGCCCTATCCATTCTTCCTCTTATACTATAGTAACACATTAGACTAGTGTTCATCTAGGAAAAACAAATGTTCAAACCCAAGTTGATGCATCTAGTTCTGCTAGTTCAGTAGGTTTTATACAAGACCTATGTATATGGAAAGATATAAGAAGATGTTGATAATTAGATAATGTGTATATCTAATTTTTTTCATTTATGGAAACACATGATGTACATGCTTACAAGAAACCTTGGTAATAAAGATACTTAGCTTTTGGTACACAGAAATTGTCTAGGTATGAATTTAGTATACACCAATATATTGTTTTATATGTAAATTTTTACTGATGTCATATTATGACTCAAAAAATTAGATGGAGATAGTATACATGTTGATGATAACATGTATAGCCTCATAAGTCACTATGGATTGTACACAGAAGAGATATTCATGTTTTCGCAATCTAACAGGAAAATGGAATTAAAGGAGAGGAATTGTTTTTCTTACAAAATAATTACTTGACCAATTAGGGTTGACATCTTAGATGTTTTCTCTAAGTTGGAAAAGTGTATTGTTGTCTTAGCTGACCTGGCAACAATTTGTATAAAGTTATGGTATTTATGAAAAGGAAATCTTGTGAATTCAAATGTGAAAGATTAAAAAAAATAGTAGCTATGTTGAGAAATTGTATGCAAAATTTTGTGAAAGCGATATATGCAAATTTTTGTAAAGCTATTTTTGTGATCCAAGATCAAGCTAAAGATCAAAGATTAGTTAAGGAAGAAATTATAGTACCTACATTCTAGAAGTTCGATTACTTGTTTATGTAGTGAGCTCTTCTTGTAATTAGAAGTGCATGTTTGCGCAATGGGCTCATCTTGCATCTATTGTACCACAACTCCTAATAGGGTTGGAATCTCCTAACAGAGATTCAAAGTCTCCTAACAAGGACTCTATATATTGAATTTTCTCATGAACTCTTAACAAGGTCCATCTTCTAACAAGGAACTTATATATCAGTATATTATCTAGTGGGTATCATTATCCCCATCAAGGTTTTCCCTTGGCCAGGGTTTCCCTAGTTAACAAACTGTGGTGTTATGAGTTATCTTTGTGCATGGTTACTATTACTATTTAGCATTACTTTATTACATTGTTATTGTTGATATATGATTGAAAATATCATTTGAGTTAGAACATTGTTATAAGAAATGTTTTTAATCATTGTTTTGTTACTAATGTCAAACTTGCTATATGTTGGTAAGAAAAATCATTATATGTTCCAAGCACTATTAATTTTTTGATTGATGAAGAGGATTTGATCAATAAGATGTAACAAAAGCACCTAGAGGAAAGGTTGAGTTATGATTATGTATTGAAGTACAAGAATTAGTTAAGATAGTGATAACATAATGTATTGATGATCTACTCGGGGTTACAAAATGTTTGTCTACACTTAGAAAGTTCATATGAAAAACGTTGAACAAATTTCATTTGCTAAGCTTGACCAAGTTGATAGAAGGTGTCAAGTAAAGTTTGTAAAAGTTGAGCAAAAAATTAGTTGGAGCTAAGTGAAAGCATTTTCTAGTGGATGCCAAGCAAACTAACAGGTGCTAAGAAAGATACTAGATGCTAAGTGATTTTTAGTATGTGTCAAGCACCAATAAAATCTAGTTGATCCCAAGTGATTTTATAGTAAATGCTGACTAACATAGTGTGTGCCAAGCATCAGTAAATTGATAATGCTAAGCTGTTGTATTATGAAAAAGATCAAAGATTTGCCAAATATAAGCTGAAAAGTTTGTTTTCTTGGAACTTGTGAATCAAGAGGAAGATAAGATTGATGAGTTGGAGGCACATAATCTTATGTAAACAATTTTGGAGGTTAATTCAAATGGATTCTAAAAGAATTTTCTAGAAAAAGACAAGATATGGGGTAGATACATTGTATCCTACCTAATCCATTGAAAGCCCTAATTTTTGAAATGGATATTGAGTGGGAAAAAGAGTTCTAATTCCCTTTATCTAGGGATGTTTGGTTATTAAGAAAATTTTACAGAGAGAGGTCACAAATTTTTTGGATGCAAAAATCTAACAAAGTGAAGAAAGAAGGGTTTTCTTCATCAAGTGACCTAAGTGAAAAAGCCTACAATGGAAAACTAAGCAAGAAGGCTTAATGGAGATGAATTCTTGAAGGGTGAAAAAGCTATCAGAACTACAAATATTAGAAGCCAAGAAAAGTTGAGGACTGAATAGTGATCTATAATCTAGATGTATGGTTGTAAGTTGTATCAAATCAAACTCTACTATTACTCTCTAACAATTGTATCAGATTAGGGTGAATCCTTTGGAGAAAGGTTGACTTAACAATCATTGAAAAATCCTTTAATAGGGTGACATTCCAAGTGAATGACCTAAAGTCCTCTAACAAGGCTCACTTTTAATAGGGTGATTGAAATCCCTTAACTGGGTCACATTTAGCAGTGTGTGTTGTAACCTTTAATAAGGTTGGCCTTTAATAGGGCATCAATTCAAAAGAGTGAGTAAGGAGTAGCATGTTACTAGTGGTATTTCCAAAATTGAGTTTCCATTTTAAATCATTGTGTCATTTGTACTGATGGATGTGTTATGTTTCATGTTTTACATTTTTGCATGTTAGTTTAAGTACAGTAACATATAGTTTTGATTAATTCACAATGATTGCATGCATGGTTAAGAAAGTTTATGGGTTCAATAAATTATAACAGTTTTATTTGGACATCTAGACCTTAAATAACTGATTCACCCCCCTCTTTGTTAGTTTAAAAGAATTCCAAGAATTGGTATCAGAGTGAGGTTTCTTAAGAGGATTAATTTCAAGGTACTAAAAGCATAAAGATCAAAATGTCAAATAGAGAGGTACCCAAGTTGAACATATATAACTTTCCTGAATGGAAAATTTTGATGAAGCTACACCTTGCAAGACTTGGAGACTATGCAAAAGCTTGCATTACAATAGAACATGTTGATCGAACAGGACTTCTAACTACTAAAGATTTGAAGAAAAAGAAAGAGCACAATAAGGTGATGTTGGAAATTGCCTCTGCCCTGAGTTATGTTGAGTTTGATGATATCAAAGACCTCAAAAGTGTGAAGCAAATGTAGGATTCCCTAAACACCATCAAAAAGCATAGAGGTAAGTTTGATGACATGAGAATGGAAGAAGGTGAAAAAATTTCTCAATATGTTGCTAGAATAAAAGAAGTTGTTAATTCTATAAAAGGTGCAACTAGTAAAATAGATGATGAAACTATGATGAGTAAAGTCTTGAGAACATTGTTGCCTAGATATATGCCATTAGACTATCTACAATTCAAGAGTTAATATGTATGCCAAGAAATGATCTAACCCTTGAAATTATAGTTGGTAGACTCACTGCATTTGAGCTATCTAATTTTGACAACTATAGACAAGAGAGTATTGAATCAGCTTTCAAAGCCAAATTGTTACTAAAGAATTCTGAGGAGGTAAGTCAAATAAGAAGAAAAGAAAGATAAAGTATGCATCCAGTGATAGTAGTACAGATGGGGAAGACATTGAATAATTGGAATCATTATTGGCAATAAGATTCCATAAAGGAAAAGGAAAATTCAAAGGTAAGTTGCCTATCATTTGTTTTAGTTGTAATAAAGTTGGTCATAATGTAGAAATATGTACACAAAAGTAAAACTCCATAGAAGGGAATAAGCACAAAAATAGAAGAGAATACGATGGAAGAGACTACAAAGATAAAGGCAAGAAATCATGCTATATTGTTGGTGAAAAGAACTCTAATAAAAATGATGATGAAGTGGTGTATGTTGCAATGAAGGACGAATCGGATGAGGATGAGATTACTGCAGTTATGACTTGTGTGAACAAGAATGAAAAATGGATCATTGACAACAGATGCTCACATCATATGACTAGGGACAAAATTAAGCTCATTACCTTAACTTGTTATGATGGAAATGCTGTAAGATTTGGTAATGATGCACCATGTTCAATAAAAGGAAAAGGGTCTATTAAACTTACAGACAAGATCTCATGTGACAATGCTTATTATTTTGAAGGATTGAATTATAATTTGTTAAGTGTGTCAAAATTCAACAATTTTGGGTGCAAAGTTGAGTTTGAAAACAAATCAACCAAGATATATGATACAAATGGAAATCTGATTGGAAAAGGTGATAAAACTACGAGTAATCTATTTTATTTAGATATAGAAGATGCTACTTGTCTTATTGCAAAATTTGATGATGTATGGCTTTGGCACAAGAGATTATGTCATGTTAACTTTGATAATCTAATTAGTATAAGTAACTAGAAAACATAATGTGCAAACAATGTCAACTAGGCAAGATGACAAAGTCAAGCTTCAAAAGTAAAGATTATAGCTCTAGGGAAATACTTGAAATTGTTTATACTAACTTGTGTGGACCTATTGAAGTGCAAAGCTACAAAGGAGACATGTATATAATGCTACTTGTTGATGATTACTCTAGAATGATGATTGCCATGTTTTTAAAATAGAAATCAAATTCTTTGCAAATGTTTAAATGGTACTTGGAAAGAGTTGAGAAAGAAACATGTAAGAGCTTGAAATGCTTCAGATCAGATAGAGGAGGTGAATTCACTTCACATGATTTTGATGTGTTCTACAATGACAGAGGAATTAAAAGATAGACATCAGCACCAAGGACTCCACCAAAAAATGGAATTGTTGAAAGAAGAAATAGATCTATAATGGACTATGCTAGAACACTAATGATGGAGAAAAATGTTGCTCTACAATACTGGAGAGAAGCTATAAGTATTGCAGTATACACTTTGAACTATGTGCAAGTAAAGAAAGGTACTCACTCAACACCTTTTGAACTATGGTATGGTCATCCACCTAATGTAAAATAGTTTAAGGTATTTGGAAGAAAATGCTATATTCTTGAAGATGTTAGAGGTGGAAAGTTTGATGCAAAAAGAGAAGGTGGTATATTCCTTGGTTACTCCACAAGAAGTAAAGCTTACAAGTGTTTAATTACTAATACTAACAAAACTGTGGAAAGTGCAAATTTGAATTTTGATGAGTTTACAAAAGCACATAAAGCTGAATATACCAAAGAAATAGAAGATTATAAGACATTTGCATATTACTATGAAGTAATGCCCACTAAAGAAGATGTCACAAATCATGCAAAAAATCAACAACAAGTTTCAACAACTGCTAAATCACACCTTGCGAATGCCGAGTTGCATTCAAATGGAAAGTTTTAGAATGAGGAGAATGCACAATATGACTTTGAGATTAACACACATGGAACAGATGCTGAAATACCTAATAGAGATGCACATAGTGATATTGAAGCTGAGAGACATAATGTAGCCACAAGAACTGAGCCTAGACTGTCCAAATATGTCAAAAGACACCATCCTATTGATCAAATCAATAGAGACAAAGATGCAAGGCCAATAACAAGAAATAGATTGAGAGGTGAATCATGGTTTCTGAGCATGAAGGAACCTAAGATGGTAAAAGATGCATTGGAAGATGATGATTGGTACAAGGCTATGGAAGAAGAAATTCATCAGATAGAAAAGAACAAGACTTAGAACCTAGTTCCTAGACTAGAGAATAAGAATGTGATTGGCACAAAATGGGTATTTAGGAACAAGTTAGATGAGAATGGTGAAGTAACAAGAAATAAAGAAAGACTAGTTTGCAAAGGGTATGCACAAGAAGAAGGAATTGACTATGGTGAAATATTTGCCCCTGTTACAAGAATGGAAGGAGTAAGAATTCTTCTTGCTTATGTTACTTACGAAGGATTCAAAGTTTACCAAATGGATGTCAAGTATGCATTTCTGAGTGGAATACTAGAAGAAGATGTCTACATAGAACAACTAGAAGAATTTGTAGACAAAAACAATAAAAATATGGTATGCAAACTGTAGAAAGCCCTATACAGATTGAAATTAGCACCAAGGGCATGGTATGAGAGACTTCATACTTATCTTGTTAAGATTGGATTTGAAATAATGGATGATAACAAAAATTTGTACATGAAGAAAGATGAAGAAAAAGGTATACTATTATCTAAATTTTTTGTTGATGACATTATATGTGGAGGACAAGATGCTTTGTGTAAAGATTTTGCAAGTCATATGAAGCAAGAATTTGAAATGTCAACATTTGGTGAGATAAGATTCTTTGTAGGACTACAAGTATATCAAATGAAGTATGGTGTATATATTACTCAATCAAAATATGTCAAGAAAATTTTGAAGACATTTGGACTTGAGGACTCAAAACCAATAAGTACACTTATTGTAACAACACTCAAGCTATCAAAGAATGATGAATTAGCTGAGGTCAATCAAACACTATATAGATCCATGATTGGAAAATTGCAATATGTAGTACATAGCAAACCTGATATTGCATTAGCTATGGGAATAGTTGCTAGAATCTCTACTAACCCAAGAGAAAATCACTTGATGGCAATGAAAAGGATAATGAGATACCTAAAGGGAATAGAAGAGTATGGCTTATACTATAAGAAGAATGAAAAGTTTGAACTGAAAACCTACACTAATGTTGATTACACTAGAAATATTGATGATAGGAAGAGAACTAGTGGAGGAGCATTTTTCTTATGCAAAAGAGTTGTTACATGAACAAGCAAGAAGTAGAGTATGTTGTTGTTGATATTAGTTGTACAAACATTGTGTGGATCAAACAAATATTAAAATGAATGAAGGAAGAAATCACTGAACAAGTGACACTTTATTGTGATAATACAAGTGCTATAAATATATCAAAAAATTATGTTATGCATACAAAGACAAAGCACATCACAATAAAGTATCATTATGTAAGGGAGTTGGTTCAAGATAAAGAGGTGAAGATGGAGTATATCAACACAAAGGAACAAATTGTTGATATCTTCACCAAAGTATTACCTAAGGATGCTTATGAGTATCTAAGAGGTAAATTAGGGGTGATACCCTATCAAAAGCTATGTAAAAGATAGAGGGAGTACCCTTCATCAAACAAGCTAACATGCATTTCATACAAATTGATGAAGTGGACTTACTTCAAGAAGTTGCCTTACGTAATCATAGAGCTCAAAATTCAAATTAGTTACAAGCAAGGTGATAGAGGGAGAAGATTGAAGAGCATGCAAAAGTCTATTATTGCATATATTAAGATGCCAAGTGTTGAGGAATTGTTGTCAAAGATGGAGAATGTTTAATAAACTAATCAAGTGTGCATATTGATCAAGATGAAGATGATAAAAGTAGAAAATCAAGTGAGTGGGAGAGTAAAAGAAGAAGAACAAAGTGAGAATACATCATCAGAAGTTTAGAAGACTGGGAGCAAGAAAAAGGGAGAAAGCAAAAAAACAAAAGAGGGAGATATTTTGATCGATGACAAAAGTGAATCAGCTAAGTGAGATTTTGTAACCTAAGAAGGAGTTTCTAATAGAGGGAGAAATTTTGGTATTGCCTTACTATTTAACCTAGTTAGTTTGATGTTTGACCGGTTGATCAGTTTGGTTTTCCATCAATGCCAAAGAGGGAAATTGTTAATATATGATTGAAAAGATCATTTGAGTTAGAACATTGTTGTAAGAAATATTTTCAATCATTATTTTTTCACTGATCTCAAACCTATTATATGTTGGTAAGATAATTACTTATATGTTCCAAGAACTATTACTTAGTAGAATGATTAAGAGGATTTTATCAACAAGATGTACCTAAAGTACCTAGAGGAAAGGTTTAGTTATGATTATATATTGAAGTGCAAGAATCAATTAAGACAATGATAACATAATGTATTGATGATCTACTTGGGATTACAAAATGTTTGGCTACAGTTAGAAAGTTTAGATGAAAAAGGTTGAACAAAGTTCATTTGCTAAGCTTGACCAAGTTGATAGAAGGTGCCGAGTAAAGTTAGTGCAAGCCAAGCAAAAATTTATTTGGAGCCAAGTGAAAGCATTTTCTAGTAGATGTCGAGAAAACTAATAGGTATCAAGCAAGTTAGTAGATGCTGCGTGATTTTTAGTATGTGTCAAGTACCAGTAAAATCCAGTTAATGCCAAGTGATTTTACAGTAAATGTCGAGTAACACAATGCATTCTAAGCATCAATCAATTGATAATGTTGAGCTACTACATTATGAAAAAGATCAAAGATTTTCCAAATAAGACGTTGAAAATTTTTTTTTCTTGGAACTTGTGAATCAGGAGGAAGATAAGATTGATAAGCTAGAGGCATAGAATCTTATGTAAACTATTTTGGAGGTGAATTCAAATGGATTCTAAAAGAAGTTTCTAGAAAAGACAAGATATGGGGTAGATACATTGTATCCTACCTTATCCATCAAAAAATGTAAATTTTGAGATGGATATTGAGTGGGAAGAAGAGTTCTAATTCCTTATATCTAGGGATGTCTAGTCATGAAGAAAAGTTTAGAGAGAGGTTAGAAAGTTTTTGGATGGGAAAATCTAACAAAGTGAAGGAAGAAGGGTTTGCTTCATCAAGTGACCTAAGTGAAGAAGTCTACAATGGAAAAAAAAGCAAGCTATCAAGACTAAAAAGATTGGAAGCCAAGCAAGATTGTGGACTAAATAGTGATCTATAATCTGCAAGTAAGGTTGTAAGTTGTATTAGATCAAACTCTACTATTACTCTCTAACAATTTTATCAGAATAGGGTAAATCCTTTAGAGAAAGTTTCAATTAACAGTCATTGAAAGATCCTTTAACAGGGTGGAGTTCCAAGTAAATGACCTAAAGTTCTCTAACAAGGCTCACTTTTAATAGGGTCACATTTAATAGTGTGTGTTGTAACCTTTCATAGGGTTGGCCTTTAATAGGGCATCATTTTAGAAGAGCGAGAAAGGAGTAGCATGTTACTGGTGGTTTTTCCCAAATTGGGTTTCCACGTTAAATAATTTTGTCATGTGTATTGATGGATGTGTTATGTTTTATGCTTTACACTTATGCATGTTAGTTTAACAGTAACATATCAATTTTGGTTAACTCGTAATGATTGCATGCATGGTTAAGAAAGTTTATGGGTTCACTAAGTTATAAAAGTTTTATTTGGACATCTAGACTTTGAATAACTAATTCACCCCCTTTCTCAGTTATTCTAAAAGAGTTCCAATAGTTATGTATGGTTTAAAGCAACTAATAATATCCAATTGGTGACTACAGTTTGTAGATTACTAATTAACCCACCCCCCACCCCGCCCCTACCTCCCCTCTTAATAATTCCTATTTCTAATATAATATATCTTTCTTAGTTATCTCTAGTCACCCAAATCATATTGCAAATGATATGAGAGATAAGGCATCAAATTTTTTTGAGAATAATACTATTAGCGGTAAGGAACACCTTAGGAAGTTTAAGGTCTTTTTGAATGATTATGTGTTGACAATTGGCTAATAGTGATATGTAATTTATGTCATCAATGGCAACAGATGATGTACATGTTGATAGGAAACCTTAGAAATAAAGATACTTAGTGTTTGGTAATCAAAAAATTGTCTAAGTATACAATTTGGTTTATAGCAGTGTATTGTTTTTTTTGTAACATGTTTTAGACGTCATATTATGACAAGTCAAGCTACATGGAGATAGTATACATGTTGATGATGATGTGTATAACTGCAAAAGTTTGTATGGACTATATAAAATAGAATTAATCATGTTTTGTTGAAGCAGAACAACAAAATTGAAGGAGATAATTGTTTTTTTAATAAAACAATTACTTGTCCAGTTAGGGACAACATCCTAGATGTTTACTCTAACATAGAAAAGTGAATTGTGGTCTTAGCCAACCCAATAATAATTTGTGTGTAGGCAGTGTGTTATCTTGGAGTATTATGTAAGTGAATTGCAAATTGTAACTATATGTGAAAGTGACATATGTGAAGTTTTATATAAGCTATTCAGTGATCTGAGATCAAGTTGAAGATCAAATTTTAGACAAGGAAGGAAAATAATAGTAAATTACTTGATTGAGTAGTGAGCTATTCTTGTAGTTAAAATTGCATGTTTAGGCAATGGGCTCTTCTTGTATATATTATACTACAACTCCTAACAGGGTTGGCACAACTCCTACTAGGGTCTATCCTCTAACAAGAAACATATATATCAGTATATTATCTAGTGGGTATCATCTCGATCAAGGTTTTCCCTTGGCCAAGGTTTTCCTGGTTAACAAAATATGGTGTTATGAGTTATCTTTGTGCATTTTCACTATTATTGTTCAGCATCACTTTATTGTTCTATTGTGGATGATTTAAAGTAAGTAATAATATCTAGTTGGTGACTAAAGTTTGTAGATTAGTGATTCACCCCCCCCCAGTAATCCCTATTTTTAACAATTGGTATCAGAGCCCAGTTACTTTGATAAGGCTTAATAACTTAAGTAAGATCCCTATGGATATGGAATAGTTGATGAAGAACCTTGTAGAAGCTCTTAAAAAAAATGATCTACTTACTAAAGAAAGAGACAAGCTAAAGGAAATATATGAAGACTCTAAAGTATATATTAGTCAATTGAAGGAAAACATTGAACATCTGAAATCTAGGCCTGTACCTACTAAATCTAGAATTGCTGATGATGACTATTCAAATTTGAAGACAAAGTACAAGATCTTAAAACATGAGTTGAAGATTACAAATCAAAAGTTGACTTTGAGAAATGATCCTAGCAAAGTTGAATCTGATTTAAAGATTGAAAATGCAAATGTGAGAGAAAATCTAGCAAAGAAAATATTTGAGTTTGAAACATTGAAAGAAGATCATGAAGAACTTGTATGTTAGTTATGCAAAAACTTTGAACACACAAAGAAGTACTGTAGAATGGATAAAAACTCTGGGGATAGAAGGAATAATGGAATAAACTCAAGAACAGAAGGAATGATAGATGGAATCATGAAAGGAACTTTGGAACTAATAGTGAAGAACAACGAAATATTGTGAGTGAACTTTGAGAAGAAATTAATCAACACTACATGAAAGGAATAGATATCTAAAAAGAAAAGTTAAATAATGATGAGATAGGAAGATCAAAGTCAATTGTTGAGTTTAATTCAATTAAGTTGAATTAAGCTTTTTCACAACATCATAATTTGAGAACTTTAGTTAAAGACCAAATTAGAGGTAGCAAAGTTTGCAAAAGGTGTATCCAGTTATGTTTAGATGATACCTAAGCTTTCTTTTGTTTGGAACTCATCTAAATAATTTATGAAGGAATTGAGAGCTACTGGTATTATAGTAAAGGTTGATTCTATAATAAAAGATGAAAAGTATGTTTTTGTAGAGAATTTCATGATGCAAAGTCTTGGAGATATTTTTCATGATGGAAGGAGGCTATAGTAAACCTTGGGTAACATTTTCAAATCAAATAGATGAGTTTGAGTAGTCATCTAATTACAAAATGTAATCAACAACTTTTTCATATTTGCAAAGTATGCAATTAATGGAAGTTCAAGTCAGTGAATAAATGGAGTACAAAATTTAATTTTACTTCATTTTGAACACATTCAAAGCAAAGAGCATTAAGAAGTGACTTGTTAGAGCAATTTTGAAGAAAAACCTATTTTTGGAAAGAGTTATTTTATCATATTTCCAAAGATTTATTTGGTAAAAGATCATAATTGATAAAGATCATGGATATGTCAATAGTACACAGTGTTAAGAATGAAGATAGACCTAAGTTTAAGATATTTTTTGTAAAAGCTAATGAAAGAAACCCTAACTCTACATTGTCTATCACTTTGAACAACGTAGTTTACCTTGAAGACGTAGAAAGTTACTTGAATTGCAAGTTTGAGTCAATTGGTAGTGAGTATATGAACAAATATATGGAATTGGTCCTTAACCACGAGATGACTATGAAGCCCACATTTGAACATCTAAGTGAATTAGACTTGTTTAAGTATCATTTCTATCATTAGTTAGATACAGATGAATGGACTCAAATTATACTAAGTAGGATATATGACGAAAAGTTATGGATGAAAGATTATGTAGTAGACATTTCTACCAACCTTATTCATGAGGTAACTAGTCTTAGCAAAATAGGCAGTGTACATATAGGTGAGAAGATGGTAAAGAAGAAAGTGGAAAATTACACTAAAGTAGTATACAATGGTAAGGTTATGGTGATCAGCACCATCAAGCAAGATGATGTTATATTTCTAAGTAGAATTATTGCTTATTTAGTTTTTGCAAGTTCAAAAATTGATAAACTTTCGATAAGATTTATTTATGTAGTGAAAGAGCAAGTACATTTGAGTGAAATACCAAGAATGCAACTCTTGGAAAACGTTGAAAAGATTAAGAGAACCAAGTATGGTGTGTTTAGATTTAAATCATTGATAAATCACATATTCTTCCATGTATTGAAGATATTTCACTACTTATTAGTGAAAAACATAATGAATAGTGATAGATGCACAATGGAGAAGATATCAGAGGTATGCAGAAGACACCCTATAGATAAGATATTAGATAGTAGAAACTTAATAATGAGAACATTCTAGAATGAGATGAAATAAAGATTTAGGATTTCACCTATAACTATGGATAGATTCAAGGAAGACATTTGTATATTAGTTGATACAGATCACACTTATATTCAAGCAGTGGAAACTCGAGACATTTCTTGATCCCTTGAGCTATGAAATGAATGATGATGTTGCAATTGGTTACATTGATTTTTTGTTGAATTTAGATAAAGATAAAGATGAATATAGATTTGGCATCATATGATGAGATCACATAACATGTTCATCAAGCAACCTTAGAAAAGGCATCACATAAGAAGGTTGAATGAATAATGAAGAAGGCACTATTAGAGGCTGATATGTTAGAGAGTGAATATGAGGTCATGAGAAAGATAATGAGATAAGGTATAATAAACATACAACTCTTGTTAGGATCAGTTGCTAAGACATCTTCAAAATAGAGCATTCCATATGTTGCAATATCTGATGTTCAACCTAGTGAATAGAAAAGAAAATTAGAGAGATTGGTTGAAGCAATGTCTACAAAAATAAATAGTCAAATAGTTGGCTATAGTACCTAGTAAGAGGCAGAAAACATTATTGACAATTGAGTCAAGTGATGAAGAAGATAAGAAATAGAAAACTAAACAAGAAGAAAAGGCGACTCCACCTAAACAAGTAGTAGGTAAAGCTTGAAAACCTTGGAAGCTAAGGATTGAGAAGATAAATACAATGATTACTAATGAGGGTAACTTTTTTTAGATGAACAAGTTTAATGATTTATATAATAATTTTGAGAAGGATAAGATTGATATATCTACTATGAGATATATCATAGAAAATGATCTAATTTTGAAGGATATTGAAGCAGTAGTGAACCAAAAAGTCTATGAGAGACTTATAAATAAGAAGACTCTTGCAAGAGAAGAAGAACTTGAACTTTAGAAGTCTATGCTAAGGACTATCTGTAAGATTGATGATGATAGTGAAATAAAAGGATTTTTGACTAACCTAGCACCATACTTAAGAGATAAGTTGAGACCATTTATATTCATGGTTGGTGAAAAGGATAAGTTGAGAAAGGAGACTACAATAACTATTGGTAAGAAATTGATAGAGTCACATATGACATCTTCTCTAGCTCCTAGAACCTTGGAAGTATCAATAAGTGGTGACACTATGTAGCTTTATAAAACTAATGTTACTCTTAACATTGATGATACCAATCCATTTGGTGGTTTCTAGCCAAATAAACTAGATACTGAAGATATTGAGGAAGAGTTGAAACAAATTGAGGAAGAGAGGCTAATAGAAGTAGAAAAGAAGAAAATAGAAGAAGTTAAGTAGAAATTACTTGAGGAAGATGGGAAAATAAAGGAAGATGAAGACAACAAAAGGATTGTAGAAGAAGAGAAGATAAAGAAAACTACAGAAGAAGAGAAGAGAAGATCCAAAGAGAGGAGAGAGAAAGAGAGGAAAAGGAAAAGAAAGAAGAGGAAGAGAGAAGAACTAAAGAAGTAGACAAGAAATAGAGGGAGGATGAGACTAAACCATCTAGTTCATCTACTCTACTTTCCCTTGCTAGTTTAGCTATTGATGATGATGATCAAATAGTTCTGATCTCATCCCTATCCAAACTTATATAGAAGAACAAAACTATGAAAAGATTATAGAAAACTTAAATGGAAGTCATAGATAGACTGCACAACACTTTGATAGTACAACATACTAAGTCAGATCCTAAACATAGAGCACAAGTAGTGCTAAAGTCTTTCGATGAAGAGTTTACAAACTTGTTGGATGTTGTAGAGGTAAAGGCTCAAATTTCCCATGATGCTAACTTGTTCAACACCATTTGTCAAAATATCAAGAATGACTTAGTCAATCTTGATACTTGTATAAAAGAACTTTGGAAATGTTAGCAAGAAGGGAAAACTTTGTATATTAAGTGTACCTTATCATACAAGTTGACTAAAGACTTGTACAGTCAAATTGAGGCAAATATGAGTGAGCTAGAGGCTTTATCCAACTAGATCTAGCATCCATCTAGTAAAGTAGATGATTTTGAAAGTCAAGTTTCTAGTACTCATAATGACATCGGGAAATTGGAACTTTAAAAAGAACAAATTTTGAAGAGAACATCTGATTTCAGATGGTCTATTGCTCTAAAGCTATCTTTTGTTGAGAAGCAGTTAGAGGAATGTGTCAAGGCCAAGGACACATATTCAAACTTTTTGTATTCAGATATTAATGCAGTTGAGATTGCATTATATGCTTTATGTGCAACTTTCACATTAGCTAAATCTACCAAAGAGACATACAACAAAGGTATGAACAATTTGAAGACTATTTTTGATGATTATATGAAGATTATTTTAACATAAGGAAGGAAAATAATTTTAATAGTTTTTGGATAGTATCTTGACATTTTGACCTTTGTCATTGATGTCAAAGGGGGAGAGATACATGCGAAAATTGTATACATATCATTATTGGGAGAGATACAAAGGGAGAGATACATGTGAAGATTGTAAAAGTGTAGAGTATAGTGTAAGGGGGAGCATATATGTAAAGTTGAACAAGTTGTAATAGATGTAATGTTTATTTTGATAGTTTGTTTTTGTCACTTAGCCAATTTTCCCTATTTTGTTTCCATCAATACTAAAGGGGAATATTGTTAAAAATTGGCTAATATTGATATGTAATTGTTGTCATTAATGGAAATAAATGATGTACAGGCCAATGGAAAACCTTAGAAATAAAGATACTTAGTGTTTGGTAATCAAAAAATTGTGTAAGTATAGAATTTGGTTTGTAGTAGTGCATTGTTTTGTTTATAACATGTTGCAAACATCATATTATGACAAGAGAAGTTACATGGAGGTAGTATACATGTTTGTGATAATTTCTACAACCTCAAAAGTTTGTATGGACTATATGGAATAGAGTTAATCATTTTTTGATGAAGCAGGACAACAAAATTGAAGTAGAGAATTATTTTGTTTACGAAATAATTACTTGTCCAATTAGGGCTGACATCCTAGATGTTTACTCTAACTTGGAAAAGTGAATTGTGGTCTTAGCTAACCTAGTAGTAATTTGTCTAAAAGGTATCATATTTATGCAAAGGACTTCTTACGATAATCAGTGTGCTATGTTGGAGTATTATGTAAGCAAAGTGCAAGTGTGAATTGTGAATTGTAATTATATGTGAAAGTGATATATGTAAAGTTTTATATGAGCTATTTGGTGATCTGAGATCAAGTTGGAGCTCAAATATTAGACAAGGAAGGAAAATTATAGTAAATTACTTGATTGAGTAGTGAGCTCTTCTTGTAGTTGAAATCACATGTTTGGGAAGTGGGATCTTCTTGCATTAATTATACTAATAGGGTTGAAATCTGTTAATAAGGATCCAAAGTCTCCTAATAGGGTCCATCCTCTAACAAGGAACATATATACTAGTATATTATCTAGTGGGTATCATCCCCACTAGGATTTTCCCTTAGCTAGGATTTCCCTAGTTAACAAAATATTTTGTCATGAGTTATCTTTGTGCATTGTTACTATTACTATTTAACATTATTTTATTGCTCTATTATGCATGGTTTAAAGTAAGTAATAATATCTAGTCGGTGATTAAATTTTGTAGATCACTAATTTAACCACTGCCCCCCCCCCTCCCCATAATCCCTATTTCTAACATTATGAAGTTGAATATGAAGATGTTTTCATGAAGTTGTTTATTTATTCCCTTACAAAAGATGCCAGAGATTGGTATAGAAGACTATCCGATAATAGTGTTAGCTCTTGGGAAGATTTTGAGAACTACTTCAAAGCACAATATGGAGATAACACTAATGGTATCTTTATATTGAGTGAACTCAAAAATATAAAGAAAATTTATAATGAGTCTACATTTGAATTTAATGTTAGATTTCAAAAAGGGATGTACAAACTATTCCAAGTGATGAGGTTGGAGGAGAATATTTTCCTTACAACACATGTCAATGCTTTTGACAATAAGTTGGCATACATTTTGAGGGATAAGGGTCCTAGAACATTAAGAGATGCTCTTAAAATGGCTATAAATATTGAATAAAATAGGAAATCCTCTAGAAAACTAGGAAGAAGAGATGACCCTAAACTTTTCAATCCTCATAGAAATAAGAAAGAAGGTTATAAGCCTCTTACTATAAACAAGAAGCCTAAGGAAGATAAGGTAGATAAGATGTTGACTATATTAAAGAATATGAATCCTCAAGCAGGAAAGGCTTAGAAAGAAAATATTGTTGATAAATCATAGTTCAACAACTTTAGTAGATAGAATAGGATGCAAAATTTTCCTTATACCACCCAATGGAAGGATGGGAAACCTATTGTTCCTTCTACTAAAAATACTAGTGAAAAGAGTACTTGATCCCTTGCAAAAGGAATCTATTACTATGGTTTAAGGAATCTATTAACATGTTTTATGACCCTCAATGGTGTATAATTTTTTAGTTGCATCATGCACCATAATATTGTGCAATTGCATTATCCTACTATTCTAATCAAGATGGAAATGAGGAGCAACCTAGTCATGAGAGTGGTGTTGAAGATGTTGGATGCAATATTTTTGAGTCACATTATGATGACACTTTTGAATGTTATGACACTAATATTGATGTTCATGAGAGAAGATAGTTTCACAACACAATGCACTAGTATATCTTTTCAAATGAGGATGAAGATAAGGAAACAACTTGTAATATGGTATCATCAAAAAATGAGGTGATTCTAAGGATGCCCGCTAAAGAAGAAATTGATGAAATTACTACTAATATGGTTTCCCAAGTGCAAACTAGAGGTATGTTACAAGATACTAAAGGAAATAAATGTTTTGGTGTATTTATCAAGAAGACTGATCCAAAGAGAGGAGAAGTCAATAAGCCAAAGGATAAATTTAATGTCAAGGTTAAGACTACAAGAGAAAAGTTTGAAGCTAAGAAAAGGGATATTGAAAAAGATCCTAAAGTTCAAATTAATGATAGTAAAAAAGAAGAGAGAACATTGGTGGTCACTATTATGAATGATAAACAAAAGAATCAAGATATTGAAAGTTCATCTGACAAGAAGAACAAGATAAAAAGGTATATCTATTGATAATCCTACTATTTATCCAATTGATATGTTGTCATTATTATTTCAAATTATAGTGAAAGTTATTTTGTTAAAATTGTTAAGGATTCCTAAATATAAGAATAAATCTATAGCATGGGTTAAGGGTGTGGATGATAAGATTAGTCATGACTTTGATTCAAACCAAATCCTTGATAATCATGAGAAAGAAATAGAAGTTTAAGTGTTGTATCTCAAATCCCACACATGTACTTACATGATTTAGTATATTAGCATTTGGGAAGTGTTGATCCCTTTTTCTTAAGTATTATTGTAAATGGAAAAATATGAAGAATTGTATGATTGATTCTAGAGCATTAAATATGCTAATGCCTTTTGAGATAATAAAATAATTGGGATTAAAACTAGACACTCCTCAAGGTAGATGTTGTGCCATGGAAAAAAAATAAGTTATTTTCATAGGAATATTAAATATAATGCCTTATAAATTATCTAGTTATCCTGATAAAGAATTGTATACATGAAAATCTACCTATTGGGAACACACTTAAACAAAGAAAATGCTAGTTGTACATGCATATCAAGATTCACAAAATGAAATAAAACTAAGATACTTGAGTTTCATAAAGCAATGAAACCAAGAAATAGAATCCCCATTGCAACCTCAGAGCAACTCAACAAAGGGTGCCCACAAGAGGCCTTGTTAGTGCACTCTAGATTGTGGGATGTGGATGTGTTCTCCCAAACACAACTACGATTGAATCCCAATGACAATGGTATGAAATAAATATGAATCTTATGCTATATTAGTGAAGCAATGCTTTCAAGAAATGGCTATGAGTAAGCCAATATCAAGAGGATTTCGAGAGGATGTGAGATGAAAAATGGAATGCAAGAATGTAAGCTAAATTACCAATGCAAATGCAAATAAACTAGCAACTACCAAAGATTAAAAACAATGCATAAAATATTTAAAAGGCTCTAGATTATACTAGAATTATAACAATGCAAATGAGGGAGATCTTAAGAATAAACTAGCATGATAACAATGCAAAGAAGAATATCCTAAGCACAAACTAGCATGATAACAATGAAAATAAAAAATGATGATGTTTACTTGAGACAAGGGCTCTATTTATAGATTTTAGGGAGACCTTGAGGAGGTGGCACCTATGTGGCATCCACATAGGAGACGCATAGGCCATGCAAGGGTTGCAAGGGAAATTATAAAGAAAGGGAGATAGTGGGTTCAATTTAAAATTGAAGGTAATGGGGAACATGTCATAGTGGAGGATTAAGATATGAGAAGAGTGGAAGACATGTTGTTGGGATGAAAAATTGCATGCTTCATTTTTAATCTCATTGCAAAATTTGATAAATCAAATTTTATAATTGCTTGTGTATTCGGCTGTACCTTTAAAGCCCTTAAGGTTTTCAATGTTTCTGACACCTTTCATTCAATTTGCCTAAATGTTCCATGATGATAGATTGTCATTCTAAGTTATCTGACAAAGTCTTATTTTGAGCCAATCCTAAATCTACTTTCTACCCCAATTAATATGCATAATCCATTCAAGAACCCATTACTTTACATAAATTTGCCACATCTTTTGAAATCCTTTAGCCCCTTCTCAAATTCTTGCTTAGGGCATGCATTTTGAACTTTAGGCAAGTATGAAATAATGTTTTGTTAAATCTATTTTTAGTTTAAGGTAATCATGGTTTAGGTGGTTTTAAATCTAAAAGATTTTCATTTCAAACTTACCATGCAAGTCTCAGCGATCGTTGATCTTGTTCAGATTGACAGACCCTGCATTCTCACATTTTTAAGATACGAGGCCATTACAAAATGCGGGGAAGCACAAAGAGGGCACGTAGCACAGTTTGATTATGTGGGTCTGAAATAATTCAAAGGTTGATTCACTGTTGATCTTGGGTAGATCAACGGATGCTGCTTGCCCACAAGATGAAGATGAGCATGGTTTAAACAAAGCAAGCAAGTGCATAAGTGACATCTATCCCTTGTGAAGACACAAGGGGTATTCGTACAAATGAAGAGGACAAGTTATGAACATCATTGATCTGTGAGAGATCGACGGATGAAGCATACCCACATTTTCAAGATGTGCAACAGATAAACATTGTGGGAATGCCACCTTGTGATGCATGGCACAGTGGGACCAAGCATGGCAGTGATGATGTCATGGGCGCAGAAGTTTTGAATGCCGCGGTCAAGTTTGTCAGAGCACGTGCATTAAAAGGTGATTTCTCATTGGTTAGGATCATTTTAGTGGGCTGCCAAATATAGAAATCTTGAATCACCATCGATTTAAGCCATCATCAAGGGCTAGCATTTGCTCGCATTAAGGAATCTCAATATGTTTTTAATAATGCAGGTAAATAGGTTGTGGACACATATCACAATTGACCAAGTCATGCAATTTTGAAATGCCACGTGTTTTGTGATAAAGGAACACTACAATGGTTATTGAAGAGTTTTCCATCAACCGTTGATCTTCTTTAGATCGATGAAGGGCACTAGCTCGCTTTATCAACATGTAGGGAGATTAAGGAAATTGGGAATGCATCATAAAGACACATGTCCTTGGTGATATCAAGTCCTCCCTTATGAGCTTACACAGATCTCACTCGACCGTTGATTTTAGTCAAATTAACAGCTAGTGCATTTTTGCTTTATGAAGATGCTCGCAAGATAAGTAATGCATGAATGCGCAAGCCTGACATGTGGGACAGACTTAGGTCATTGATTCAATTAAGATCTATGGCTCTTGCACATTTGCATTTCTTAGAAGTAAGAAGTGCCAACTAAAAGAGGAATTGCACACATGGCTAATTATGATTGGGCTATTTTGGACTAGCTTGTCTAGTGGATTTTGACGTCATCATGTTCATAGCTTCAACTTGTAAGATCTTCAGGATCAATGGCACATATTTTACTATTGAAGGTGGTGTCATTTTGCATATTAATGAGATTTGAAAACCTTCCTGTGTGAAAGTGAAGAACAGAATGTAACAGGTAAGATTTTCCCAATTTCAACTTGTGTGAGTAGAAATTCATGAGTCACCTCTGCACAGAAACAATTACTGCTAGGATTGAGATAAATTTGGCATGAGTGTCAAATAGTTGGCTCAAGGATAAAGTATAGAGTTATTAAGATTAAAAAAAAGGCTTCAGGTAAGTTTGTATACCATAGTCTCTACAATTTTCAATCTTGTGTGATTTATTCAAAAGATGATTCTAAAGATTTCACTAAGTCTGAGGGTGTGGATAGTAAAAGGATTGCTTGTTAAGAGTAATTGGTTCTAGAACATTGATAGTATGAAAATTGATTTATTTATTTTCAAAGGATGGTTCGCAAAAAGAAAATGGTTAGCTTCGTATGCCTATGTATAGTTTTTTTATAAAGGAAAGCTAGTAATCAGGTGTCATAGTTAAGTCACCAGGGTGGTAAGAAGAACAAGAAACAGACTTGGTAAGCTAACAACCTATTTAGCAGTAACATCATCTTTTAAAAAAAATTTCAAAACATCTTAGTTTGATGCCAGGGTAGCAGAAATATTTGAGACCCCGTGCATAGTTTTGGAAGAGGGTGAAGAAGATTTTATACCCTTGGGTATAGTCTTTTTCATTTTTTGTGTTCATACCCCCTTTTTATGTCAGTGGATGGCAAATTTTGGCAGGAAGCTAGTTAAGGAAGTAGACATGGCTGGGGATAAAAGGATCCCTATTTTGTTATTTTTAACAGCCATATTATTTTTCAGCTTCTTTACTACATGCTAAGTAATGATTCTATTATTTCTAAAGCCTGGCATGATCATTAAAGAGTGGGAAGTAAAGATGATTCTCATTCAGTAGTCATCTTGAAAAAATCCATGGGCCTAGGTTGGTGCATATTTTTCAGAGTTGATTTTGTCAATAATGGGGCGGTCTTAGTAGTTGCACACATAACAAATTAGTGGTAGACCTGAGTTAGCAAAAAGTTGTAACAGAAAGGAGCCTACAGGAGAATATTTGATCTACGTGATGTTCTATTAATCATTCTTCTTCTTTTTCTATTATAAAATTGTGATATCTTTTGTATGGGACACTTGTCAGTTCTCTACGCCTAAAGCTTGTTGCATCTCATAGTATTTAAGTGAGATCCCAAGGCTAGAGAGAGGGTTGTTGGTTGGTTTTCAATTTCTAGTTCTTGGAGCTCTGCTCAGGTTGTGAAAGCCACACACCCAGCATATCTTCTATGAACAGCATATGAATTTTATAGATAGTTCTGATACAGTAGTGTGATCTTGCATCATGTTTTATGCATTCCTAATGTACTTATTTCAAGGAGATAAATACAATGTGCATAAGGTTTTGAATTTCAATATAATTCTATCTCCTTTCTTGTTGAATTTGTAATTTTAAATGTTCAAGAACAAAGAGCTTGAACCTATTTGCAATTGCCCAATTGTATGTTTGAGGTTTGCTTGCCTTTGACTCAAGGAGTCATATAATTGCTTGTGGTTTTAGACAAGGTTGCATATTCATTAAGAATGATGTGTGAAAATATGGAATTATATTGGATATTGTTGTCTAATTCATAAAGTGAATAGACTGAACATGAATGTCTCAACATATGCCATATGTTGATTAATGTTCAAGGATGCGTAATTTTGAAGTATAAGATTGCCCTAATGGATAAGGCACTAGTCATTTTTAGGATCATTAAGTTTTTGCTACATATTGGACATGTTGTCTTTTCTCAATATAAATCAATCATTTTTTGCTTCATGTTGAAGTGGACATAAAAGGTTAAACCCTCACTTAGTTTATGAATAATATAGGTTTGCACCTAGCTATTGTAGAATCTGTGTTGTTTCATAAGCCATTAGGAGATATTAGGGATTTCATCTACTATCATAGATCCTGATTATATTTATTACACTGGTTCCATATGTAAGATCTAAAGAGGTTCACCCACCTAGGTTTTGCAGAACCTGAAGTAGAAGAAGGGTCATGCCTTATAGTTGGCCTTGTGTCTGAAATGATATGTTGATAATGGGAGTTAGCTGCCCCTAGGTGTGTCATATTCTCATGAGGATAATTGAAAACCCTCTAGCATTTTCAAACACCAAAAAAATGGCGACTCTGCAGGGGAGTCATGAAGAAATTCATTGATAAAAGGACAAAGATCTCTGGTGTAATATATTTCAGTCCAAAAATTTGCATACTCAGTTTTGTATGCAAGGTTTCATGTTTCCTAGTCAAGAATGTGTTCTTTCACTTTGTTAAGGGTGTGATGTTCCAAGGTTGTGTGTGAGTTTTCAAATACCTATTATAAATTCTGGACTAGCTTGTTGTCTTATGCAAGCTAGGAAAATCTTTTCTCATTTAATGAGTGGCAACTGTAAAGTATATCTCTGCACCAGTGTAATTTTTGAAGTAAAGGGTATTGTGAAAGTTGCAACAGTTGGAATGTAGATTTGAAGAAGTTATCTCAGGGCCTTGGTAGTGGTTGAAAGAAAAGGGTGATGTTGTGCGAGGGTTACTAAATCAAGCATGATTTGAATTTGTTGTTCTTTATAGCATTGAAAAAGTTTGCAAGCATCACAGTTAAGGTATTTTCCTCTTTCTTGAATTTATTTTTCAAGAAAGTAAGTTATATAAAAATTTTCTCCATCAAGTGATTTTAAGCACTACGTAGGAGAAGTGTTTTATGTATCTCAACATATTCTGTGAAGGATTGTTTTAGAAAGTGTATTTACATCTTGGAATATGTTTGGAGATTTGAGTTGGTAGATAAAGTTTTCAGATCTACTACAAGTTTTAAATCTAGAAAGATATTTGGTGAAGTTGTTAGTTTGCAAGAGATGGCAAATTTTTGTTCACCTAGTATGCAATCCATTGACCAAAATTGTAGATCCTTTTCTACCAAGAGATACATGCCATTATGTTTTGATGGTATCTATGGTTTCCCTAATGTCATCCCTGATGATATTAGAAAGAATTTGTCTAAATTCAGTGGAAACCATAATGTTTCAGCTAGTCAGCATGTTCAAGTTTTCAGTGACTTGATGGGTGACTATGAAATTGCTCATGAAGATGTTCAGATGAAGTTGTTTGTTTAAACTTTAGAAGATGATGCTAGGGACTGGTTTTCATTTTTACCAGCATGTTCAATTTCATCTTGGGATGAGTTACTATCAGCCTTCATGATGCAGTTTGGGGAAAGAATAAGCATCTCTAATTATTTTGATAAGTTTTTAAATATCCAAGTTAGGAATGGTGAGTTAGTTCCTAAATTTAATATCAGATTTTCTAAGGTTTTAAATGAAATTCTTGAAAGTTACAAAATGGATGATCAAATGTGTTTAGTGGTTTATCTTGGTGCATTTGATAGGAAGATGAACTATCTGTTGAGAGATAAAGAACCCAAGACTTTGCATCAAGCATTCATGACAGTGATAGAGATTGAGAATAACATAAAATATGGCTTAACCCGAAGCCCCTTCTCTATAAATATTTTTCGGTAAGATGAGATGCAAAGAAAAAATCAATATCATATAGAATGTTTAATTTCAGATCAGCAAATAAGTACCCCTGCTATTGTAAATAGTTTTGTTGAAGATTCAGAAATAAAAACATGTTAACATGAAATCTCTTTGTTGCAAAGAAGAAATGATTCCATTTGTACTGAACTGAATGCACACATCTATGGTGTTACAATAGCGAATGAGAGAGTTGATTCATTTGATGAGTTATGCATGCAAGATATAAATTTGGTCATTCATTTTCCCATTGATGATTTGTATTGTGTTGAAAACATAATGAATCAGGAAGAGGAAATGTATTTATCTCAGTATGAGGATGAAGAACCTAGAAGTGATGCATCAAGTAATAAAGATGAAATTGCTGATCTGACATATTGTGAAGAAGCATCATGTGAAGACAATGGCGAGATTTGTTGCTCAAGTCAAGAAGAGGATTGTGATAGTACATATGTGTCTTCATGTGAATCAGATGCAAACTAGGAAGAAGAAAGTAATGAAAAAAGTGAGTACTCTTTTTCTAGTAAAGGTATGAATACTATTTCTAAATCTGAAAGTGATTGTCTATTTCAAAATTTTGTAAATCAGTTTGAGATTGAAAGTTATGAAGAGAATGTGTCTACACAATATGAAGACAAAGAGGTTATCTATAAGGACATATTACCTAATTGTGTGGAAAAATGTCTTGAAGATGCGTATGGTGATGATCAGTATATGATTGATCCTAAGATTAATGCATCAACACCTATTAGTTAGATAAATGATGATTTTCTTGCAAGACATTTGAATCACCTACATAAAGACAATGAAAGTAACTTTGATTTATATTCTGCATACTTCTTTGATGGAGTTGATGGTGTGTCCTCTTGTGATGATTCTATTTTTTCTTTTTCATATGTTAAAAGTGTCCATCACCGTGATGTTAGAGATGGTTTTAAAGTTTTTACTAATCTGTTATATGGTGAGGAGTTTGACATTGATCAGCACATCACTTGTCCTAATGTCTACAAAGGCGCTTTGCATGGAGTTATCAATCCTCTTTTTGAAGAACACGGGGGAGTTTTAGATTTAGAAGGGAATATGTTTAATGATGATACTTTTTCTTACTACTATAAGAGGTCAAACTATTCTTTTTCCAAATATGACAGTGAATATGATCATGATATTGCATCTGACTATGATAACAAGGTGTTTGGTGAGACGGTTATTGAAAATCTACCTATACCTTATAATGATTTTTATGATGAATATTTTAATGTGGTGACTAATCCACTTGCTGATTTTAGAGAATCATTTGAAGATGCCAGATTAGTTTTAGATGTTGATATTGATGACATGTGTGAGTACAAATCAGATTATTCATTTGATTCCTATTTGGTTATACAAAAGGATACACATTTTGAAGGTATGAGTGGTCTTTTTCTCAAAGTTGAATATGAAGCCTTCATATTCAAGAATGATAGCATGCATGAGCCATTAAATGAAAAGAGTTTTTAGTTTCAGTCTAATATGTTTAAGCATGTTGATCAGTATTTTCACAATGAGCTAACGGTTGAAGATGAAGTAAGTTTTTATATGCATTATGAAAGTAAGAGTGATGATTTTATTTTCCCAAGTGATTTGTTATATGATGATAATATGATTGGTGAAACTGATAGGAGAAAAAATTTCAGTTTACCTCATAAAAGTTCAGATGAGAATCATGTTTATGATAGAGGTAAACAAATTTGTTGAAGTTCGGTGGCCCAAGGCCATCATTTGTATATAGTAGTAGTAGTTGTTCCCTTACTTTCAATAAGTTGTTTGAGAGAAGTTTTGAATTTTTGGAGTGGTCTGCTTCTCCCAGAGATCTGGAATCTTTCCATGCCCGCAAGGGGCATGCATCCCCAGATAGAGCCACTATTGGGACAAAAAATTACATGCTTCATTTTTAATCTCATTGCAAAATTTGATAAATCAAATTTTATAATTGCTTGTGTATTCGGTTGTACCTTTAAAGCCTTTAAGGTGTTTAATGTTTCTGACACCTTTCATTTAGTTTTCCTAAATGTTCCATGATGATAAATTGTCATTCTGAGTTATCTGACAAAGTCTTATTTTGAACCAATCCTAAATCTTCTTTTTACCCCAATAAATATGCAAAATCCATTCAAGAACCTATTACTTTATGCAAATTTTCCACATCTTTTGAAATCCTTTAGCCCCTTCTCAAATTCTTTCTTAGGGCATGCCTTTTAAACCTTAGGCAAGTATGAAATAATGTTTTGTTAAATCTATTTTGAGTTTAAGGTAATCATGGTTTATGTGGTTTTAAATCTAAAAGAGTTTCATTTCAAAATTAAAATGCAAGTCTCGGTGATTGTTGATCTTGTTCAAATTGACAGACCCTGCATTCTCACATTTTCAAGATACAAGGCTGTTACAAAATGTGGGGAAGCGTGAAGAGGGCATGTAGCACAGTTTGATTATGTGGTTTTGAAGTAATTCAAAGGTTGATTCACCGTTGATCTTGGGTAGATCAACGGATGCTGCTTGCCCACAAGATGAAGATGAGCATGGTTTAAACAAAGCGAGCAAGCACATAAGTGACATTTGTCCCTTGTGAAGACACAAGGGGTATTCGTACGAATGAAGAGGAGAAGTTATGAACATCGTCGATCTGTGAGAGATTGATAGATGAAGCATACTTGCATTTTCAAGATGCACAATAGATAAACATTGTGAGAATGCCACCTTGTGATGCGTGGCACAGTGGGACCAAGCGTGGAAGTGACGATGTCATAGGCGCAAAATTTTTGAATGCCACAGTTAGGTTTGTCAAAGCACGTGCATTAAAAGGTGATTTCTCATTGGTCAAGATCATTTTAGAGGGCCACCAAATATACAAATCTTGAATCACCATCAATTTAAGCCAGCATCAAGGGCTAGCATTTTCTCGCATTAAGGAATCTCAATATTTTTTAATAATGCAGGTAAATGGGTTGTGGACACGTATCACAATTGACCAAGTAATGCCATTTTGAAATGCCACGTGTTTTGTGATAAAGGAACAGTGCAATGGTTATTGAAGATTTTTCATCAATCGTTGATCTTCTTTAGATCGACGAAGGGTGTTGGTCCACTTTATCAACATGCAGGGAGATTAAGGAAATCAAGAATTCATTGTAAAGATACATCTCCTCGGTGATATCAAGTCCTCCCTTATGAGCTTACATAGATCTCACTCTGCTGCAGTGGTAGAGAAGAGAAACGCTATAGGAGGCAACATTTTAAAAAATGTAATAGGGTATTTAATGTTATGTTTTAAATGCTTTTAGTTTTTGAAGTTTTTAATAACGTCCTACATGTGGTGGCAGACCTAGAGTAGCAGTTCGATAAGCTCTCCAGATATAGCCACCTAGGACCAGGTGTGTGGATCTTAAATTAGAATAGTTTTTTTTAGTTCGTAGGTGGAGTATTTAATGATTTTTAGAATCCAATAATAGGTAGTAGGCAGTTTTTGAAATATTCCTGACTTAGAAAATGACTGTCTAATATTGGTAGAAAAACGTTTCAGATTCTTATCCTTTTTTTGGATAGAAGACATTCTTCTTTTCTAAAATAAGAAGAAAACGTTTCACATCCTTTAATAGGGAAAAGAGAGTTAGTTTTAAAATGAGAGCCAGTCGGCTATGTAAGACACGAATCGAATTTGGAGAGATATGGAATGTTTTTTTCATTTTGTCTTTATGCAAGTTTTCGATGGTCTGAGTTTTGAACGGATTTTTCTTATCTTCTCACTGGAAACAAGTTGATAGTTTGCAGAAGATTAAAAAGTTTTAGTTTTGGGTCGAATTTGGTATGTTTGCAGAAATTAGTCTCAGTGCATGGGTAATATCTCCAAAATGAACCGTTGGATTTCTCTCAAATTTTTATATCTTGTTTGAAACCTAGTTATGAAAAATATCAACAGTTGGATTGAGAAAATATTATACAGTTCAAAAGTTATACATGTCTGTTCACGGGTCTATCTAGAGACAGCAAGAAGCAATGTTTTTCAAAAAAATGTACTCTGATGCGTGGTCAATATCTCAAGTTTGAACCATTGGATTTCTCTAAAAAAACTATATGTTGTTTGAAACCTAGTTATGCCAAATCTCAATGGTTGGATTGAGTAAATATTTTTTGGTTTGAAAGTTATTCATGTCTGAGTGCAGGTCTATCCGGAGGCAGCAAGAAGATATTTTGGGAGATTTTATTTTCAAAGTTTTGTTTATTGAATCTAATTTTAGTGTGTGATCCTGGAGGTTGTAGATGTCCCTTGAATAAACTCAGTTGAGTGTCTGATTTCTCTTGAGTTTTCCAAGGTGTGGCTCTGCATCATTTTTGGTATCAGAGCTTGAGAGTTGCAGGTTGTGAAGTTATATGTTGAACGTGCCTGATCAAGATTCTTCAGTAGGGTCAAGCGAGATGGTGACCAATGCAGAGTTAGTGAAGAAAGTCGAGGAGCAAGAAGAACTTATCCAGAAAGAGAATAGAGAGTTGAAGGGGATAGTGGCAGAACTAGCCAGTAAATTGGAATATATGCAGAATATAGTTGAGAAGAAAGAAATGAAAGAAGAAATGGAAGAAGAGGAAGATGTACCTGACAGTGAAGAAGATAGGATATCTGAGAATGAGAAGCCATTTTTTAAAGCTTTAAAGGCTTTGGGGGGAAGACTCATTGAGTTACCTATGTTTACAGGAAAGATGGACACTGAATTAGTGTTGGAATGGATTGAAGCCTTAGAGAATCATTTTGAATGTGAGAAAGTTTCAGAATCACAGCAAGTTAAATTGGCTAAGTCCAGAATGAAGGGAGCAGCCCTTACATGGTGGAATTTTGTGCAAGAAGAACGAGTAAAAGAGGATAAAAGGAAGATTTGTTCATGGAAGAAGATGGTGTCAATGATAAGAGAGATGTATCTCCCTGGAGACTATGAGGTACAGTTGCATCAGAAAAGGCAAAATCTCAGACAAAGGGATATGGATGTCTATACTTATACAGAAGAATTTTAGAAGTTAAGTCTAAGGTCAAAATTTGCAAAACCTGAGAGTATCAAGGTAGCAAGATACCTAAATGGTTTGAGGATGAACATACAAGAAGAGTTGCAGTTGCTGAGTCCTAAAACCATAGCTAAGTGCTATCAATTGGCTTTAATGGTGGAAGAGAAAATCAAAAGGAGACAAGAAAATAATAACAGAGGTAGAGAAAGACAACCATTCAGAGGAAGAGGTACATTTAGCGGAAGGAGTCCAAATTTTCAGCCACGAACAGAGATGCATAATGAAGATAATAAGTTTGATAATTTCAGAGGAAGTTTCACAGGTAGAAGGCCAAATTTCAGAGGAAGATCACCAAGAAGGACAAATGGACCAATAAGATGCTACAACTGTAATCAGGAAGGTCATATGGCACACAAATGTCCAGCAAAAGAAAGCTCTAGTACTCATGGTGAAAGGAGAATACACCTGGCACAAGAAGCAAATTTACAAGAAGATTTAGATAGTTATGGTTATCCAGAAAAGGGGGAAGCACTTATGATGAGAAGAACACTGTTGAAAATGCCTATCAAAGAAGAACCACCACAAAGGAAGTCCATTTTTAGAACTACCTGTAAATCTAGGGGAAAATTTTGTAAGGTACTGATAGACTCTGGTTCTACAGAAAATTTTGTGTCTCTTGAAATGGTGAAAAAGTTAAAGCTACCAAGAATACAACACCCATATCCTTACAAAGTATCTTGGTTAAATAAAGAACAACAGGCTATAGTAGAAGAGCAAGCTTGGGTGGAATTTCAGATTGGAGCCTATAAGGATAGATTATTGTTTGATATTGTTAATATGGATGCATGCCATTTACTTTTTTGCAGACCTTGGAAATATGATCTCAGGGCACATCATGATGGAGTGAAGAATACATATACCATTACAAAGAATGGAAAGGTCATTGAACTAATACCTTTGGTTGAGCCAAGTCAAGAAGAATCCAAAACCGCAGAAGCCAAAGTTATGATGATGGGTAAGAAAGAATTCTTGAAAGAAGTGATAGAAAAGAAGAAAAGAGAGGAAGAAGAAATGAGAAAACAAAGAGAAGAGGTAAGCAAGATAGAAGAGGAAATAAAAAGTTTGAGAAGGAAACGTGAAGAGAATGAAGCTAAGTTGAGAGAAAATAAAATGCAGAAAGAAGGAGTGCAGCAAGTAAATGTTGATGAGAAGAATAAAGAGGAAAGTCCTATGGAATTTGAGTGTGATAAAGTTATGGTTGGAACAATAATGTGTCCTTTGAAAATAGAGAAGAGTACAATGTTAGAAGGTACTCCTATGGAAAAGATTTTGGAGGCAATTGATGAAGCCTTAAATATGTATAATGAAGAAAAATGTCAAGAGGAATGGCATGAAGATGAAGCTAAGGAATGTGTAACAGCAAGTTCTAAAGAAGAATCTGATTTATGGGAAAAATTTGCAGCCATTATGGGAGAATGGAAAAGGCATGGCGATAGTATGGAAACTCAGCTTCAAGAAGAAAGGAAAGAGTACAATACTATTATTGTTCTTGAGAAAAGTTGTAATAAGAAAGAGATATTTGAAAGTGAGATTACTACAGAAGATCAAGATGATGATAAATGTTTAATAAAGGAAGAAGAGATAAATACGATTCTTAAAATTCAAGATGTGAAACTGGTTGATAGTCAAGAAGCAGATAAGTTTATGGTTACTATTGATGAAGATAGATATGATGCACATTACATGGTGTATATGGAAGCTCATATTCAAAAATAGAACTCAAATAATCTTAATGCTGATGATATGTTTTCTTCTAATAATGTTCATGCAGGGATGCAGATTTCATGTATAGTGAATCATGCTAGAGAATTTTCTGTGACATTTACAGCATTAAAGACTCAAAGCTACAAGGTGGAGAAGTTGGATATTATTTTTGTTTTTCTTGTAGATATGCTCATCCTAGTTCAAAGAAATTGGAAATTTCGAAAGAAGAATGAGATTCATTTCTACAACACATCATCTCAAGAGGACTTGAGATTCATTCTACAGGGGAGTATGCTGTAGTGGCAGAGAAGAGAAACGCTATAGGAGACAACATTTTTGAAAATGTAATAGGGAATTTAATGTTATGTTTTAAATGCTTTTAGTTTTTGAAGTTTTTAATAATGTCCTACATGTGGTGGCATACCTAGAGTAGCAGTTCAATAAGCTCTCTAGATATAGCCTCCTAGGACTAGGTGTGTGGATCTTAAATTAGAATAGTTTTTATTAGTTCATAGGTGGAGTATTTAATGATTTTTAGAATCCAATAATAGGTAGTAGGCAATTTTTGGAATATTCTCGACTTAGAAAACGACTGTCCAATATTGGTAGAAAAATGTTTCAGATTCTTATCCTTTTTTTGGATAGAAGACATTCTTCTTTTCTAAAATAAGAAGAAAACATTTCACATCCTTTAATAGGAAAAAGAAAGTCAGTTTTAAAATGAGAGCCAGTCGGCTATGTAAGACACGAATCGAATTTGGAGAGATATGGAATTTTTTTTCATTTTGTCTTTGTGCAAGTTTTTGATGGTCTGAGTTTTGAACAGATTTTTCTTATCTTCTCACTGAAAACAAGTTGATAGTTTGGAGAAGATTAAAAAGTTTTAGTTTTGGTCAAATTTGGTATGTTTGCAGAAATTAGTCTCAGTGCATGGGTAATATCTCCAAAATGAACCGTTGGATTTCTCTCAAATTTTTATATGTTGTTTGAAACCTAGTTACACAAAATATCAATGGTTGGATTGAGAAAATATTGTCTATTTCAAAAGTTATACATGTCTGTTCACATGTCTATGTAGAGACATCAAGAAGCAATGTTTTGTAGAAAAATGTACTCTAATGCATGGTCAATATCTCAAGTTTGAACTATTGGATTTTTCTAAAAAATTTATATGTTGTTTGAAACCTAGTTATGCCAAATCTCAATGGTTAGATTCAGTAAATCTTTTTTGGTTCGAAAGTTATTCATGTCCGAGTGCAGGTCTATCCGGAGGCAGCAAGAAGAAATTTTGGGGGGATTTATTTTCAAAGTTTTGTTTTGAATCTGATTTTAGTGTGTGATCCTGAAGGTTGTAGATGCCCCTTGAATCAACTCAGTTGAGTGACTGATTCCTCCTGACTTTTCCAAGGTGTGGCTCTGTATCACACTCGACCGTTGATTTTAGTCAAATTAATGGCCGATGCATTTTTGCTTTATGAAGATGCTCACAAGATAAGTAATGCGCGAATGTGCAAGCCTAACACATGGGATGGACTCATGTCATTGATTCAATTCAGATCTATGAATCTTACACATTTTCATTTATTAGAAGCAAGAAGCGCCAACTAAAAGAGGAATTACACACATGGCTAATTATGATTGGGTTATTTTGGACCAGCTTGTCTAGTGGATTTTGAAGTCATCATGTTCACAGCTTCGACTTGTAAGATCTTCAGGATCGACGACACATATTTTACTATTGAAGGTGGTGTCATTTTGCATATTAATGAGATTTGAAAACCTTCACATGTGAAAGTGAAGGACAGAATGTAACAGGTAAGATTTTCCCAATTTCAACTTGTGTGAGTAGAAATTAATGAGTCACCTCTAAACGAAAACAATTACTACTAGGATTGAGATAAATTTGGCACGAGTGTCAAATAGTTGGCTCAAGGATAAAGTATAGAGTTACAAAGATTAAAAAATAGGCTTCTAGTAAGTTTATATACCACAGTCTCCGCAATTTTCAGTCTTGTGTGATTTATTCAAAAGATGATTCTAAAGATTTCACTAAGTCTGAGGGTGTGGATAGCAGAAGGATTGCTTGTTAAGAGTAATTGGTTCTAGAACACTGATAGTAAGAAAAATGATATATTTATTATCAAAGGATGGTTTGCAAAAGGAAAATAGTTAGCTTCATATGCTTGTGTATGGTTTTTTGAGAGAGGAAACCTAGTAATCAGGTGTCGTAGTCAAGTCACCAGGTTGGTAAAAAGAACAAGGAACAGACTTGGTAAGCTAACAACCTATTTATTAGTAACATCATCTTTTAAACAAATTTTCAAAACATCTTAGTTTGATGCCAGGGTAGCAAAAATATTTGAGACCTTGTGCATAGTTTTGGAAGAGGGTGAAGAAGATTTTATACCCTTGGGTATAGTCTTTTTCATTTTTTGGGCGCGTACCCCCTTTTTGTGTCAGTGGATGGAAAATTTTGGCAGGAAGTTGGTTAAGGAAGCAGACGTGGTTGGGGATTAGAGGATCCCTATTTTGTTATTTTTCATAGCCACATTATTTTTTGGCTTCTATATGGCATGCTAAGTAATGATTCTGTTATTTTTGAAGCCTTGCATGATCAGTAAAGAGTGGGAAGTAAAGATGATTCTCATTCAGCAGTCATCTTGACAAAATGCATGGGCCTAGGTTGGTGCATATTTTTTAGAGTTGATTTTGTCATTGATGGGGCAGTCTTAGCAGTTGCGTACACAACAAATTAGTGGTAGAGCTGAGTCAGCAAAAAGTTGTAACAGAAAGGAGCCTACATGAGAATATTTGATCTATGTGATGTTCTGTTAATCATTCTTCTTCTTTTTCTATTATAAACTTGTGATATCTTTTGTAAGGGACACTTTTCAGTTCTCTACACCTAAATTTTGTTGCATCTCACAGTATTTAAGTGAGATCCCAGCGCTAGAGAGAGGGTTGTTGGTTGGTTTTCAATTTCTAGTTCTTGGAGCTCTACTCAAATTGTGAAAGCCACACACCCAGCATATCTTGTATGAACAGCATATGAATTTTATAGATAGTTTTGATGCACTAGTGTGATCTTGCATCATGTTTTATGCATTCCTTATGTACTTATTTCAAGGAGATAAATACAATGTGCAGAAGGTTTTGAATTTCAATATAATTCTGTCTCCTTTCTTGTTGAATTTGTAATTTTATATGTTCAAGAACAAAGAGCTTGAACCTATTTGCAATTGTTCGGTTGTATGTTTGAGGTTTTCTTACCTTTGACTCAAGGAGTCATATAATTGCTTGTGGTTTCAGACGAGGTTGTAGATTCATTAAGAAGGATGTGTGAAAATATGGAATTATATTGGATATTGTTGTCTAATTCATAAAGTGAACAGACTGAACATGAATGTCTCAACATATGCCATATGTTGATTAACATTCAAGGATGCATAATTTTGAAGTATAAGACTGCCCTAATGGATAAGGCACTGGTCATTTGTAGGATCATTAAGTTTTTGCTGCATATTGGACATGTTGTCTTTTCTCAATATAAATCAACCATTTTTCCCTTCATGTTGAAGTGGACATAAAAGCTTAAACCCTCACTCAGTTTATCAATAATATAGGTTTGCACCTAGCTATTGTAGAATCTGTGTTGTTTCATAAGCCATTAGGATATATTAGGGGCTACATCTACTACCATAGATCCTAATTATGTTTATTACACCAGTTCCATATGTCAGATCTAAAGAGGTTCACCCACCTAGGTTTTGTAGAGCCTAAAGTAGAAGAAGGGTCATGCCTTATAGTTGGCCTTGTGTCTGAAATTATATGTTGATAATGGGAGTTAGCTACCCCTAGGTGTGTCATATTCTCATGGGGATAATTGAAAACCCTCTAGCATTTTCAAACACCAACACATTTTATAGTGGAGGAATAAAGAAATGAGGAGAGATTGGAAGACATGTCATAGTGGAGGAATAAAGAATGAGTTGAATGGAAGGCATGTCATAATGGAGGAACAAAGAATGAGATGAGTGGGAGACATGTCATAGTAGAGGAATAAAGAATGAGTTGAGTGGGAGACATGTCATAGTGGAGGAATAATGTCATAAATAAAACATTTAAGAATTTATTCAAGTGGAGACATGTAAGGGATAAATGAATTAAAAATTCATTTAAGGGCTATATGGATAAAGGAGGAATAAATGATTTAAAGAAATCATTTATTAGCTTGGTAGAGGAAAGGTTAGGGTTAAGATTAATTTAGATTAATCTTAATTAGGTTTGAGAAGATTAAGCATGTGGAGGTTTTAAATAAATTGAATTATTTAAAAGGGGATATATGATGTCACTATGCATTAAATGAATTTAACACATCAGAGGGGAGTATTTGAATTAAATTCAAAATACAATAGGGAAGTGAACTTATTTAATTAAGTAAAATTAATTGAATAAGTAGAAGAATATGACAAAATAAAATTAATTAATTAATAATTAATCATAATGTCATAGGAGATATTAAATTAATTAATATAGTGTTTTAGCACAATTTTAGGTGTCTACAAGAACAACCATGAGTGTACTAGTTGTAGATATCCCACCCCAGTATGGCATGTTGTTGTCTAGGAAATGGAGTGCAGCAATGGGGGAAGTCTCAATGTGATTTTTTGTATGAAACTTTTTAGATTGATGATAAGTTGGCAAAAGTAAATTGAGAGCATAAGAGTGTCTAAATGGTTAAGAAACAAATTGAAGATGATATGACATGCTTTGTAGACATTGATGTTAATACATTTAAGGTTGAAGTATTAGTATTAAAGAAAGATAAAATTAAGTCACCTATTGCAATTGAAGTTGAGTCAAAATTAGAAAGGGGTGATTTATGGACACTGTACTTTTATGGAGCTTATTGCAAAGAAGGATCAAGGGTAGTTATTCTTTTGATTTCTCCTAATGGTTGTACTCATAAGTTCTCTTATACTCTAAACTTTGCATGTAAAAATAACATAGAAGAATATGAGGCTTTACTTTTAGGATTAATATTGGCTCATAAACATGGCATAAAGTGTTTATATGTTATAGGTGATTCTAAGTTAATTATTTCACAAGTAAGAGGAATATATGTCTCCAAGAACAAAAGATTGAAAAAATCTAGAAATGTTGTTTGGGATATGCTAAAAAAAATTCATGCCTCTAGGATAACATGGAAGGATAGGAGTAATAAAAATATGGCTGGCTTGTCAGAAAATATTACTATAAATCATGATGACATAACCTTTTCTGACTTATCAAAAGTAGAAACACAAAAAATAGGCCCTCAGTTCCTAATAATATCTAGAATTGGCAAGTATTTGAACAAGACAAAGATATCATAAGGTTTCTAAATTGTAAAGACCACTTTTGGGGACAATAAATTGAATGTGCAACACTTGTGGAAACAATAGATGGTAAGGATATTGTTTTTGGTGAAGAGATGGTTCAATTAAAAATGAATAAGATTCTTAAAGATCTAGTTGTATTGCAGACTATTTTTTATAAACATGATGGAAAGGACGTAAAGGAGATCAACATTGGAATTAGAAAAGAAAAAAGAAATTAAATATAGGGAAGAATTTATCTCCTAAAATCAAGAACACTTTGGTTAGTCTACTGAGAAAGTATGGACATGTGTCTACCTAGTTGTATGATGATTTGAAAGCCTATAGAGAGGACCTCTTTTAGCATAAAGTTCCATTGAAAGAGGGAGAAAAATCTTTTACACAATAACAAAGGTCTATAAATAAAACTCTTACACCAAAGATGTAGGAAGAGTTGATAAAGTTGACGGATGTAGGAGTCATCAAACCAATCAGACATTCTTCTTGGGTATCAAACTTGGTTCCTACTAGGAAGAAAAATGGTGATATAAGACTATGTGTTGATTTTAGAAATATGAAAATCTCATCATTGAAGGATAATTATGGTTTGCTTAACATGGAAGCCATGCTACAAAGAGTCATTAGATCAGAGTTAGTTTCTATGATGGATTGCTTCTCTAGATAGAATCAAGTGATTGTGAAAGAATTAGAGCAATACAAGACTGCATTTACAACACCTTGGGGAAAATATATGTACAATATAATTCCCTTTGGTTTAACTAATATCAGTTCTACTTTTCAAAGAGCTATGGATGAGGCCTTTGTAGACATAGTTGACTAGTTTCTAGTGGTATATCAAGATGACTTGACAACATATTCAAAGGATAAAAATAACCATTTTATTCACCTTGAAAAGGTATTTATTAGAGCTTTTAAATATGATTTTTTTTGGTAATATGTTTAGATAGATTTTTTGATGGTTTTCATTTATGGCAACATATATTAAGCATTTTATTTATGCATTTAGAGTTAGAAAATTGTCTAAGTGTTAGATAGTTTGCAGTAGCATAGTAAATAGATGTTAAGTGTACAGATAACTCATTAAGAGTCAGCTCATGCATAGTTGAGGAAAACTTCATAACATTATCATGATTATGTGTACCATTCTATAAATGTGTATAGACAATATGATGTTATGATTAAAATATCAGGGTAGGTATTTAACAATGTAGAATAGAGCATAGTAGAGAATTGGATTGTACAACTCTAGGAACTATTTTGGTTATAAAATAATTACTATGTTATGAGTTGCCAAGTTTGTGGATGATAATCCATCGATTATTTTATTATGTCAAGTTTGTAATAGACTTGAAGGCTGATAGTGTAGAGTTTCGCAAATGTGCAAGGTATAAGTAAAAATCTTATCTTGTGCAATTATTGAGAAGTTGTGTGTTGGATGTGACATGCAAAATTTTGTGAGAACTATCTGTAAGCCTTATGTGATGTTAATTTTGATGTATGATCAAACCAAATACAAAATATAATAGACAACAAGTATTGTATGTATATCTATTCTTGTGAAGAATTGAATTGTATAATTGCATGTTAAGGAAGTGAGCTCTTCTTGTATACATTGTATTTACTCGCCCAACTCCTAATAAGGTTGAAGTATTTCCTAATAGGGTTGAGGCTTCTGGTAAGGCCTAGTCTCCTAATAGAGATTCAAGACACTATTGTTTCATAGACTCCTAATAGGGTCAATACCCTTAACATGATCCTATTATTTAGCGAATCATCTAGTGGGTATCATCCCCACTAGGGTTTTCCCTTGGCCATGGTTTCCCTAGGCTAGGGTTTCCATAGTTAATAAATAATGGTGTTTTGAGTTATCTACATGCATGGTTATATTTACCATTCAACATTGTTGGTTTAATTTCATATGCAAGTCATAAAGTAATTAGCAATATTTAGTTGTAGGCAAAAGTTTGTACAATACTAATTCACCCCCCCTCCCCTCACCCCTCTCTGTATTATCTATTTCTAACAATTGGTATCAGAGCATAGTTATTTTAAAAAAGTTTAACAACTTAAGTAGGATCCGTAAAGATATGGAATAGTCAAAGAAAAATCTTGAAGAAGCTCTTGAGTAGATTGACCTTCTTACAAAAGAAAGAGATAACCTGAAAAAAAGCTATGAAGACGCAAAAGTTTTCATTGGAAACTTAAAAAACAAGATTTATAATTTAGAATCTAGGAAATTGCATAGACTAGTGATAATGATGAAATAGGAGATCTTCAAAAGTATTTTGAGATCTTGAAACATGAACTAAAAATTGTTGAACTTGAGTCTTAAGAAAATCGGTAGCAACAATGAACCAGAACTAAAAACTGAGAATGTAGATATTAGATCCCAGTTAAGTCAAGTCTAAATTAGACACTATTAAGAATGAACATTCCAAGTTAGAAAAGTACAACATTATTGTGAAAGGAGAACTAACACAAGCTAAGTAATAGTTAGAGAAACTTCATTCCCGTAGTGAAAAGATAGATCAATAGATATTTTGTTAGAAACCTTTTTATGGCAACATAGGACTTGGGTATCTAATTGGAGAGAATTTAGCTAAGAAAGTTGAAATCAAAAGAGAACTATATCTAGTTATTGAATTCCCTAAGGAATTAGAATTGAGCAAGGTATAATCAAGTACATCTACTAAAGTAGAAAAGGAAGTTGAGTTAATTGATTTATCAACTATACATGATGAACTTAAGAAAACATAGCAAGTTGATCAACCTAAGCTACATGAATGACCCAAAGAAGTAAGACATGATTTTAGAGGTAGATGCTTCATATGTAATGAGGTTGGACACATAAATAGAGATTGCATGGGTAAGTCTTATAAACTCATTACCAATTTCTATTGTTATAATTGTCATGGTTATAGACATAAGGCAGTAGAATGCAAGAAACCTAAGTTTGATGGTAATAATAAAAATAGTATAATTTCTAGGAATACTAACCCTTTAGGTAATGAAAGAGGAAGCTCATATAACATATCCAATTATGGAGAAATATCTAATGGACAGAAGAACTAGTTCGTGTGTTACAAGTGTAACAATCCTAGACACATTAGAAGGAATTGGAGAGCATCTAAGAATCTAAATGAAACTAATCATGTGAGAAATACACTTATATGCTAGTTATGTTAGTCAAAAGGAAGCAATTAAGGAACATTTTGATGAATTCAAGGAAGCATTTGTGATAGCTAAAGATCTAGAAAGCTCTTATATAGTTTTGGAGGAAAAATTTTTTAATGCACCTAATAAGAAATTGAAGTCACAGATTATTTGTGATTCATCCTACTTAAATTAAGTAGCTTTAGTTGTGGTAGTGCATTAGTTGGCTAGAATTGATGTTGGAGAGAGAGTTTGAAGTTGCATAGTTAATAGGAGATTGAGGACATAAAGGAAATGCTATGGTCAAGTGCACAAGTCTTGATATGATCATAGTGAATAGGAATTGTGAAATCAAGCTTACTAGTATACAGAGACAATATTTGAATCTATGGTAGGTATACATTTAATGTGTAGTGTGATTTGAAATGATTTAAGGATTGCAAGAAAGATTGTATGTACCATTTGATCATATCAAGTGTCTTGAGTGAATTAAAGAGTTATTTGATAGTGAATTAAAGTGAAAAGTGAAGTCTAAGAAGTGAAATATTGTAGAAGCCTTAAATCATGATTTTAAGGTATCTTGTGAAGCCTGAATCTACTATTTTTTTCAGTATTTTTAGTTACAGTTCAAATGGAAAGTTGGAATGTGTATGAAATAAGTCAAAGAACATGATATGAGTTTAAAAAACATCCATTTATTTCTCTTTGGATGATCTATTGGGTGTATTTTCACAATTATAGAAAATGTGTTATACGTTGAGGATATAAGAAGCTATATTCACTACAAGATTGAGAGCATAGGTGATGAAGAGATTCATGAGGATTTGGGAAACATGAGTAATAGTGAATTATCCTTGAAGTATGATTATGTACACCTAGTGAATTTGAATTTGGAAAAGTATATGTTTTATATGGATTTTGACAATCACGATTAGGCCCGAATCATTTTGAGTAGCATACATGATGATATGTTTTGGTTAGAAGATGAGAATATTGTTATTGAAAATTACCTAATTCAAAAGGTCACAAGATTAAGTAATGAAGGATGAAATATTGTTAATGAGAAAAATATCAAGAAGATGGTTGATAGAAACTTGAATATGAAGTTTGATAGAAGAAACATGAAGGTAGAATTCATTCAAGATAAAGGAGTAAAGTTGTTAAACAAGATATTAGGATACAAGTTAAATCATGGATTGAGGGTTAACTTTGTACCAACTAGATTTATGCATGTAGCTTATGTAATGGCTATGTAAGGAAGAAAGTTTAACTTGTGCAAGATTATAAAATTGCAATTGTTGGAAAACATTGCAAAGATTAAGAAAACCTATGGAATATGAGATGAGCATAGAGCTCATAGAAGGGTATATGCAAATAATTCTTGAATTTAAGAAAGAAAAAATGTTCCCTAAATGGGGAACATATGAGGAGAAAATAAAATAGTTTAGTATGAACTATACAACAAAGAAAGCAAGAAAAAGGTAGAAAAAGAGATAGATTCCATCCTTAAGGAATCAAACATTACTAGGAAAGAGGTTGATGAAATAAAAGGTATTACTCTGGAGATGAAGTCCAATGGATAGATTGAAGTATTGGAAACAACTCCCATTGTAGTTATAGGATCTTCAAAGGGTGCAACAGTAGAACAACCATGTGCACAACCATGAATTACACCATATACAACTATTGTACTAGTGCAACAAGTCAAAACAAGGAGTAATCAACCTAGACAATGGCCAGAGGTTGAATCCTCTATTGTGCAAAGGAAATCAGAGAGATTGGTGAAGATGAAGCATGAACCTACACTAGCAACCAAGAAAAGGATCAAGAAGACAAGAAAGAGAAGATAAATAGTACAAGTTAGTGATTTTGAGGAATTAAAGGATGAAATAGAAGATAGACCAATAGTCCAGAATGCACAAGAAGGAAGAACATCAGCTAGAAAGAAAGCATGGAAGCCAAAGGTAGAAAACCTTAACATGTAAATTATTAATAATGATAATTTTGTACAACTAAATAAATATTATGATTTGTATAGTAATATAGATAGAAGGCAGTTAGAAAGTTCCATTATAAGGAACATGATTTTGGGGAACAAAAGATTTGAGAATATATAGAATAATATACCAGAGGATCTATATAATAAGCTTGTAAATAGGAAAAGGAGAATATTAGAGGAAGATATGAATATGAGGATCACAATGATAAATAAAATATGTGGTGTTGATTCTAAAGAGGAACCAGATAGAATTTTGAAGGGTATTGAGCCATTTATAAGGAACAAAAGAAGATAAATTCATTGATGAGAGGCAATTATGAAGATGTAAGGAAAGAAACTAAGGAGTCAATTATAAAGTATATGACTACAATGCCTAAGGTGAGTGCCCAGTTTAAACCTAAGAGTCTAGTGTATGTACAAGTAGGTACACTTGCTAGTGGTGAGGAAGAAGCAAAGGAGACACAACAAGAACTCTCACCACTAGTTATCACTATGGGTACTAAATCCATACAAGTGGATTGTACATACATAACTATAGATACAAAAGAAAATCCTTTTATTACATTTGGCCAAACTAATGTTGGCAATATCACAGAATACAAAAGAAAGAGGCAAAGGTAATAAGAAAGGAAAGGATACAAAGAGAAGAGGCTAAGAAGAAGAATAAAGAAAAGGAGGAAAAGAAAATGAAAGAGGAAGAGATAAGGAAGAAGTCAAATGAAAACTCTAAACTCAAGTACAAATGGAAGGTGTAATGCAGGAATCAAAATTCTTGCCTAATCTAAAATATGTGGAGTTAGAAATGGGAAACCAGTGTTCCAACATGAGGTTGAGATAACTTATATAGCTCCAAGAACTATATCTATTGTAGCATTAGTAGACAGTCCATCAGCAATAGCTGCAGTGACATCAGATGATGAAGATCATAAAGGATTTACGGGTACATTAAGTAAGTTTTTTGAGAAGAACAAATCAGTAAAGTCTTCAGAGAACACATTAACTAAAGTCTTGGATAGAATGCAAAAGATAGTTACTACAACTATAGCTATTCAAAACTTGTAGTGGAAGGCCATAGAGTTAGTGAAAACCTTTGAAAAGGAATTCACAACATTAGTAGAAGTAGCTTTAGCATGAGCTTAGGTAAGACATGATCCATAGTTATTTAACACAGTATGCACCAATGTGCACAATGATCTAAAGGCATTTGATGGAAACATCAAGGGATTGAGAAAGGATATTAAAGAAGCTAAAATAATGTATGGACAATGTGCATAGTCACACAAGTACCTTGCATAATTTGAGAGTTAGGTAAAAGGTAAGTTTAGTGAACTTGAAACACTCATTGTCAAATTACAACTCTTAGAGTCCAGTATTGAAGACTACAAATCAGAAGTGGAGAAGATATATGGTATGATTAGAGAATTGGAATATAATAAATAGAAAGAAGAAAAAAAATTCTCTAGTCTTATAGAAATTTTTTTCATTGAAAGTCATCATTTTGGAGAAGCAACATGAGGAATGTCTTATAGCTAAGGCTTCCTATGACAAGCTTGCCTATACTAACTTGAGTGCAATTGAACTGGCATCCTATGCACTTTGTGCACTGATTGGTATCTTAGAGACAATAAAGGAGAACTAGAAGAAAGAGATAGAAAGACTAAAGGTTTTTTATGAAGATTTTTTTTCTAGATTAACAAGTTGCTTAGAAGTAGATCGCCCAAAAAATTTATATATATTTTTTGACACCTTTTCCATTGATGTCATAGGGGGAGTATTATGTAGAAGAAAAATTGTATAGATGTATATCTATTTATAAGGGGGAGATTATGTATGTATTAATGTAAAGGACTAATAGGGAATGTAATGATCCATCAAAACATGAATAAAATTGTTATGTTTTGAAGGCGATTTTGTTGTTACTTTTTTTTTTTTTTTGTTATGTGTGACATCATTTTGGGACTTACCTAATTTTCCCAATTGTTTCCATCAATTCCAAAGGGGAGGTTGTTGGAAATATGGTTAGATAGATGTCTTGATGGTTGTTATTTATGGCAACATATATTCAACATTTCATTTATGCATTTAGAGTTAGATAATTGTCTAAGTGTTAAAGAATTTACAATAGCACAATGACTAGATGTTAAGTGTACGTATGATTCATTAAGAGTTACCTCATGTGTAGTTGAGGAAATATACATGATAGTATCATCTTTACATGTGCTAGTGTGCAAATGTGTATAGATAGTACAACATGAGTTATGATTAAAATACCAGTGCAGGTATTTAATAGTGCAATATAGAGCATCACAAAGAATTGGATTTACAACCTTAGGAACTATTCTAGTTACAAAATAATTACTAATTTATGATGAGCCAACTTCATGGATAATAATCCACAAGTTATATTATTATGTCAAGTGTGTAATATAATTTAAAGCTGATAGTGTAGAGTTTTGTAAATGTGCACGGTATAAGTGAAAGTCTTGCGTAGTTATTGAGAAGTTGTGTGTTGGATGTGACATGCAAACTCTTTTAAGAACTATCTACGAACATTATGTGGTGCAAATTTTGATGTATGATCAAACCAAGTGTGAAGTACATCAAACATCAAGTATTGAATGTATATCTATTCTTGTGAAGAATCGAATTGTATAATTGCATGTTAGGGCAATGGGCTCTTCTTGCATACATTGTATTTATTCCACCAACTCCTAACAAGGTTTAAGAAACTCCTAATAGGGTTGAGGCTTCTAAGAAGTCCTAGTCTCCCAATAAAGAGTTAAGACTCTATATGTACTTCATGGACTTCTAACAGGGTCAATATCCTTAACATGATTCTATTGTTTAGTGAATCATCTAGTGGGTATCATCCCCAATAGGGTTTTCTCTTGGTTAGGGTTTCCCTAGTTAACAAATAATGGTGTTATGAGTTATCTACATGAATGGTTATATTTATAATTTAGCATTCTTTGTTTACTATCATATGTAGGTTATAAAGTAATTAACGTTTGCCCCCCTCCTCTTAGTATTATCTATTTCTAACAATTTTCTTGAATCCTAGGAAGTCTACCTTTATTGTTACTTGTTGCCAAACTTTTCTTTCTCTAACTGATTAGAAAAAGTGAGTGCTTGAGTTTAAATGAAAAAAGAAAAGTCTTCATTTTTTTTGAGTCTAGGTCTAAGAATTTTTATGTTAGGTGAATCTTTAATAGACTTTCCCATTTCCCCCTCTCCTCATTCCTAGCTAGGTGGTTTTTCATTTTGTCAAGTGATCTTATGGGTTAGTTAGTGCCTAGTGCAATGGAGATTCATGTTACTCATTTTGAAGATCAACTACAAGTTATATCCATTTACAAATTATCACTATTTGAAAAATTGATGTTAGCAAAGATTTGGAAATCGTCGTCTACTAAGCGGGTTTCTCACCTATGAAGATGATTTCTCGCAAAGAGCACTAGATAATGTATACACATAAAAAATATGCAAATAAAAAATTCATCATGTAGACAATAAATGTTTCATCTATGATTATGGCTTCAAAAAATGGTTTAGATTCATTATAGCCCTCACAATCGGCCTAAGTGGAAAACTCAAAACTAACTTCTCCTTGGCAAGTTTTCAACCCATGAAGTTGTCTTTTTAGAAAGGTAGTTTGGAATAAAAAGGAATGTTAAGTGGTCCTCAAAAATGTCTTTTGACCTCATTTATAATTTTTTTACTTCAAGAGGGCTAATTGTCCAAAGTTTGACTAAGGAAGGAAAGATTAATAGAGAAACAAAAACTATCTTCTCCTCAATAGGTTTTCAACCCATGAGAATATTTTTCTGAATTCCAAAGAAAATCAAGTTAATAATCAGATTAGATTTTCAATTCATATTAAGAATATCTTAGAATGATAATAAATCAAACCTAAACACTATGGAAAAGAAATAAATAATTAGGATCTAACTTTGAGGACATTCTCCCATGGAGTACGCTAATGGTAAATTCTCAAAACTGAAAGGGAAATGAGAAACTAAGTTATGGAGATATAGAAAGTTACTATTGAGCCCAATGGAATAGTGAAAAGACCTTTGGATGTTTTTTAAACCCTCATATTTTCTATTCAATATGTATCTCCTTAAATTCATTCATGTGGTGTGAATTTTGAAGATTGATGAATGAATTGAGGCTCACATATATAGAAAAATAAATAGTTGAATGAACTATTGCTCTTTCTTTGAATAGTTATTTTGTTAATGTGCATAGCTTTTTGAAAATCTAGTAGTTTTTTCATTAGCCATTCCTTTCACTTTCTCAATTCAAATCTTGTTATCAAAATTGTGGAAACAAGGTTTGCAGGTTTTGATAGATTAACTGCGATCCCACTTGTAAAATTTCATGGAAACTTCTCTCCACTTCTATGACATGAAAGATTTTCAAAAGAGAATAAAGTTTGATTAGATTCACCCCATCATTGAGAAACTTTGAGGATGTAGGTTGTTTGAAGCCACTAGTTTTTTAATTATAGTTCGAGACTAGAAGCTAATCTATGAGTCATACATCATTACAATATAGAGACAAGAAAGATTGTAGTGCCTGATGATATATTGTTGATTTCAATTGACAAGAAAACTATGGTCAATTGTCTCTATGTACTAGAATGGGAAGAATTCACAGACTTGATCTTTGGGGGAGATGTTTCTAAGTTCTCCACAAAGAAGGTGATCTGGATGAAAGAAATTATGCAGACATGGTTCTAGAAACCACAAAGTGCTAAGAATAAAGTTCCTAAAACATTGTTGGGACCAACCTCAAACCAGAGATTATTGATATTTTGGTTCTCTTACATAGGTTGAACGATGAGTAGAAGTTTTGAATTTTGTTGAGCAACATTTCTTTTTAGTACAAGTCATTTTCTCTGACACTCAATATATTGATTGGGCTCATGAGATAAGAAAAATTATATATAATGCTCTCCATGTAGTCAAATTTTATAATACATTCTGTATGTCTTATTTCCTCATCTATATGTTGGCCTCATTTTAATTATGGCCAGGACTCCCAAGAGTAGAAAATTTTCTTGATGATGTGAAATCTTTTGAATTTTACCAATGCTTATAGTTGCAGAATAGTTATGTAAAGTATGTGAAAGTAAATGATGCATTCACCATGATTATTTGAAAAGAGCTATAGGGATGTCTAGAAAGGAGATTCAATCCTAAAGCCATGGCTGTCATCAGCCAATATGGGAGTTGTTTCATTTAATTCTCATCTTTTTCTTATTTATGTCTTGCAACTTTTGATCAATTCCCCTTAAAGCTAACAAGGTATCCCAATGACATGCTCATGCTAATTGAAATTTTGTGGCAAGCCATTCAAGTAAACATATTGAATAGGAGCTTAAAGAAGAATGGATATGAATTCCCCATGGAGCTGGGGGCTTTTAGCTATGATACCCACTCTTATGCCAAGAACATGTTGAAAGTATTTGAGATGAAGTACAAGTTACACATATATGAAGTTTTGAGGCCCATGTTCAACCCAAATGGGTATGCCAAAGATGTTTTTCAAATAAGAAGTGTAATTAAGCATATCACCACCATTGATGATTATTGGGCCAACTGCAGGGATGAGTTTGAGAGCTATGATCAAACCTTCACCAGATTAACATTTGATGAGGTGAAGATGTAAAAAGTCAACATTGATGTACAAGGGGTAAAGGATTATGGCTAGAATATGAATAATAACACTTACCTAACCAAGCTCAAAGGCATTCCAATAACTTTAGAGCCTTATGAAGACACCAAAGAAGAGCTAGAGGTAATGATGGCTCAAATCTTTAAAGAGGACCAAAAAAAGGGTCAAATGGATTGAAACTAAGATAAGTTAGAGCAAAGACACATCTACTCAAGCTTCGCCAAAAGCTGCAGTGGTTTCCTCTTCTCAAAGTGGTACATCAGACACAACCTTATCTATCACTCAAGGTTTAGCACAACCATTAGGTGGAGGTGATCAACCTCCTAATAAGAGGCTTCCCCTTGCTAAAACCTATCAAGATGATTCTTTATTAGTAATCAAAACTATAAGAAAATCTGAGAAGAAGGTAGAGGAATTAAGACATGGTGAAGTCACAGTGGCTCTCTTACCCCATATTATTCTGATCCCATTTGTGAGTGTTGCACTACTCCTACCAAGTACTCCCCAAGTACAAATGGTGGATCTTGGAGATGGTAGAATTAGTGAAAGTGAGTCTATTGAGTCTGATAAAGTAGAAAAGAAGACTATAGAAGCATAGAAAGGCCCTAAATTTTTTAAGCTCATTTCATAGGTCCCAAAGAATCCTTTCTCTTCAACTACAAAGACATCAACTTTGGCCAAAAGAAAGATGTTTAGTATAGAAACACTCGGGATTGCATCCAAGGTGATTAGCATAAAATAATGTCTAGAGGACACCTTGGATTGGAAAAGGAAGAGAAAAGAAGAGGGAGTTCCCAATGAAGAGATTTTATCTGTGGATATCCACTTTGGATCAACATTGCGTAAAGTCAAGAAGTAGAAGACCTTGTCAATCCTTAGACAAGATATTGAGATAGGGCATCTAACTATGGAGTTTTTCAAACCCACTAAAAAAGGGAGAATCAAAGACATTTCCATGGATGATTTTGCCTTACATTCAGTGGATCTTGGAGAAGTAAGATATGATACTAAAGTGGGCTTGTGGAAGTCAAAAAATGATGTGATAGAGGGACAATTCAAAAGCCTCAAGCTAGCAAAAGTTAGAATGAAGGCAAAGATTCATGAGCTTAATGGCTTCATCAAGTAGTTAGTCACCCCATTAGTGAGCATCTTAGGAATGTCAATCATCAATGATCCTACTATTGAAATTCTAGCTATCATCTCCCAGTTATAGGAAGATCAAAACTTTGAAAAAATTGGTAGAGAGTGGACCAAAAACCTCAAGTTTGAGGGACTTGTAATCATAGATCAGATCAAAAATGTAGTACTAAGGCTTGAAATAGAGAAGGATAACATCTTATCTAATCAAGCTACCTTGGTAGTAGAGAATGCTAATAGTGAATATTACATTTCCTTATTAAAAGTGATCATCTAGATGAAGACTAAGGAAGCTATGGAGGAAAATATTTCACCTAAGGGAAATGAACCCTTATTTGAAAGGCTACAAAGCATGCAATTAAAATATGAAATGATCCTAGCAGTAGTAGAAGGGTTAAAGGAAACAAAGGTCAAAGTTAAGAAATACCAGGACAAAGATTATGAGCTACTAAGAGGCCTACATATGGATTCCCAAGCTAGTAGATAAGTGAAAGGGATAGTTGGAGTTTCTATCATGTAAAAGAATTTTTGCAATTATCTAGATAGTTTAACAAAGAAGTCTTTTGATCACCAAAATAGGGTATCAAAATGTCAAAAACTTCATAGGTGTTTACACATGGCTATGGAGGAGATATGAGATTGGATGTGTCATAAAAGATATAGCTAGAGAACATTCCAATTTGCTCTTAGGGTACACTAACATTCATGTCCATAGACATGAGGACTTGATCCCAATAATTGTTTTTGCCAAAGCCTATAGGGTGAATTTAGAAATAGAAAAGAAGGCGAAGTGGTTTTTATCTTGTCTTTTCATATTTTGATGTAATAATTGTATCTACTAATTAGCTCCTTGCCATTTCTAAATTTTGAGGAGATGAATCAATTTAAATTCCATTTGTAATGGTCATCTTGGGATCCTATATATATATATATATATATATATATATACACTAATTTTTGGTGTGAAATATTGGATGTTGCAGAGAAACTTGAAGCATATATTGTGTCAATCATGTTTTGTTCCATTTGTTTCTATGTTAGTTTTATGTTTTCTCTTTCTATTGGAATTGAATCAAGGAATGAATAGAGTTCTATTCCTTGGTTTTGAAACTATGAATTGAAGATAATAGTATTTGTGTAAGAGCGCCTACTCTAGACACATCAAAGAAGGAACCTAAGGATCCTAGATAGTTCACTTAGAATAGTTTGGCTCATTTATATAGTTGTAAGGCCTAGTTACAGGATTAGGCATAATTATGAGCCCTTAGGTAACTAAGGCCAAATATGATCAATAAGCCTAAAAATGCATATAATTATAGGTTTTAATTTTTTTTTAATATCTAGATCCATTTTGGATCGCTTTTTTTTAGGTCTGGACCAAATTTGGTCCCTAGGTTTGCATTTTTAAAATTTTTTCTCAAAAGTTGTCAGCAACTTTGCAAAAAATTGTCAATTACATTAAAACTATTCATCCAAATGACTAGGTAGTTTGAACTAACCATGTAACCATTAGAGAATTCTAAAGCCTCATAGGTTAATGGTAGGAACATACTTTGTAATTTGATATTGAAATCAATATAAAATCAACATTTTTCCTTGCAAAACACATGTTGCAAGCTTGTGTATGGATGAGTGGGCATGTTCTATGATCATGCAAGTTGGATAATTTTATCTACTTTTTTTTTCATCAATTATCATGTTCTAATTCATCATAGGTTGAAAGTTATCAAATTTTCTTGCTTGTCGCCTAGGACTCAGCTTAGAACTTAGCACTTTGCTAGGGTTGGGTCATTTTGACACATTCCACAATGGGAATTCGATTCCTTTTTCTGGAATGAAAGGTGTAACTATGTACTTTAAAATTTTGCAAGTTGTTTTCTAGAAATTTCAAGGAGTTGGGTTTGCCACCATACCCTAGTTGTGCATCTTCATGAGTACACCAATCAGCATTTGCAAAAATCCTTCCTAGTTGGTGTTTAGGGATTCTCCAAGAGTTGAAACCTTAGATTCTTATTTCTTTTAAATTCCCTCAAATGTTTCCATAGTTGGATTGTGTTTCTCCATTGTAGAAAATATACTTTTAGTGTAAATGAAGCCCTAATTAGGTCTTCAAATTTGATCTAGTTTTGCAACAACAACAACCTCTATTCTTTTCCAACCTTGGATGCCTTGTCATGTTTTATAAAACCCAAAAGGGTATCTAAATCTATAGTCAAGTCACCATGCAATTTGGAAGCATTCAAACTTATGCCTCATTCTTATTCTAGGTAGGGCTCCAAGCCAAATCATTAGTTTTCAAAGCAACTTGATGTTATAAGTTGTCTTTTATGGAAAGAACCATTAATTCATGTTGAGTAAGACCTAGATAGGCCATAGCAATGATTTTAAGACACCCCTAATCTTTATATCTAGTTTTTGGGGTTTGATCCCTCTTTTGCTAAGGGAATCCATTAGTGCATTTGGTGTTTTCGGTACTTAGAACTTTGGTGAACCTAGTGATTAGGTTACCTTATCTTATGGGGCTATGATAACCTTCCTTTAAGTCAATTTCCATACCTATGATAGGTATTTTTCACTTGGACCCTTCACCTTGGGTGTTGAGGGAATTAGAGACTGTCATCATTTCTTGTTGTATGAAGACTTTTTTTGCCTGCTGTTACATCAAGTACTATTATTAGAAGTTCAAGAGAAATCCTTTTCCATGCTTTCTTTCAAGTTAATTTTTTTCCATTCTTATAACTAAGACCTTGATGATATCTATTTACTTGTAGATAGTATACAATGTTGAATTGCTAAGCTTTATGGGTTCATAAGATGTGTGTATCCATAAAATTGACTAATCCTAAAACTCAAACCTTTCCCTAAGTTTCTATTTAGGCCTAACTTGGTTCACCTTTCCTATTCTCGGGTTAAGAGCATACCCCATTTTAGAGTTAGAATAAAACATAATTCATTGCAAGTTACAAACACAAAAGGGAGCTATACCTAAGAATTTAGATTGAAGTTAGTCACTTAATAAAGATTTTCCAACTATTGTAATTAGTTTTTATTCACAAATATTAGGCATCTAAAAGAGTAAAAGGAAAAAACAATCTATTTACCAACAATTTTTTAGTGACTCTACTAGGGAGATGAATAGTCACTAGAATAATAAGCCTATAACATGAAGAAAAATTTTGTTACCTCATGAGAACATAGTCCCAGTACTCCAACCTAACCTTGGTTTCCAAGATGACTAGGAATATATAATCTCATCGCTTAACACATTCATTTGGAGGAATTAGAGGAATGCAAAGCACTACAGAAATGCTAGCTAGGTGTTAGAAGGAGAAGAAGCTAAAGTAGAAGCACTAGAAAGAGTCATTCATAGGAGAGGACTCTAAAGAGAAGAAAGACAAGTAGAACATGAAGCTTGAAGGAAAAATTAATCCAACATCCTAGACCAAGCAAGGTTTCTTAGAAGCACCAAAGATCAAGGTGGGCAAGAACCTATTTTTAAAAAGCTTATAGAATTTGGTTTCCACATCCTAGAAGTAGCTCAATGAAAGGGTGATAAGAAAAGTTAGAGTAGGCCACTATCACCCTACTAAAATCAAAATTCTTCATATACTAGTTTCCAGGTATTAGCCTTACATGGGGTATCTTCCCCCTAGTTATCAATTTTCTGCAATACCTTGCTAAGACAATCATGGTTGCTCCCTAGGCTATAGCAATAGATTTGTTAGCAGTTATAGCTTATCATCCACTCTCATCTAGTTTGAGAAAAAATTTCCCTAAGTTTTTGGGTGATGGGAAAGTTACTACTGATGAACATATCAAATATTTTTTTGTAACCACTCATATCTTATGGGTAGCTCATGAAGATGTAGTTGTAAGGCTACTTGTAGAAACTTTGATGGAGAACACAGTGGATTGGTTTTATCATTTGGCTGATGGCTCAATCACAAGTTGGGACATAATGGGGACAGATTTTTATGCAATATTCAAAATGGATGAAGATGAGAATGTCTTGTTAACATAATTGACATCCATTAAAAAAAATCCTATTGTGAGTATGAGAGATTTTGTTGCAACTTTCAATAAGATCACTAGTAGAATTCCTACCACTGATAGACCCACTTCTGGAAATTTGACAACATTCTTCATAAGTGTGATGCCATCAAATATCAACTATGATCTAAGGAGATCCCATCCCATAGACTTGGAGGATGCACAAAAGAAAGTGGTTGGATTCGAAGATGACTTGATCTTCATTGGAAAATGGAAATGAGAACTTCAAACCAAAGGAAGTTCTAGTGGCACCACTTCATTTGATGAGATGATACAAAATTTGTCAAACAAGCTAGTAGCCATGAAGAGGAAATTTTCTGGATTTACTCATTCCTACCAATAAAATTACCAAAACCTATAAAGAAGTAATATCAATGGAAATTTTCTGTAGTTTGTAGGTCCATAATAGAGGTTGGCAATTGAAGTGGTACCTAAGAAAGGGAATATGTGCATTTTTCATTTAATGATAGATCATGATAACAAATTTTTTCCTAAAATGGCTTGTATGATGTAATTATTATCCACTTACAATTTAAAAATTAAAAACCCTAACTATGAGTTAGATTCATATTCAAATGGTGACTCTGGAAATTTATTTTTAGAGTATGAGTTAGACTCTAAGAAACAAGGTGAATTCTATGCAACTATTGACGAGACTTCATAGACAATGTTAACCAAGAGCCAAAAATAGAAGAATTAGTCTTCCAGTCATATTCTAGGAAGTGATACCCTCTCGTCTTTAGGTACCAACCACATTGATCAAGGAGCCTCAATATCTCAAACATGTAAGAACAAGAATCCTTTGATTTCATCCAATTTTTTAAAGGTTCTAGGATCCAAATTTCTCCCATAGGTTACCTAAAATCTCATCACTCTGAATTAAAAACATAAGTGGATCATTGTAAAGTAGATGAGTTGAATTTGAATTATAATGTTACCACTGAAGAAGAAGATGAACCTTTAACATCTAACATTTTTAATATAGAAGAATCCATGGTACTAGTGACTTTTCCTAGAAAAAAACCCAATCATTCTATGTATCACTATACATCAATAAGTGCAAATTAAGTAACTGTATAATTGATTAAGGTGCATCAGACAATATGATGCCTTTTACTGTAGCTAGAGCTCTAGGCCTCACTCTCACCAAAGTTAATCATAGATGTTACTCTATAGAAGGAAAAAAAGTCCCATTACTTGGACAAATTAAAGATACTCAAGTAGCACTGGCCTCTTATTTAGAGAAGAAACTATTGTTAACTATCCTGGTTATAGATATCCAAGCAAGTTATGGCCTACTCTTAAGTAGAATTTTTTGTAGGTATCTACAAGGAGAACTAAAATTGGATTGGTCCCAAGTAGTCATACCCATAGGAAGCAAGAAGGTTCAGTTGGAACCTAAAAAGAAAGTTAAATTTATAGTTCTAAAGTTAGACAAGCCCAAAGCCCAAATTCTCTACCAAGAATTAGAATTCAATAACTATATGTTGTTTATTGAAGATGTTTTAAATGATCAAGAAGCCAAAAACTTGGGAAATTAAATCCTTAGTGAAAAGGAAGAATCATCATCTATATGGACATTGGAGTTTGATGGAAGTTGCTCCTCATCTAGTGTAGGTGTAGTGTTGATACCTCCTAGAGGAGATCCTAAACCCATGGCTTTCAAACTAGAATTTGGGAATACAAATAACACAGAAGAATATGAAGCTCTATTACTCAAGATAATAGCTATGAAGGAAAAACAAATAAAGTTTGAGAAAGCTTGAGGTGATGCAAAGCTCATTGTGCAAAATCAAAGGGTAGTACTATGTGAAGAACCATAAATTAAAAAATTATAGAAACAAAGTCTAGAATGAAATAAAGGGGTTAGATGCATTCACAATTTAGTCAATTCCTAGAGAGATAAATTCTAAAGTAGATTCACTAGCTCTTTCTACCTCCTTGTTGCTCCCTTTTCCATAATTCAAGAATAAAAAGTACCGGGTGGAAATTTTGTATAGAGCCTTTGTTCTTGACAGTATTGAACCCTTGCAAGTGTTCAAACATGATAAGAGTTTACAGCTATTTCTATAAAATGCCAAAGCTACTCATGAGGATCAACCCAATGAAAGAAATCAAGAGGATCTTCACTAGAAGAAAAAAGAAGATCAAACTGATGAGGTTCAACTATGAGGTAATATCATTCCCCCATACTTTGTATCACTAGAGAAATTTTTTAATAGGCATGATACTTATATAGATAAAAAGAAGATATAAAAGGGGCCTACTACTAGTGAGTATGAAGGGGTGAATATTTGAGACATGCAAAGTTCAAAAATGATCAATATTGGAAAGTGTTTCTCATCTAAGGAGAAAGAATCTGCCAAATAACTTTTCATAGAATATCAAGGTGTTTTTTCCTAGAGTTAAAAAGATTTGAAAAGCAATAGAGGTAGGAAAATGAAACATTAGATTCCCTTGAAGCATAATGCAACTCCTTTCTGGAAAAAGTAGAGAAATTATAATTCAAAAGTATCAGATGCCATATTTTTAGAAGTCAAAAAGATGCTAAAGGCAAGAATCATTTATCCTATTCATCACTCTACTTGGGTAGTGAATATAATACCAATTAGAAAGAAAAATGGAGAAATAAGGATTTCTATGGATTTTAGAAATCTAAACCAACCATCTTTGAAAGATAATTAAAATCTCTCTAACATGGACTACCTACTACAAATGGTGGCTAGATCTATAATGATGTCCATGCTAAATGGATTCTTGGGATACAATTAGGTAGAAGTGGAAGAGAAAGATCAACACAAGATGACTTTCACCACCCCTTGGGGTACATTCACATATCATAGAATGCCTTTTGGCCTCATCAATTCTAGTAACACATTTCAAAGGTGTATGAGTAAATCTTTCGCTAACTTAAAAGTTTGAATTTTTTTTATAAACTTGGATGACCCCATCACATTCTCAAAGAAGAGGAAAAATCACATAGAATATTTGAAAAAGGTGTTACAAATGTATCAAGAACATAGAATATCATTGAATCCTATGAAATCCGTGTTCTACATAACAAAGGGAAAGCTACTTGGTCATATAGTATCTCAAGATGGTATCAAAATTTATCCTAAATGAATGGAAGCCATCTAAAGGCTAAGTTGATCATAAATGAATGGAAGCCATCCAAAGGTTAAGCCTATGAGTAAGAAAAATAGGAGTTGTCATTCTTTAGACAAGTGATTTTCCTTAGAAGGTTCATACCTAACTTTGTAGAAACCACTAAGTGTATTGTAGATATGATGCAGGGAAATTTAGGCTTTAAATGGAATGAGGTAGAAAAACAAGCCTTCCAAAATATAAAGACTGCTATTGCTAATGATCTAGTATTATGCCATCTAGACTATAAGCTATATTTCATTATCTACTATTATGCTTCTGAATACACCTTCTTGACCATCATCATGTAGGATAAGAAAGAAGGAATACAAGCCCCTATCACCTTCATGAGCATCCTCTTGAAGAGTTATGAGTTGAACTACTCTCAAATCAAAAAACATGCATTGGTCATGGTCGAAGCACTAAAGAAATTTAGGTTCTATATTTTGCACTCACATTCAGTAGTTTATGTACCTGATGTAGTAGTAAAGAGTCTATTGACTCAATAAGATGTCAGGTACAATGCTAGAGGAATATGGATAGAAAAAACATAGGATTGTGACATGGAAATTGAGCCCCACTAAGCAAGTGAGAGTTAATGCCCTATGAAAAGTGACTATGGAAAATGGAATGGAATTAATGAAAAGCCAGAAGAGAAACAATTGGTTCTATATGTGAGTCTGCAAGACCCTTAGTTTGATAATATCACTTATCTCTTTACATATGGAGAATTTCCTAAAGGGATGATAGAAAAATAAAGAAGAGACCTTAAGCTAAAAGCTATCAAGTATGTGATTTGGGATGATAAATTATTCAAGAGAGCTATAGATGGTACTTTTCTTAGGTGCATAGATAAGAAACAATAGGAAAGATTGTTGAAAATGTTTCATGATGAATCATGTGGTGAGAATTTCTCATCCTTAGTCATGACTTTCAAAATAATATGCACGTGCCATTATTGGTTTGACATTTTCAAGGATACCTACTACTAGGTGTCAAAATTTAAAAAATGTAAAATGTTCATGGGTAGACCCTAGTTAGCCACTCTCCCTCTTAGACCTATGACTATTGGAGGTCCTTGCCATCAATGGGGTCTCAATTTCATCAGCCCTATCATTCCAACATCTAGTGTCAATCACACATATGTTGTTACTACAATTGGCTACTTCACCAAATGGGTGGAGACAAAAGTAACCAAGACAACTACTTCTTAAGTAGTTTACAAATTCATTAAGGAGAACATACTGGTTAGATTTGATGTACCCATCAAACTGGTAATGGATAATGCAACATATTTCTCTTTAGTTGAAATTACCAATTTTTTCTTTGAGCATGGTATAATAGTCAATCACTCATCTAACTATTTTTTACAATGAAATGGTCAAACCCAATCTAGTAACAAGAATTTGATAAATCCACATGCTTTGTGGGTTGTTTTTCTCACTCACTTCTGGATAAATGACAAGTCTATTTTTCTTTGGTTATTGTTTACTCTCGGTGGTCCCTTTCAGTCATAGAGTGTGGAGCACATGAGTAAAGAGTGTGTGTAGTGTGCAAAAATGGGAGGTGAAAGGTACAAAAAGGAGCCGATGGGAGATTTTGAGAAATGGAGAAGTAGGGAGAAAGTGTGGGAAATGCTAGAAGAGGGTGGGGTTACCAATTATATCATGAAGCTGCATGGATTTGATCAAGAGGTGACCAAAAGTATGGCGGGGTTCTAGTAGGATGGCAGGGTGAAGGTGAATGGGGTCTACTTCCAGATAATGGAGGAGGTGATTGTGACTGTCACTAAAATCCCTATCGAGGGTTTTAAATTCTTCAGGGATAAGAAGCTCTCAGCCAACACGGTTAGGGACTTTGTGGAGAGTGATAAGGAACTAAAGGCACTAAGAAAGATTGACAACTACTATGTCCCCAACTCCATGAAGAAGTAGTGGAGGTATGTTCTGAGAGCTATTATCGAGTACATCACGTTAGACCCTAGGTTTGATAGAGCTCATACCCACCACTTTGTTATATTGAATCATTTTTGACATAATGCTAATATTTCCTTTCCATATTATCTATTAACCTCTATGAGCAAGGTGATGGATAGCTTCAAAAAGAAGCCCTTCAAAACCTAGCTTTGCATAAGGGGCTGTTGCTGCTTATCCACAAGCACTTCAAGGCTAAGACTATAAGCATCACTCTCCCTCAAGTAAAGAAGGTGGAGTCTAGTAGTTCTAGTTACTCCTTTGACTTGAATGAAATTTAGAGCCTCAGCTCTAAGGAAGGAGGGATCTCTTCTTTGAGGAAATTAGCAATTCACCAAGCTAAAAAATTTCCCTCCCACATAACCCCTAGTAGAAAAATCCCTAGGGATCTTGGGCAGAAGCCTCCTAAGAAGAATGAGGAGGGAGTTAGCAATGATGAGGAGGATCTAGAGTCTGAGGAGGTGGTTAAGGAGACATAGTAAGAAATTAAGGATGAAAGTGGAAGGAAGAAATGCAAGAGGGAGAGTTTGGAGGAAGTGTGATCTTAGTTTGAGGAGGCGTCTATGCTACCCCTATCTCCTTTCCACCTCCAAGCCCAACCTAAGGAACAGAAAGAGGAGAATGTAAGGTATGTAGAAGGGGAAGTGTAGGTCAATGATAGGAGGAAAGCTTGGATAAACTTTAATGTTAAGACTTCCAAGATGGGCATCTTTAGGGAGGCCATGAATCCCTAAATCCTCGTAGAAAATCAAGAGGAACAGAGGCTGGAAGAACTCATTGACCGAGCAATAGTGGCTATGTTGGACAGAGCTAGGGAGATAGGGATGAACCTCTTGAATAACACTTGTAATAGTATGATTACAATTTTAGATCAATCAAATGGCTTTTCCATGAGCTGGAGGAGGTCAAAGAATAGGTGAGACATATTGAGACAACAAGGAATGGGATGGATGCTAACAGGAGGATGGATTCGACTGACTGGCTCAGTCTGGTGAAAAGAAGGATACACAATCTAGAGAACTACAATCACAACCTTATGAATTAGATGTTCTCTTTGTTAAGCTTCATTAACAACAAAATCATCTCTCTTATGGGCTAGATCAAAGAAAGAGAAATACAAGATGATGAGGAAGGAAAAGATAGGGATGAAGCTTGAATGGAGGACAACTCTGTAAAGGACAACACCATTCCTAGTTAGGACCAAGGAGACCAAAGGGCACAACAGTTGGAAGTAGAGGAGAATCAACTGGCCTTCAAGGCTACTCAGGTTATGCAAGAGCTAGAGTTAAAGAGAAAGGAATAACTCTCACCTGCTCTTTTGTTTTTGTTTGTCTTTTAGATTTTGTTCTGGCTTTAGGCCGTGGTTTTACTTGTCTTTTTTCGTAGTCTTTTCTCATAACTCTACTTTTTGGCTGGGCTTTATGATTATTATCAGCCTCTGAAATTATACTTTTTTGGCTGGGCTTTCATGCTTATTATCAGCCTTATATGTTTTAACTATTTGGCTTCAGGATCCTTGTAAAACCTATTTATCTAATCAAAAACAATAAGTTGATAAATATTGTTAAAAAATTGGTGTCAAACAATCAAAAAACTTGGCACAAAAAGATTCATGAGGCATTCTAGGTAGATAGAGTAACCCCAAAGTGGGCAATTGTCATCTCTCCTTTTGAACTAGTCTATGTGATGGAAGCCTACCTTCCTTTACCCCTAGAATTGGGTACAAGAAAACTAAGAACAATTAGTGAAGATGACATCTATAAGGATTGACTAGAGAAGAGAATCTTGTACTTGAGAAAGCTCAAAGAAGAAAGAGAAGAGATTATGGATCACATTATGGAACATCAAATGCATGTAAAGAACTTGTTCAACAAAAAGGCAAGGCCATGGAAGTTCATGGTAGGATATAGTGTACTAATGTGGGATAAGGGAAGAGCACCAAGGGGCATGCATAAGAAATTTGATACTTTGTGGAAAGGTCCATTTAATATTCATCATGCCTTTGAAAATAACTCATGCAAATTAGCATATCTGGATAGGGAAGTACTATCCCTGACCTACAATGGTCAAATTTGAAGCTCTATCAAATTTTAAATTGAAAATAGATAACCCCTGTATTGCACTATAGTTATGTTTAGTTCTTGTTTTTTTTTTTCTTAGTTAGGTTTCCCTCATTCTTCTTGCTTTAGTTTTGTTGTGTGAGAACCTTTTAATTTTGTGAAACCAAAGATCTTGGATTCCTTGCTTGGAGATAGATTTCCCAAGTCCTTAGATAGAGCCAGTTGTTTCCCTACTTTTCATTCTCTAACCGATTACCAAAAGTGAATACTTGTGTATAAATGAAAAGAGAAAAATCTTGGTTTTATTTGAGTCTAGGTCTAAGACATTTTAGGTTAGGTGAGTCTCTATTAGACTTTCCCTTTTCCTCCTCTCCTCATTCTAGCTAAGTGGTTTTTCATTTTGTCAAGTGATCTTATGGGTAGGTTAGTGCCAAGTCTAATGGAGATTCATTTTACTCATTTTGAAGATCAATTGCAACTTATATCTATTTATAGCTTATCACTATTTGAAAAATTGATGCGAGTAGAGATTTGGAAATCATCTTCTCCTTGGTAGGTTTCTCACTCATGTAGATGATTTCCTGTGAAGAGCATTAAATGATGCACACACATTAAAAAAAATGCAAATAATAAGGCATTATGCAAAAAATCAATGTTTCATCTGAAATTATGACTTTATAAAATGGTTCAAATTCATTGTATCCCTTATAATTGCCCTCGGTGGAAAACTCAAAACTGAATTCTCCTCAGTGGGTTTTCAACCTATGAAATTGGTTTTTGGAAAGGAAATTTGGAATGAAAAGGAATGCTAAGTGGTCTTTGAAAAAATCTTCACATCTCATTTAGAAATTATAATTTCAATAGGGGTGATTTTACAAAGTTTGACTAAGAAAGGAAACATTAACGAAGAAACGAAAATTGTCTTCTCCTCAGTGGGTTTTCAACCAATAAGGACAATTTTCCAAATTCCAAAGAAAATCAAATTAATGATTAGATTTCATTCAAAAGTCATGTTTAGAATATCTTAGAATGATAATAAAGCCAACCTAAACACTATGGAAAATTAAAAAACAATTAGGATCTAGCTTAGCAAACATTATCGCACAAAGCACCCTAATGGTAACTTCCGGAAACTTAAAGGAAAATGGAAAAGTAAGTTATGGAAGCATGGAAAGTTAATGTTGAGCTTAATAGAATAGTGAAAAGACCTATAGATGTTTGTTAAAACCTTGCATTTACTATTCAATGAGTATTGCATTAAATTCATTTGTGTGGTAAGAATTTTGAAGATCAATAGATGAATTGAGGCTTGCATATATAGAAACATAAATAGTTGAATGAACCATCACTCTTTCTTTGAACTATTATTTTGTTAATGTGCATAAATTTTTGAAAAGCTAGTAGTTATTGCATTAGCCATTCCTTTCACTTTCTCAATTCAAATCTTATTCTCAAAATCATGGCAACTAGGTTTGCAGTTTTTGATGGAGTGGATAGGATCAAATCCCAATTAAAAAATTTCATGGACACTTCTCTTCACTTCTATGACATGGAGGATTTTTAAGAGAGAGTAAAGTTTGAGTAGATTCATCCCATCATTAAGAAACTTTGAGTATGTAGGTTAGTTGAAGTCACTCATTTTCTAGTTTTAGTTTAGGCCCCATAGCTAATCTACGAGTGCATGCATCATTACAATCCAAATACAAGGAAGATTGTGTTGCTTGATGATATAGTGTTGATTTTAATTGATAGGAAAATTGTGGTCAATTGCCTCAATGTACCAGAATGGAAAAAACTCTTAGACTTTTCCTTTATGGGAGCCATTTCTGAGTTCTATGTAAAGAAGATGATTTAGAGGAAAGAAATCATGTAGACATGGTTCTAGAAACCATAGAGTGCTAAGAGTAAAGTTCCTAAAACCTTGTTTGGGACCAACCTCAAACCATAGTTTATTGATATTCTAGTTATCCTACATAGGTTAAAAGGTGAGGTAGAAACTTTGAATTTTTTTGAGAAATATTTCTTTTTAGTACAAGTCATTTTCTTTAAAAATAAATACATTGAGTGGGCTCATGAGGTAAGCAAAATTTTGTCCAATGCTCTCTATGTAGCCAAATTTTATAATACATTCTATATGTCTTTCCTCATCTATATTTTAGCATCATCACAATTATGGCTAGGACTCCCAATAGTAGAAATTTTTCTTGATGATGTGAAATCTTATGAGTTTTACCCATGCTTATAGTTATAGAATAGTTATGCAAAGTATTTGAAAGTAAATTATGCATTCACCATGAGGATTTGTAGAGAGCTACAAGGATGTCCAGAAAGGAGATTTGGTCCTAAAGCCATGACCACCATTAGCTAATTTGGGAGTTATTTCATTCAATTCTTATCTTTTTCTTATTCACATCTTGCAACTTTTGATGGATTCCCCTTAAAGCTACCAAGGTATCCTAGTGACATTCTCGTGATGATAAAAATTGTGTGGCAAGCCATTTTAAACATATTGATTGGGAGCTTGAAGAAGAAGGGATATGAATTCCCCATGAAGGTAGGGGATTTCATCTATGATACCCACTCTAATGCCAAGAACATGTTGAAATTATTTGAGATGAAGTACAAGTTGGAAATATACAAAGTCATGAGGCCCATGTTTGACCCAAATGGGTATGCCAGAGATGTTCATCAAATAGGAAGTGTAATTAAGCATATCACCACCATTAAGAATTATTGGGCTAACTACAAAGATGAGTTTGAGATCCGTGATTGAGCCTTAACCAAATTAACAATTGATTAGGTGAAGATGTACAAAGTCAACATTGATGTAGAAAAGGTGGAGCATTATGGCCAAAATATCTATAAGAACACTTACCTGACCAAGATTAGAGGCACTCCAATAAGCTTGAAGCCTTATGAAGACCCCAAAGAAGAGATATAGGTAGTGATGGCTTAAACCTTTAAGAGGACCAAAAAATGGGTCAAATGGACTACAACTCAGAGAAGTTAGAGCAAAGGCACATCTGCTCAAGCTTCCCCAAAAGTCACTGTGGCTTCCTCTTCTTAGAGTGGTGCATCAAGCATGAGCTTGTCTATCACTCAAGGGCTAGCACAACTATCAAGTTGAGGTAATCAACCTCCTAAAAGGAGAATTCCTCTTGCTAAAACTTGTCAAGATGGTTCTCTAAAAATAATTAGGACTGCAATAGATGTTAAGAAGAAGAAGGTAGAGAAATTGAAAGATAGTGTAGTCATAGTGGCTCTCTCACCTCATAGTAGTTTGATTCCATTTGTGAGTGCTCCACTACTCCTACCAAGTAGTCCCCAAGTATAAGTGGTGGATCTTGGAGATGGTGGAAGAAGTGAAAGTGAGTCTACTAAGTTGAATGGAGTAGCAAAGTAGACTGCATAAGTAAAGAAAGGCCATGAATCTTCAAAGCTCATTTCATAGCTCCCAAAGAATCCTTTGTCTTTGGCTATGGAGACATCATCTTTGGTAAAAAAAAATTAGATGTTTAGTATAGACACACTTAGGAATACATCTAAGGTTATTGAAATAGAATCATGGCTAGAGGACACCTTGGATAGGAAAAGGAAGAGAAAAGAAGAGGGAGTTCCCAATAAAGAGATTTTATCTCTAGCTATCCACTCTAGATTAGCATTAAGTAAAGTCAAGAAGAAGAAGACCCTATCAATAGATATTTCCAAGCCTACTAAATAAGGGAGAGTAAAAGACATATCCATGGATGATTTTCCCTACATTCAATGGATCTCAAAGAAGTAAGAAATGAAACTAAAGTGGGGCTATGGAAGTCAACAAATAATGTGACAGAGGGACAACCAAAAAGCCTTAAACTAGCAAAAGTCAGAATGAAGGAAGATATTCATGAATTTAATGGCTTCATCAAGTAGTTAGTCACCCCATTAGTAAGCATCTTAGGAATGTCAATCACTAGTGATCCTACTACTAACATTCAAACTATCATCTCCCAATTACAAGAAGATCAACACTTCAAACAAATTGGTAGAGAGTGGACTAGAAAACTCACCTCTAAGGAAATTTTAGTCATGGATTAGATTGGTAACATAGTACTAAGGCTTGAAATAAAGAAGCATAACATCTTAGCTAACCAAGGTACCATGGTAGCAAAGAAAGCTAAGAGTGAAGATTGCATTTCCTTATAAAAAAAGATCATCCAGATGAAGACCAAGGAAGCTGTAGAGGCAAAGATTCTACCTAAGGGAGCTGAAACCTTATTTGAATGGCTACAAAGCATGTAATTCAAATCTAAAATGATCCTAGCAATAGAAGAAGGATTTAAGGAAACATAGGTCAAAGTTAAGAAAGATCAAGACAAAGACTATGAGCTACTAAGAGGCCTACATCTGGATTCCCAAGCTAGTGAATAAGGCAAAGGGATAGTCAGAGTTTTTGCCATCCAAAATAATTTCTCCAATTAAATTTAGATATTTTAACAAAGAAGTCTTTTGATTACCATATCAGGGTATTGAAACTTCAAAAACTTGGTGGGCATATACACATGGCTGTAGTGAAGACACAAGAGCAGATGAGTGTCATCAAAGATCTAGCTAGAGAACATTCCAAGTGGCTCTTAAGGTACACTAACATTCATGTCCATAGACATGAAGACTTAATCCCAATCATTGCTTCTACCAAATCCTATAGGGAAAACTTAGAAAAAGGAAAGAAGGTGAAGTGCTTTTTATCCTACCTTTTCATATTTTTATGTAATGATTGTAACTGACAATTGGCTCCTTTCCATTTGTTGATTTTGAGGAGATGAACCAATTTAAATTCCATTTTGTAACTATCATCTCAAGATCCTATATGTATATAATTGAAAGATTAATAAAAGGTCAGCTAATTTTTGGTCTTAAATATTGGATGTTGCAAAGATAATTAAAGGGTATTTTGTGTCAATAATTTTCTATTCCATTCATTTCTATGTTAGTTTTATGTTTTCTATTTTCATCAAAATTTAATCAAGGAATAAATAGAGTTATGTTCCCTAGTTTTGAAACTGTGAACTGAATATAATAGTATTATTATTGGAAGTTCAAGAGAAATCCCTTTCCATGTTTTTTTTCAAGTTAAGTCTTTTCCATTCTTAGAACTAAGATCTTGTTGATATTAGTTTCATTGTAGATAGTATACAACCCTAATTTTCTAAGCTTTGTAGGTTCATAAGATGTGTGAATCCATAAAATTGACTAATCCTAAAATTCAAACCCTTGCCTAAGTTAGTTTCTATTTAGGCCTTTCTCAGTTCACCTTTCCTATTCTTGGGTTAAGAACATACCCCATTTAGAGTTAGAGATAAAAAATAATTCATTGGAAATGGAAAAAAAAAAAGGGATTTATGCCTAAGAATTCAAATAGAAGCTATCACTTAGTAAAAAATTTCCAACTGTTGTAATCAATCGTTGTTCACAAACATTGGGCATCCAAAAGAGTAAAAGGAAACAACTATCTATTTACCAACATTATTGAAGGTAAATTGTTAGGCAATTTTGTTGGAAAAGAAGGAGTTAGGATAGACCCACAGAGGGTTGAAGCTATAGATAAAATTTAAAATCCTAAGAATGTGAAAGGAATTCAATCCTTCTTTGGGAAAATGAATTTACTTAGGAGGTTTGTTACAAATTTTGCTAAAATAAGTAGGCCTATTTCTAAGATGTTGTAGAAGGGCTCTATGATTAGATGGGATGATGAACCAAGCATGGATTTCAAAAAATAAAATAGGTAATAAAGGATTCTCCTATCTAAAAGGTCCCCTAATTATTCTAAGCTAATGCATATATTTTCCTTTACCTCATTCCATACTATTACAATAGTATTATTGCAGAAGAATGAGGAGGGATATGAACAGACAATAGCATTTTTTAGTAAATCTTTATAGGCTATAGAATTGAAATATGATATAAATGAAAAGAAAGCTTATGCATTGGTCAAACCTATGAAGGCATTTAGATGTTACTTAATAGGAGCTACTGTGATTACATTGTTCCTAGTGCTATAGTGAAGGATATTTTCTCATAGCAAGAAGTCTCTTGTGGAAGGTGTAGATGGATCAATAGAATTCAAGAGTTCAATATAGATATCCAAATCACCAAATTGGTGAGAGGAAAAGGACTTGCTAAGCTGATGGCAGAGGCTAACCTTGAAGAAAATCAAATAAACTAGCTTGATGCTAATTGTAGACATGAACTATGTGATATGGACATATGTGATTGGTATAAAGATATAATATTTTACTTACAAAATATGAAAGCTCAGCTAGGGCCAATGATAATCAGAGAAAAGTGATAAAGTTATAGGCTAGCAAATATGTCATTGTGAGTAGATAGCTATCGTGGAAGAGTATGGAAGGTGTATTGCTCAAATGTGTTGATGAAGATCATTCAATAATAATCCTGAATGAAATACATAGTGGAATATGTGAAGGCCATTATATGGCTAAGAAAATAGCCCACAAGGTGATTAGAGTGGGATTTGGGTGGCCTAATATTTTCAAAGATGCACATAAGCTTGTGAAAAGGTGTGGTGCTTGTCAGAGATTCAATGGAAAGTTAAAGTTTTTGGAAATATGTAATTGAAACTAGCAGAGGTGCAAGCAACATTCCAACAATGGGGGATTGATTTTGTAGGTGAGATTGTAAATAAGTCAAGTGGGGGACATGCTTAGATCCTAGTAGATACTAACTATTTCACAAAATGGGTAGAGGCAATCCCTACTAGAAAGTCTACTAGAAAAGTATTAATGGATTTTCTTTTGAGTAATATCATTGCTAGGTTTAGTTACCCTAAGAGAATAGTCACATGCAATGCAATGTTTTTCATATCTAAAGAATATAATATATTCTATAAAAAGTATGGAGTTACTAGATCTACTTCATCACCATATCATCCCCAAGAAATGGATAGGTAGAATCAAGAAATAAGAAGCTACTAGATATTATTAAGAGAATATTAGATGAGAATAAAAGGGGTTGGGACTCCATATTTTAATTAGCATTATGGGATGGCAAGGTGACAATAAAGAAAGCTATAGAATGTGTCTCATTTGATCTGATATAAGGAATACAGGCTAGGTTTTTCCAAAATAATTTAAAGAGGATGTACAAGTTTTTTCATCAATATGTTGATATCATTAATGAAATTCAAATCATAATGGATGATATTATGTAATTAGATGAGACAAGAAGAGATGCCTCTACCAAAAATGAAACGTTATAGGTTCAAGTCAAATATTTATATGACAAGAAGATAATAGAAAGAAAATTCCAACTTGATGATATGGCATTACTATGGGATACTAGGCTAGAAGAAAAGGGAAAGCATAGAAAATTTGATCCCATTTGGTTAGGTCCATATTTGATCCATGAAAATTGGGGAGAAGACTCTTATTTTATAAAGGAATTATAAAGGGATATTTTGGAATTGCTAGTTCATGGACAATTCCTGAAGAGGTATTTCTATTAAAATTCCTGTACAGTCTTGTTGTTAATGTTTGTTTTATTATTTCTCCTATTTTTTCAGTCATTTCTCTCCAATGTTTTCATGTAAGTTGTCTACTTATCCCAAAAATTATAGATTCTTGCATGGATACAAGTTATCCATCATCCCCAAACAAAGACACTTATGGCCTGAATTTTCACCCAGTTTAATTTTTTTTTTATATCTTGTGAAAATCAAGGAGAAATTGTGTTTCAATGATTTAGGGTTTTTGAAATGTTGTCATCCTCAAGAAAAAACCATAGAGCCATTATCATACCCTACATTTTGATGAATTGTTCACAAGTTGGTATGCAAGTATAAAATAGGGATACTTTAAAGATTTTATTATATTTTTAAATTCTTCATATCACTAAGTCCTTATCATTTTCATACATTATAATTCATTCCCTAAATGTTTTAAGTTGTAATGTCAAGAAATCTTTTGAATCACTTCATCTCTTCATTTTTCCCTCTTAACTATTTTGGTAGCCATGAAGTTGTGTAGCAGTCATTTGCATGGTCATCATAGTTTTGTAGACGGTAATGCTAACTTTCAAGCTAGGGCCATGAAGAGGTGATTAACTAAAGATTGCAGGGTCATGGCCTATGTTTGGCTTAAGATATTTTAAATTGCAATGATGTGGATCATAATCATGGTAGTCAAAGTTGTAAGTCATCGCTACATCTCCTATAGTTAAAGGTGACCCAAGGTTAAGGTGGAGAAGAAGAGATAACTTGTCATCACACCATTGCAAGGTTTAATCATAAGTTAAGTTTTATGGTTTCAAATATGAAAAATAATGTACCAGTTAAATTAAACAATAAACTATGGAGAAGTTGTGAGGCAGTCAAGTCAAAGGGTTTCACTACTTTGTAAGATGATTGTAAACAATTCTTTTAAATGTTGCAAAGATGTGAACATGGTTAGTCGTGTAATTATTGCGACATATCTTTGATTAGTGAAGTACAATAGTAAATGGTTTTGAGGAGGCAATAAAACATCAAAATAAGTTTTTACTACTTTGCAAGTCCATGTGTTAAACAAGAAGATAGAGACTGACAAGAAGTAGAGATTGACTCAAAATGTGACATTACAAGGTTAAGTTGGCAGTTAAAGATTTACAATGCATAGATTTGTGTCACCGTTTGTGATACAAAATCCTGTTTTGGTCAAATCTCATTTCTTTATCAAAAATCAATTAAAAAAAAAACTAAAAATACCCTTTTATAGATTTCAGATTCAATATCATCATTATATAAATTTTTGAGTGTTTTGATTAGTTATAATATGTTATAATCTCAAAACATTATAAGTTGATATTTCAACATTTCAGAAGATGCTCTCTCAAAAAATGATAAAAAATAGTAAATCATATCAAAAAAATAAAAAATATATATTTATCACTAGAGGAGAGAATCATCTTCACAAATATGTAATTTATTTTCAAGAAGGTATAGATTTGATAGGAAAGTTTTGACGGGAGGAAAAAACTGTTGGATTCTGACAAGGTCAAACTTGAGTACTTAAAACAAAGAAAATATACAACAAAAATAATTATTTCTTTTTTTATGCACTAGCTATACATGTCATCTATAAAATATTTTCAAATTAGAACAAAAAAAACTGATTTGCACATACTTGTTTGACGGGAACTACATCCTATATTTTTTTACAGTTAAAAGAGGGACTTCAAAATAAAATAAAATGAATAAATTCTTAGTCAAAAAATTTATAAAAATTATAGGCATAAAATTCATACAATTCTACACATTTCATTAGTTTACATCATCTTCATATTTTAAACACAAATACCATTTTTTTTGTCATTAATGTTGAACTGCCACATTCTGATATCACATTTCTTTATAAAAGGTGACACAGGTTTGTGCTTTTACCAAACTTGAGTTAGGTGGTGAAGTTGCAAAACAATCAAAATAGCCCTTTTCACATGGTCACAATAGGAAAAAAAAGTAGGAGACCATCAAGAAGTATAGATGAAGAGTTGATCACTATCTCGCTGCTCACAATTTTAAAGGCATTAAAACAAGGCTAAAAAGTGCATGTCTAAGATGGAAAAAGGGATGATGATCTGGTGATACGAATAATGTACAATATGAAAATAATGCAGGTTCTAAAGGACTAAAAGGATTTAAAGCATGCCAATTTTAATTCCATTAATGTCATGCTCCAATTTGCAAAAATGGATGAAAGTAGAAAGAACAAGGATTCTCATTAGCAGTTGCATAGTGTTTGAAGTTTTAGAGTAGAATTCGCATTGACGAGTGATTTTTAGCATATAGATTTTATAATTTTTTTGATACTTTGAAGATATGGCACAAAAGGAAGGAGAATCAATCGTATAAGCTCAAATCGAGGAACCCACATTGAAGGGAGAAAGACCTATACCTTTTGTGGATGAATTGTTGAATGTTGTACTAGGTCCATCTATCTTCAATCTACAAATGACCATGCATTTAGAGATTTGTACAGTTTTTACAAAGATGTAGAGGTGCTTGACATAAATGGAAGTGAGTTATTCTATTACTTCTATAAGAGCAAGGTGGAAAAAAATCTTATATCCAATCCTTGGACTAGGAATATGGGAAAATTGATCATTCTCGAGGATTTTGTAGATGTTGGTCTAGTCAAGGCATTGATAAAATCATACAACCCAGTTAACAAAACATTCCACAAAAGAGACAGAAGTATCTCTATGCACTTGACAAAAAAACATTCATTGAAGATTTTGACTTGGGAGGACCTATGTCATTACCAATTGACATGGATAAGTTAAATGAGAATTTCAAAAAGCACAAGAGTTTCTACATTGGAAGAACTATGACAAGGCATATTCCCACTGCAAAAAAGGAGAAAGGAGAAATACCAAAGAAAGTGGAAGATTGTATGCCCCTTGAGTACTTCCATAGATATCTCTAGAACATGGTGTTTGGTCTAAATAAATACCTAGACCCCAATGGGACCATGAATGCTCTAGATGGACATTATGTCATGGCATTGAATATTTAGGATGCATACACAAATTTTGGGTATGATACATCACCTATATAACTAGTAGAATTCAAGATGAGATTGTTCTAGCATAGAAGGGAAGATTGGAAAATTTCAAGTTTCATCACTAATCTTTGATCACGTATCTGATTTTGTACAAAAATGTGCAATTCATCAATCAAAGTTTCTTAGAGAGTATAGAGGAATGGGGAGAGAGATTGCCTATGTAGTGATGGATAAGGGTATGGAAAATATTCTACCCTTACTCAAATACTATTTATTTTTATAGTGATTTTGTATACATTGTTTTGAATATGCTAGGGGCTATAATTGAAAGGATGGTTAGGAGTGTTAGAAAATTGGTCAAGCCTAGCAATTGTTATGATGAGGCAAAACAATAAGGGCATGATTGGGGAAGTGTATTTTGTTTTGAAGATTATACAATCATTAGGGTTTTGGGATTCCCTCAACTGCCCCATCTTCTCCCAAAAAAATTTTCTAGAAGGATTAGAGATTGTGGAGTTTTTCCTCAAATTAATTTCATTAAATATAGAGTACTTAGTTCAGAATGTCAGGAAGGGAACATTTTTGTGTAGATACTCCAAAGTTGGAGATTTTGACATTGGCAAAAAGGCAATCAAAGAAATAGATTCCTTCTTATGAAATTATAAGTTTCCAATTGTTCCTGCAAGAACATATCAACCTTTTAGTGTAGGTAGAAATGCATTAAAACAAATGTGGGGATAAAACCCTCCTCTAAGAAAGGGTGTATGGGAGGAAGATGTGATTGCATATTTTTTGGATGAAAATGTGTGTAGAGAGAGAATGATAAAATTTAGAGATGTGATGAGTTTTGAGCAAGAAATGAAAAAGAATGATCTATCCTTCAAGGGATTTTTATCATGAAGTGGACTATTAGTCAATGTTTAACAAATGCATTGAAAATTTTAATGAGATTATAGCCTAAGTACCAGAAGAGATAAAAAATAGAGTAAATCTTGGGTCTCTTGATCATGACATTATTGTAAAAGTAATTGATGATAAAGACTAGCTAGAAAGCTTAACATAGGCTCATCAAAAAAGGAAGAAGCAGAAAATGGTAGAGATTCCCAAAAAACCAAGAGAAAAAAGCTTACATATTTTTCCAAGGTATAACCAATATTTTGACATTGGAAGAAGAAGCTTCCTGATGGCTCAAGGCACTAAAGATGAGAAAAGGGAAAAGAAGTTGGAGTTTCAAGCCTAGATGATTGATGATAGAATTATTGAAGCTAGAGAGTTCATGAATGATGAATTTTTTATAAAAATACAAGAATTCAAAAGCATTTTGTTTAAATTAAAGCAAAATGAATTATCATTGCAAATAAAACTAGGTGACTCTAATGATAAAGTAGTAGAAATGGTTAAGAAAATATAAGAGTATGATCTTGTAAGTGATAAATTAACTATGGAAGAAGCAAGGGAGCTGATATAGAGGAGTGGTATGATAGTCTTCCTAGGATGGGAAATCAGTTCCTCTTTCTAGTTAGATCAAATGAGACAAGAAAGAACTATCTCATTTGAAGATGAGAATTGGCAGGGGCAGTTGAGAGGATTTGATTGCAACATTGATGCTCAAACCATAGAAATATGGAGTTTTTCTCTACACAATTAGAAACCAACTCTCATGGAAATCAAGGAATCCCATAGAGGAAATGTGATTTTTTGGAATTTCTATTCCACTTCAATAAACTAGATCTATGGGCTATTAAATTCAGCATCACTATTAGGTAAAAAAAGAATTGATGTACTTTAAGAGTAGTTAGATGGAACCTTATACCCATGTTGACACAAAAGAAGGATTTACCAAAGGTGGTAATTATTTCTTTCAAAAAATTGATTCATAGGGTGAAAGATTTAAATGATTTCTTTGTAGAAAAGTTATAGTCAATTCAAAATAAAATGAAGGTAATTGCTACAGGAATGCCAAATTTTGTGCTTAGTATATTAGAGGAAAGTGGAGCAATAAAGGATGGGAAGGAATGGTCATCCTCTTTTGATGGAATCTTGAATCACTTGAGGTTTATGGCATATTATAATAGTGAGAAAAACATTATAGTGGTTTATGATTAGATTGATATGTTGTATAAGCTAGAGTCAGAAATGAGAAAAATAACTACATAAGTTAAGGCTATCATAGATGCTAAATGGAGAAAAAGCCTTGAAGAGTTAAAAAGGATCAAAGATGCCACCTAGATAGATATTGAAACTAGCATAGCCATCTTAGAGGTCATAGCAGGCATATCGTCCTTGCCATTGAGGGAAAGTGATTTAGTAGTTGACTCACAACAAAAAGGAAGAAGAGACAAAGTCAAGAAATAGCAATGAAAGTGACAGATTGTTAAAGTACAAACAAATTCATGTTGAAGACACCTGAATAAAGTGTCACTGACTAGTTTCAGATATACTTCCCCAATCTTGTCTAAATACAAAGAATGCTTGTAAATAAAATGTATATGAAATATATTTGTATTTTTTTTTAAATTATATTTCTAAATATCTAATTGCATAAATAGGAAGAAGATTTCTTAGTACCATTTTGAATACTATCTCATCAAATATGTCTCCTTTTGCAACTTTGATTACAATCACACTTTCTTTGATTCTTTCACTATATTGGACAATGTTCTTATCTTATTTCATTTTCATTCAATCATACTTGCCTCTTAATTTTTTTCCTTGGCCTTTTTAAGATTTTTATCACCTCCATAGAGTCCTTGCAATTTTTTCAACATTTCAAATGTAGAGGAAAGCCTTTAACCTCATCCAATTTAGAATAGTTGATAAAGGAAGCTATAACAATCATAATTATATTGTGATCCTTTGCTTCTTTCATCTATTCCATATTCATAGGTTCAGGTGGTGCCACATATTTTTTATCCAAGTAGAATAGATAAATATCAATAACAATTGATAGGTGTAGCTTCATCAATTCTTGCAATGCTAAAAAGTTGTCTTTGTTAAGCTTGTGAATCTCTTTTTTGTATGACATCTTGATATTTAGTTGAGGTCCTTGAAACCTTTCTTGATAGGACCAAATTATCTGATACCAAATTATCTTCCTCACTTTCCTACTCTTCCTTTTGGTCGCATATTTGTCTTATTCCATATTCTTCTTATTCACACTTTATCCTCACTGCTTGACCTTTCTTATATATCATTGGATTTGACAAGTTGGCTTGAATACCCTTTCAAATAATTATTAAACTACTAGAATGAATGCTGATGGTATTCTTTGGGAGGGTATCATAAGAATTGTTGAGCATGTGGCATAATTAACATGTTACATTCATGATTGTGTTTGTTATTGATGATAACACATTATGGTATCTATGAACACTAGCAGAGTAGCAAACATAGATCATTGTCATATGGATAGAGTTTTCATGATTAGGTGGCACTTGGTTAAGGACATGCTCTACACCATGTCTTGATAATAAGGTTAAGTGCCTATAACATAAGTTGAAGAAATGGATAAGATATGACTGATTTATAGTGAGCAATATACAGATAGAGTACCTGAGAAGAATTTTCTAATGATTGGATTGCATCTAGTAATAGAGATAGAATCAAGATATGTGAATTTATATAGAGATGGAGGAAATTTTGATGATGACATCAGTCAATGTGAGTAGTTATATAGACTATGAGTTGATATTTTTATGTGATTGAGAAATAATTAATTATATTAGTGTGGTCCCATTATAATTAATTAGGAAAGGCTCAAGATTGACTCAAGGAATAATTTTTAGGATTTGGCGTAAAGGAAAGTATTTTTCTTTTTTGTAGAAGTGTATTCGATGTGGAGTGATCAAGTAAGTGAAAAAAGAGCAAAGTCTTTGGAAAATCCTAGCAACCAATCCAAGGGATTATTGGATTTGAAGTTAGTGATATGGTATCAAGATCAGAAGGAGCAAAGAGGTCCAATCGATAGGACAAAGGAAGAGGAATGTGAAGTTTGGTTCATTTTTATCATTCTAGAAGGAATAATATAGAGATCATTTTGAGAGTGGGTTCATTGGTCTTTCCCTTGAAGCTATTTGGATAATGGGTTCATCTACCTTCTACAACTCCTAATAGGGTTAGCACAACTTCTAGCAGGGTCAGAATCTCCTAAAAGTTATTGAAAGTATCCTAATAGGGACTAATATGTATTGAATGTATTTCATAGATTCATAATTGGGTCCATCCTCTAACAATGAATATTTTTATTAGTACATCATCTTGTGGGTATCTCCCCACTAGGGTTTTCCTTTTGATCAAGGGTTTCCCTAGTTAAAATATCTGGTGTTATTGTATATGAGTATCTTGTTATGGTTGGTGATTATATTGATCATATGGTTAAGGATTAATAATTTTGATAATTGCTATAATAGTTGGATAACTTATTCACCCCCCTCTCAGTTATATTGGTGGACTATATATTCTTACAATTGGTATTAGAGCCTCAGGTTCTTGAACAAGAAGCTTAACAGCTTTGGAATATTAATGGCAAGTCACTTTAGAAAAGATAGTCCTAAGTTTAATGTAGTTAATGATGATAGCTAAGTAGAAAAGATGAAGACTCATCTTCTATGTATGGTTCTAGGATATTGGATTTTTAAAAATGTTAACAAAGAAATTATGGAAGAAGGAAAGATCAAACAATGCAATGAAGCAGAAAGAGATTTGTTTATGTGCAATATGTGAGCAAGAGAAACTTTACTATGAGCTCTTCTTGAGAATAAATATATTTAGATAAAATAACTAGAAACATCTCATAAGATTTGGAAACCTTTAGAAGCTAATGTTGAAGGGGATACACATACAAAAAGGATAAGATTACAAAATTAGATATGCTTTCTTCAAGATGCTAAAAGGATGGAAGATAAATATGTAACAAGTTGTGTTGGTAGGATATATGATATTTTTCAAGAATCAAGTCATATGGTGGATCCAAGGAAGAAGATTAGATACCACCACCATTCAAGCAAGTAGCATAGGTGATTGCACTTTTGATACCTTGTACAGAAAAGTTCACCAGGGAAACTTTTCTTGGAAGAATGGATACATGATGTAGGAAAAGGGGTGGATAACTAGGGCCAAAGGCTCACCTAGCTATCCAAACCACCCTACAAGAGTTTACACAATAGAAGAAAATACAAAGAACAAAAACCAAAGGAGGAAAGAGATTGAAATACTTTTATTGATTCATCAAAATATCTTCATGCATGCCCAACTTTAAGGTCTTCTGGGTTACTACCAATTAAAATACATTCACATTCAAAAATCCAACTGCAAATTCACACTTTCAGTTCTACTCTATCATCTACTCCCAAAAACTTACTTAACTCTAAGCCTAAACACTCTATATATACTTGCCAAAATGGCTTACAAATTATTCTAGTACATTACATAAGAGGAGGGTGAACACAAAAATAGTCTGAACACATCCCAAGAAAAGATCTTAACATAAATGTTGCAATCAAAATAAATCCCATAAGTCAGCTCATAAAAATTACGTGCAAATGTTGACACTTGGCATACACTGGGTAACTTGGCACATGTAGAAACACTCGACATACATTGGGTAACTCGACACACGAAGAGTCACTCATCATACACTAGGAAACTTGGCACATGAAGAGTCACTCAACATCCACTAAGTAACTCACCACATGAAGGAACTACTAGGAATATGAAGGAACTATAATTATTAGGCACAAGAAGGAACTGCTGGGCACATGAAGGAATTTCTAGGCACCAACTTGCAAAATGAACAAAAATGAGTAGGATAACAAGGCAACCCAGTATGCTCCTACATCAGAAAACTAGGGTTGAAAGAAATGATTCTTCTAAATCATTGAGATCTCACAACCTAAGCTGAATCCAACTCAAATTGGGAAATCCATGAAGTATCTTCAATAGGTCTATTCTTCCACTTCACAAAATATTCATATTAATCTTTCCCTCTTATGGTCTTGCTAACTCTCTGATCCAATATCTATTCAACTTCTTCAATCTACTTCTTAGGATAATCATGTGATACAAAAAATTCATCCTTTGACTCATGATACTTATACAAATCAACAATATTGAATATAGGATAGATATCCATGTCATCAGGTAACTCAACTTTATAAGCATTACCACTGTCAAACATCTTCAAGATCTTACAAGCTCCAAATTCCTTCATCTTCAATTTATTTTATGTTCCAACTAGGAATCTTCCTTTCTTCAAATGAACCATCACCTCATCACCAACTTGAAAATCATGGTGTCTTCTAGACTGATCAACATTCTCCTTATACTTCTGATTACTTTGTTCCAACCTCAATTTCACTTCCTTATGCAAAGACTCCATAAAATCAACAAATTCTTCTCCTGCAGTGCTTCTCTTTTCTTCAGCAACAACATCTCTCAAATCTGATATACCTCTAGGATGCATTCCAGTAGCAATCTCAAAAAGTGTCTTCCCTATCTCCTATTCACAAAATTGTTACATTCAAATTTAGCTTGTGCCAATACCATCTCCCAATTACTTGGCTTATTCCAAACTAAACATCTCACCAAATTACCTAAGCTTCTATTCAAAACCTATGTCTATCCATCTATCTATGGATGGAATGTAGAACTAAACTTCAGCTCAGTACCCATCTTCTTCCACACAGTCTTCCAAAAATAATCAACAAACTTACTATCTCTGTCAGAAATAGTACTTCTTGGTAATCCATGCAATCTAAAAATCCATTTAAAGAAAATTTTAGCAACATGGTCAACATCTAATGTCTTCTTACATGGTATGAAATGAGCCCTCTTAGAAAATCTATCCATTACAACAAATATTGAATCATACCCTTTCACTATCTTAGGCAATCCAAGAATAAAATCTATACTGATGTCAGTCCAAGGTTTCTCAAGAATAGAAATAGGTGTATACAGACCAATATTTTGACTCACCCCTTTTCCAACATGACAAACTTCACAACTCTTTAAAAATTTCTAAACATCCTTATACATTTGTGGCCAATAATACTTCTCTTTTAGCAACCTCAATGTCTTATCAATTCCAAAATGTCCAGCTAATCCACCACTATGTTTTTCTTTAGTTAGATTCAACCACATAGAAGTTCTAGGAATACATAACTGAATACTTTTGAACAACATACCTTCTTGAATGAAATACTCATCATACTTACTTATGTGATCTATCAGATTTGATGCTATGCACTCTCTCCATGCCTCAGTAAAATTAAGATCAGCATCATACAACTCTTTCATTTCATCAAAACGAAGAACTTCAACCTTCATTTTTGTCGACAAAGAACATCTTCTACTCAATGCATCAAAAAATCTATTAGTAACTCCACTCTTATGCTTAATAAAAAATATGAAACTTTGCAAGTATTCAACTCACTTCATATGTCTCTCATTCAATTTATGTTGACTTCCCAAGTATTGTCAAGCTTTATAATCAGTATACAACACAAACTCTTTAGGAATCAAATAATGTCTCCATTTCTTCAATGTTTGAACAATGGAATAAAATTCTCAATCATACACAGAATACTTCCTTTTAGCATCATTCAACTTTTCACTAAAGAAAGCAATAGATTTACCTTCTTGACTTAATACATCTCCTATTGCATTACCACTTGCATCACATTCAACTTGAAATACTTTGTTGAAATTAGGAAAAGTGAAAACAAGTAATTCAACAACCTTTTTTTTTGAAGTTTCAAAACTCTTATCAGCTCCATGTGTCCACTTGAATTCCTTTTTATCTCCCCTCATTGTCTCAATCATAGCATTACAAATAACACTAAAATTCTTTATAAACTTTCTGTAAAAACTACCCAAACCATGAAATGATCTTACCTCACCCACATTCTTAGGTGTAGGACACTCCAAAATTGCTTTAACGTTCTTAGGATCCATCTTCAATCCATTAGATGAAATCACAAATCCCAAATACACAATCTCCTCTTACATAAAAGAACACTTTTTTAGATTAATCAACAACTTTTCCTCTTTCAACCTCTACAATACTTGTCTAATATGCTCAAGATGTTCTCCTTAGTCTTACTAAATATCTGAATATCATTCCAATAAACAATCACAAACTTACCCAAAAATCTTTTTAGAACTTCATTCATCAACCTCATGAAAGTACTAGGTGCATTAGTCAAACCAAAAGGCATAACCAACTATTTATACAAACCATATTTTGTCTTGAAAGCAGTCTTCAATTCATCACCTTCTCTGATTTTGATCTAATGATAGCCACTCTTCAAATCAATCTTGGTAGAAAACTTTGCTCCACTCAAACAATCCATTATGCTATCCATCCTCGACATAGGAAACCTATATTTCTCTATTATCTTGTTAATGGATCTGGAATTAGTACACACTCTCTATTCTCCATTCCTTTTAAGTTCTAATACAATAGGTACAACACATGGACTCAAGATTTCTCTAATCAAACCTTTCTATAACAACTCATGCACTTGTTTGTTAAGTTCTTCATTCTCTATAGGTGCCAATCTATATTGTTCTTTGTTTGGAAAACTAGCTCCAAGAATCAGATCCATACAATGACTTATACTTCTTATTGGATGTAAACCATCAAGAATATCATTAGTTATAATATCTTTATACTCATTCAGTAATTCTTTAATTTCTACTAGTACTAAGTTATCTATTGTCACTCGGTCATTACTACCAGCACTCGGTCCTCTAGAAACTATGGCAAAACAAACTTGATTCTTTTTCATTTTCTTTTCAAATTATTTCCCATTAACCATGCAAATTTTTACAGCAGTACAATTAATTACATCTATACTTTCAATTAAAGGAAACAATATATGTTTCTTCCCATTTACCCAAAGAGTATATTGATTCAATATTCCATCATGTGCATCATATCTATCATGTTACCAAGGTCTACCCAACAAAACATAACAACAATCAATGGGCATAATATCACACAAAACTTCATCTAAGTAATGTCCAATTTTGAACCTCACAAGGCATTACTCACTTACCAATATCTTATGCTCATGTTTGATCCATGAAACATGATATGGTTTGGGTTGTTTTAGCCTCTACAATTCGAACTTGGTAACTAGCTCTTCTGATGCCAGATTTGTAGAATTTTCACTATCAATGATCACTTTGCATCATTTTCCAGCCATCTTACATCTTGTCTTGAAAAGACTTCTCCTCAAAACAAGTTCCTCATCACTTCCCTTATTATATAAGGTTCTTCTCACCATCAAATTTTCTCCAACCTCGGGTCCACTTGGTGAATCCTCATCATCTCCTTGAATCACAACATTTCTATTACCTTGCCTACTTTTAGAGGATCTACATTCAAAAGATATTTGTCTCTCTTTACCACATCTGAAACAATTACTAGGAAATCCACCTCTAAAATAGGAATTGCCTCTTCCTCAGTAAGAATAAGTGCCTCCTTAGTAAGAATTACCACATTTCCATTCAATCTTCCCTTTTTCATCATTCTTGCATTCAAATTTTCCTTTATCTTGTATAGAACTTTCAGATCTGCCACCTTCACCATAAGATCTACCTTTGCCTCTCTAAAATCTACCACCTCTACCTCTTTTTCTTTGTTCATGCTTCTTTGTCAAAATCTCCTTAGCTTTTGAGGCATATTGATATGCTTCTTCTACACTTTCCAACTTCACCAAACTTATATCATTTTGTATTCTAGATCTCAATCCATTCATGTACCTTGCATTTTTCTCAACATCATCATCCACATGTCTGGATCTGATGTCCAATCTATAGAATTCCTTGATATATTCTTTAAGAGTCATGTCCTTTTGTTTCAAATTTTGTATCTTTCTCAAAAATATAACTTGGTAATTAGCAAGAAGGAATTTTTCTTTACCTTGTTCACCATCTTTGGCCAAGTTTTGATCTTCTCATTTCCTCTCTATTATCTATTAGTTTGCAAGTGTTGCCACCATAGTGATGCATGACCTTTCAACCTAGTGACTGCAATCTTCACCTTTCTATTATCAGGATTGTTTTCATACTCAAAGAAATTCTCCATATCTAAGATCCAATCCAACATAGCATTGGTATCCAATTTTCCATCATAAGGAACAACTTCTACAACAGGCTTTGAATTTTCCCTAGACAACACTTGCAACAATATTTTCTCATCTTGATCTTCTTCAGGTTCTGGATTATGGTTTGGTGTTGTTGCTTTATCATCACTTACATCATCAAGATGCACTCCTCTCCTCTAGACTATCTCCACAGCATCTAATCTAGCTGCAATTCATCATTGGCATATCTTCTACCACAAACCATCTTTACAAATTAGGTTCTTGTAATATCATAACCCTCTGCAAGTTATAGGTCAAATCCACAGATCTTCCACCCCACAACCAAATCTAAATTAGGGTTCTACACAATCCAATCTTCACAAAGATGAACCTCAAGGTCTAATACCAACTAAAATAGGAAAAGGGGTTAATAATTAGGGCCAAAGGCTCACCCAGCTATCCAAACCACCCTACAAGAGTTAACGCAACAAAAGAAAACACAAAGAACAACAACCAAAGGAGGAAGATGAGTGAAATACTTTTATTGATTCATCAAAATATCTTCATGCATGCCAAATATAAGGCCTTCTAGGTTATGACCAATTAAAAATACATTCACATTCAAAAATCCAATAACAAATTCACACTTTTAGTTCTGCTTTTCCATCTACTCCCCAACAACTTACTTAACTCTAAGCCTGAACACTCTATATATACTTGCCAAAATAGCTTACAAATTATTCTAGAACATAACAGAAGAGGTGGGATGACAAAATTTTTTTTTGAACACATCCCAAGAAAAGATCTTAACATAAATGTAATGATCAAAATAAATCCCACAAGTCAGCTCACAGAATTCATGTCCAAATGCATACACTGGGTAACTCAGCACATGAAGAGACACTCAACATACACTAGGTAACTTAGCACATGAAGATTCACTTGGCATGCACTAGGTAACTTGGCACATGAAGAGTCACTCGACATCCACTAGGTAACTCGGCACATGAAGGAATTGCTAGGCACCAACTTGCAAAATGAACAAAAATGAGTAGGATAACAAGGCAACCTAGGATGCTCCTGAATTAATACAACTGAAGCTAGTTTAAGAAAATGTAGATAATTGAAAAGAGTGGAGACAAATTTTACTACCTTAAGTGTTTGTTCATGCTTATCTAGAAGTGCAAGCACTCATGGAGATTTTTTCTATCAATAGTAGAACTAGATTTGAAGAACACATAAAGATTGAAGAAGGTAGACCCCTACTTGTAAAAAGAGAACCAGATGGTAAGAGAATATTTAAATATTGGACTTGTAATAGATTTTTTCATTATGCATCAAAGTTTCCTAAAAGGTAGAAAAAGTATAAATAAAATTTGAAAGTCCAAAACACCTAGAAACTATTTGTTGTTAATGAAGATGAGGAATTTGAGGAAAGAGTTCAAAGTGAAAGTGATGATGAGCTACAATTTCTATCCATAAAAGAAGATAATCTTGACATAGAAATTAGACAAAAAATACTCTAACTTCCTTAGATGAAAAGAAATATGATTGAATAATAGATATTGGATATTCACATCATATGAATGGTGATATGAACAAGTTTGTTAAATTCAAGAATTATGATGGCATTGTTAGAGTTGGAAACAATGGAGCCTGGCACATCATAGGGATCATATCTATTACTCTTGATGGATAGACTAAAACTAATAATGTTTACTCTATTGATGGTTTAAAGCATAACTTATTGAGTGTTGAATAGTTGGTAAATATAGGTTACTAGATGAATTTCACAGAAAAGACATGTATTATTAGAGATAAAGATGGAGAGAAGATAGGTATAGGTACAAGATCTAGACATAATGCATTTCAGTTGAATCCCACTAATTTGGTTGCAAAAGTGGATAACAGTTGGTTATGACATAGAAGGTTTTGTCATATAAACTTTGATAACATAGTGAAGGTTAGTAGCACATTTGCAGGTAGAGATTTGCCTAAGACAATGAAGCCTACTAATGTTGTTTGTGAAGAATGTAACATGGCTAAGAATAAGAAGGTATCATTTTCTAGCAAGAAGTTCACTACTATTGAGAACCTAGAGATCGTTCACACATATTTAATTAGCCCTGCTAGAATAAGAGGATTCTATGGAGAAGGGTATTTTATGATTTTTGTTAGTGATCTCACTAGAATAATGTGGGTAGCATTTCTTAAAGAAAAATTTAAAGAATTTGAAAATTTCAAGATATTTAAGAATAGAGTTGAGAATAAATCTAATGTTAAGATTAAGTGTTTGAGATCAGATAGAGGAGGAGAGTTTACTTCTAGAGAATTTAACATGTTTTGTAAAGAGAATGGAAATAAGAGACCATTATCAACACCTAAGACCCCTGAGAAGAATGAGATAGCATAAAGGAGAAACATTTTTGACATTAAGGTCAATTTTTCTATTAGTGACATACCACTTAGTCAATGTTAACTAGGTGTCTGAGTTGCTATTGAGCTAGATAGATAATTTTTAGTTCATGCTGAGCTATATTATATCTATGGACAATCAGAGATAATTTGTTGTATATCCTTAGTGTAGTAGTGTCTACCAAGCTATCTAGTAGAAGTGATGAAGAATCCAATGTTAACCAAGTTCTGTAGTGTTCTACAGTGTCTATCGAGCTCACAGTGTTAACATAATGAATGTAATGTTTAGTTTCTATGAAATTTCTCATTGTTTACTAAGTCACACAGTGCTAATTAGGTTTGAGCTACTCAAAAGTGATTAGTATGGACTAAGCTTCAACTTCAACTATTGCCAAATTCTACTAAGCATCAATAGTGTTTTTTGAGTATCAGAACATCACTAAGTTTGTCTTTAGAACCTGAGTTATAGTAGCTGGGTCCACTTTGTCAATCATGTCACTCCTCATATTATTGTGTAGTAGCCCAATCATTTTTTGCAAACTAGAATGTATAGAATGAGGAGCAAGAAGAAGAAAAGAATCATGATGATGTAAGCTACAATATGATTAATATGTGTGATGATTATGAAGATTCTAATCTAGAAGAACATGAATGTGACATTGCTAATTAGAGAGTTGTTTACCAATCACACCATCAACAAGTATTTTTTGATAATTAATATTATGATGAAGATAAGGTATGTACTACATCCTCAAATGTTGGTCATATAAATCTAAGAAATCCTTCTAAAGAAGAGATTGATAGAATCACATTAGAAATGGTCTCTCAAGTCCATAGTAATTATAATTTGAGAATTAGGATAATTAACACTGAAACTAGTAAGCATTCTAGTATTTTCATAAAGGATATTACTCATAAGATGAAGGATAAGAGTAAGAAACATAATTCAAAAACAATAAAGGTAAAAGATAGTAAGACCAAGAAGTGGGAGCCTAGAAAGAAGGTCCAATTTTAGACAAATGAGATAGTCAAGAAAAGTGTGCAAGAGAAGAAATTAGGATTTGATATTTCTAAGTAAATAGTGGTTCTTGTTGTTCAAAATACCTCAGCTATAGGTATTCTTTTAAAACCTACTATATGTGAGCCAATTGACATGATATCTATGTTGTGTCAAATAACTATCAAAGTTCCTTTATTTGAATTATTTAGAATAGATGAACATAAGAGTAAAGCTTTATCATGGTTGGGTGGGATAAGTAATAGTAGTGATATTGCTAAATAAAGGATTATACAAAAAACCCTAGTGGTAGTTGAAGATAGTGGGATTGTGTCCCAAATTCCTCAACTATTCTTAGATGATTCATCTATAGCTTATTTGTAGGATATTGACCCATTTTTTCTCAGTTTGATTATAAAAGGAAGAACTCTAAAGAATTGTATGATAGACTCAGGATCTTCTAATATTATTATGCCTTTTATAGTTATGGAAGGCCTAGGCTTACAAGTAGACACCAAACAAGGAAGATGTAGAGGTATGGATGCTAGTGAAGTGCCTATTATAGGTACTATTAATACATTAGCTACATATCTTGATGTAGACTTGACAATGTCAGTCCTTATTGTTGATATTCCTCCACATTATGGAGTGTTACTACCCAAAAAATGGAGCACTTCTATAGGAGGTAGCCTACAATGTGACTTATCCTATGCCACTTTTCATATAGGTGACAAGGCTATTAGGGTAGATAGGGAGCCAAGGGTTAACCATATTTTTGGGGATGATGTTGATAAGGATTCCACTTTTTTTCTAGATACTAGTGTAAATGCATTCAAAGCAGAGCTGATTACCCAAGAAGTTGAGAAACTCTTAGTTGTCATTGCACATGAGGTAGAATGTTGCATAGATTCATAGATTTTGTGGACAATGTATTTTGATGGGGCAAGTTCTAAGGAAGGTTTAGTATTAGGAATAGTTTTTGTGTCTCTATAAAAGGAATACTTTTAGATATTCATTCACCTTGAACTTTTCATTTACTAATAACATAGTTGAATTTGAAGCACTCTTACTAGGATTAAGAGTTTCAATTCATCATGGAATAAAAAGGTTGCACATTATTGGTGATTCTAAATTAGTAGTCTCCCTAGTAAGAGAGACTTATGTATCCAAGAACAAGAGATTAAAGCAATACATAAATGTTCTATGGGACAAAATTGAGTAGTTTGATGCCTTTGGTATCTCTTGGTTGGAGAGGAGTTATAACAAGATGACTAATTTTTGGGAAAATGTAGCTGTTAAGCCCAAGGATGCATAATTTACTAGGAATCCAGAGATTTAAGTACACAATTGACCCTCAATCCCTGATACTATATAATATTGGCAAGTTTTTGAGGATGATAGAGATATTCTGAACTTCTTTTCAAGTGAAAACAAATATCATGGACAAAAACTAGATTGCGGTGCTCTAATTGAAATAAAAAATGGAAAGGAGATAGTTTTTGGCCAAGGAATTTTGTAGCTAAAAACTAACAAAGTACCCAAAGGATTGGTAGTTTTAGAAAGCATGTTTGATAACCAAGATAGATTGAAGTTTGTGTTTAGGTTTCACAAACCACAAGAACTTGAAGAGATAAATCTTGGTACATCTGAAGCCCCAAAGAAGGTCTGCATTGGTCAAAACTTATTTGCTAAGATTAGAAAACCTCTTATTGATTTTCTAAGAATGTATAAACATGTTTTTGCATGGTCATATGATGATCTCAAAGCCTATAGAGAAGACTTGTTTGATCATATCATCCCACTTAAGGAAAATGTGAAAACTTTTAGAGAAAAATAGAGACCAGTGCCCTACCTTAGCTCCTAAAATGCAAAAAGAATTCATAAAGCTAAGGGATGGAGGAATAATTAAGCCAATTAGATACTCTACTTGGATATCAAACTTAGTGCTTGTCACAAAGAAAAATGGAGACATAAGGATTTGTGTGGATTTCAAGAACATAAATATTGCTTCCTTGAAATATAACTATGGTTTGCCTAATATGGAAGCCGTGTTGCAACAAGTGACTATTTCAAAACTAATGTCTATGATGGATGGATTTTTAGGTTGCAACTAGGTTCTTGTAAATGAAAAGAAATAGTTTAAGACAATCTTTACTACTCCATGGGGCATATTTGTCTATATAATAATGTCATTTTGGTTAATTAATGCAAGAGAAACTTTATAGAGAGCCATGGATGTAGCCTTTCATGATTATATTGATAAGTTTATGGTAGTGTATCAAGATGATCTTACAAAATATTCTAAAAAGGTTAAAGACTGTTATAAACATTTGGAGAAATTTTTTATTAAAGCCTTAGAATATGGAGTATCCCCAAACCCAAAGAAATGTACTTTGAAGTAACAAAGGGGAGATTGTTAGGTCACATAATATCAAAGAATGGGGTAAAAATTGACCCTAAAAGAGTAGATATCATTGATAAAGTTCCCAAGCCAAAGAATGTAAAAGGAATACAATCATTTTTTGGGCAAATAAACTTTTCAAGAAGATGTATTACTAATTTTACTGAGATTAGTAGAGCAATATCTAAAATTCTCAAAAAGGTAATTGCTATTAGTTGGGATGGTGAACCTTCAAAAGCCTTTCAAGATATCAAGACTTGTATAAAAGATTCCCTAGTTCTTAGGACTCCTGATTCTACAAAACCAATGCATATATATTCCTTTGCATCCTTTCATACTATGGCAACAGTTCTATTGTAGAAAAATGGGGAAGGGTATGAGAATCCTATTGCATTTTTTAGTAAGTCCCTTCAACCTACTAAATTGAAATATGAGATAAATGAAAAATAGGCTTATGCCTTAGTAAAAGTTGTCAAAGCTTTCAGGTGTTATCTTATAGGTGCCATTGTTATAGCATTTGTACCAAGTGCAATTGTTAAGGATATTTTTTCTCATTAGGAAGTATCTAGTAGGAGGTGCATATTGATCAATAGAATTCAAGAGTTTAACATTGACATCTAGATGACTACGTTGGTAAGAGGTCAAGGGTTAGCAAAACTTATGGCTCAATCAAACATAGATGCCAATCAAATAAACATCGTAGTAGATGACCTAAGGTAAGGATTATGTGATATGGATGATTTTTAATGGTACACCAATGTCATATACTATTTTCAACACATGGAAGCTCCACCCCATTTGATAGATAATGAAAAGAGAAGCTCAAAATTGCATGCAATAAGATTCATTATTGTTAGAAATAATCTATGGTGGAGGAATTTTGAAGGAGTATTACTTAAGTGCATTGACCAAGAAAAATCTAAGGAGATATTAAATGAGATGCATTTAGGAATATGTGGAGGACACTACATGGCCAAAACTACTACCCACAAGGTGATGAAAGCTAGATTTTGGTGGCCTACTCTTTTCAGAGATACATAGTTACTTGTTGGAAAATGTGATGCATGCCAATGATTTTCAAGTAAGCTAAGATTTTTTTGGAAATAATCCTCTAAAATCCCTTGAAGTTTAGGCACCTTTCTAGAAATGGGGCATGGATTTTATAGGTGAAATTTCCCCTAAGTCAAGTACTGGTTACTCATGGATCTTGGTAGCCACAAATTACTTTACACAATAGGTGGAAGCGATTACTACAAGAAATGTTATTAGTAAGATTATTAATAATTTTCTCATAAATAATATCCTTACAAGGTTTGGATGCCCTCAAAGGATTGTAACTAGCAATACAATGTATTTTAGGTCAAAATAATTCATAAAATTCTATGATAAATATGGCATAACTAGATTAACATCATCACCTTATCATCCACAAGGAAATGGACAAGCTAAATCTATTAATAAGAGCTTGTTAAAAATTCTAAAAAGGACTCTAGATGATAACAAAAAGGAATGGGATTCCAAATTATAGTTGGCAGTATGAGCTAACAAGGTAACAATAAAGAAAGGAATAAGTGTGGCTCCTTTTGATCTAGTATATGGAATCTAGGCAAGAATGCCCCTAAACAATCTAGTAGGCCTATACAATTACATTTAGATGTATGATGAAGATGTCATTGATGATATGTAGGAAAGAATGGATGAATTGGTAGGATTAATAGAGACTAGAAAAGAAGGCTCTCTCAGAAATGAAAAATTGGAGTTACAAGTCAAAATGTCATATGATAGAAAGATAGTGAATGAGAAATTTGAAATTGAAGACCTAGTTCTAATCTGGAATGCTAGGATTGAATAAAAATGTAAACATGAAAAATTTGATCCTATATGGCTAGGTTATTATCTAGTAGAAGCTACATAGGGAGAAGATTCTTATATTTTGAAAGATTTATCACACAATATTCTTGAACAACTAGTTCATGGATAGTTCTTGAAGAGGTATTTTTGCTAAAAATACTTGTCTTTTGTGAATAGTAGTTTTAGGGCTTTCTGTATGTTCTATAAATTCTTGTATGGCCTTGTATAGTTCTTCCTTGCTATTTCATTTCTCTCCTAGAGTTTTCATGAAATTTGTTTCAATATATGTGGTCTTCTTCTTCAATGGATTATGATCCCTCATATGGACATGCATATTCATCATCCCCAAAAAGAACCATTGTTGGTCTACATTTCAATTAAAGTTCATCCTAATGCATCTCTAAGTGAATATTCTAGTTCCCTTTATGAAAATTAGGGTTTTGTGTTTTAATTTGCTACCGCTAGAAGAACCATACTTTTTATTTCACTAAGTGTTTCCCTAGAAAGCCTTTCAATTATGTTTACATAACATGCTATTTCAAAATTAAAAATGCATGGGAAAATGTTTTGAATCCCCCTTTTATTTCTTCTCAAGTACCTTTTAAAAGGTTGTTTGCATTATCTGACATTATCCTAAGTTCCTAAAGTAATTTTAACCAAAGCTTTTATCTTAATATTCTGTGGGTTTATGTTTCTATTTGAAAAGTTGATTGAATAATGATAATGCTTGATCTTCCTTAAGATAAAGGGTTGTCTCTTTGTTCCCAAAAGAAATTTCAAGGTATTTACTTATGGTGACATAGTGACAAGGCAATACTTATCCATAGGATCCAATCATGAAGGAACTAGGTTATAAGACAAAAGGCCCACACCATCAAATCTTCTCACGATCAATAGTGGTCACTTTGTTTCCAAGGGAAGCTACAAGGTTTTTATCCTTGGTGACATAGTGATAGCCCAAAATGTGGATATGTAGTAGGACCAACCCTTTTGGAAAGTGTCACAGGTTTCCATCTCATCAAAAGGTGGTCTACATGTCAAATGTCCAATTTCCATGAGGAATTTACTTTGTAGGAAATAAGAGATTGGTTTGCACCATCTAATCTTCTTGTGACTGATGGTGGTTGCTTTGTCACCAAAGGAAGTTGGAAGATCTTTATCCTTGGTGACATAGTGACCTAAAGGTATCATAGGCCCACATTGTGTATAATGCAATTATCATGTGCTCTACCTGTATATGAGAAATATGTTAGCAAGTAATACTAATCTATTAAAAAACAAAAGCATTAACTAGCATATAAACCATAACATAAATGAGAGACTAAAGAGAAAACCCCAGTTGGAAATGTGAGCCAAATGAATGGACTCTCCCAATGAGATTTAGATCCTTGCTTGGTAGATGGGTCTAAAGATTGGGATGTATGCTCAAGCTTCAAACTAGCTTCAATGGAGATTTTTGGGATTTATGGTGTGGATGCATGCAAAAGTATGGATTTGGCTTCAAAATGGCATTATAACTTTACTTGATGGATTGTGATTAAAATGGCTTGGGAGAGGATTCCTTAAATAGGCAAAGGGCTTGAGGGATGGAGGGTTAAGATGGAAGGAAATATGAAAGCTTAAGGAGGGCTAGGATGCACTCAAAAGGGAGCACATGGATTGTGCTTATTTAGCACCAATCAGGGAGTGACACATGTCACAAGGTGAGTGGATGGAGGAAAGGGGAAGGATGAGTCAAAAAAGGAGGCTCAAAGGATAATATCTTCATAAAGACCCTTCATTATGGCTTGTAAGAGCTTGTAAGAGTCTTTATGGCTTTTGTAAGAGCATTCATTGTTGGGTGGTTGGGATATTCTGGAGGGAGTTGAGATTGTTGACTTTCCTTGGCTTAAGAAAGTCTTAAGCTTTCTTAGGGAATGTGACAACATTAGGGGGTGGATTAGGCTTGGGTTTAGGATTAGATTAGGGATGTTAGAGATTTGCAAGTGGATGGCATTCATGAGGGTGGGTGAGTTAGTGACTAAGCTTAGTTAGTATGGGTGGATGGGGTGGATTAGGCTAAAAAGGGGATTTAGGATAGGTTAGGGGTTATTAGATTTGAGGTTTTTATTTATCAAATAGGTTTATTTAATAAATGGGAATTTTGGATTTAGATAGAAGAATAGGATTTAATTGATAAATAATAGGTTATTTGATTTATCAATTAGGACTATAGATGATTAATTAAATTAATTAGCTAGGGGATGGCAAAGGATTAATTAAATAGGAATTTAATTAATGATGCCTTTAGAGATAACTAAATAGGATTACCAAAGCAATGTAATCAAATTTAGGTGTCTACATTTTCCCCTCTTTGACATAGTGTTGAGACAACACTATTTCAAAGAAGTTCGAATGAAGATGACACGAGGAAGATGTTTTAGCAACACAGTTGCCCCAGTCTCAGATAAGAAGAGGAGAGACTAGACTTAGATGATGCCCCCTCAAGAAGGTGGCGAAGAGAGAAATGAGGCTCGATGGCTTCTTGAAAAGTACAAGAATTTGAGATGAGCAAGGAGACTCAGATTGGCCTAAGAGAAGGGGCTGAATTAGCTCAAACTCTCACTACGGGAGAATGATAAAGGGCTATCAGATGCACAAGAGGAAACAAGCTTAAGACTCTTGGGATTGGGGGGAGGATGAAGGAGTAGAGAGCTATAAAAGGAATCCAAGATGGAGAGATGGATGAGGGGATTAAAAAGCTAACGCAACAAGATTTCAAAGAGTTAGATTGGCGAAAGATGGGTTTTCAGAGATCCCTAGGACTAGGATTATGGATCTTGAAAGATGAGGCTTGGTGGATTGATTTGATTGGTAGATCCCTAAGACTAGGATTGTGGATCCCTAAAGCTAAGCATGAGGAGAAATTCAAAGAGGCACTGATGCACAAGCTGGGATAGGAGAGATAGATGTTAGATATGGATGAGGGATAATGGAGATGAAGGAAAACCATTGAAGCGTTTTGAGCGAGGGGATACTTCAAACAGAAGTACCACCATGTAGTTGAGCACTAGATTTTCTATAGGAATGTTGGTTAATTTCCAAGGTTACCAAGAACATCAAGGCCTATTCACCAATTTTCCAAAGGACTGATAAACCGACTCAAAAAAAACATGCAAGAGTTGCCCCAGCATCACACATGAATCCCAGAGGAAGCAGTGCAGAACCGACATTGGGTAACCCACAAGCAAAAAAGAAAAACAAACAAAAGACATGATCAAGACCTTACACTCTAATTTCCCCATTCATAGCATACCATGATATGGAAGATCATGGCAACCTTGAGGAGGGAACAAGGAGATTGCTTGGAAAAGATACTTCAAGACCCAAAAGGAAAGATTCCAAATCAAAAAAAAGTGAAAATCCAAAAGAGAACCGTTTGTCAACGAGATGGGTAGGACGAGGTACTAACGGACCAAGATCAGACATGAGGAAAGCTATATCTTGCAAGGACCTATCAGAGAGCACCTAAGCTAGTGGATCGGGATGAGTGGTGCATCTGGCAAGCTGAACTAAGAAGGATAACACTTTGGTGACATGAGATCTAGCTAAAGGATGCATTGGAGTAGCTAACCAAGGGTTGTGCGATGTGTGCAACATGCTAATCAAGGACAAACTGACACGAATGCTAGATAGATACAATGGTACTACACTAAAGAGGATGTACAAGCTGATGGACCAAGATATTTACAAGCTGAAGTTGACCAAGATAGTTACAAGCAGGCAAAAGCTCAGGATGATAGGATAGTAGGATGCTTCAATGTTTTGCAAGATGCGAAAGCTAAGGGTGGGGTGATAGTGAAAGATATGGATTTGGGAAGATGCATCCAATGATGATGAGAGATTTTTTGACCAAGGATAGCTAGAGGAGCAGGATGAGATGGTTGGATAGGATGGTAGATAGCTAGGATTATGATGGATATAAAGAGGTGACATTGGGTTTGCATGAGGATAGCCTAGAGCTAGATACCAATGACAAGGGAGGATGGACAAGACAAGATCTCCAAGGAATATAGTGCCCCTAGTTAGAAGATAACATGTGAAAGGAGGCCTTATGATGGATGTGATAGGATTAAAGCTCGGATGGAAAAAGCTGAAGGGGCTAGGGAGATGGATGATAGCTGGGATGATTGGCTGAAGCTGCAGGAGATAAGTGGATGGTGTGAGATGAAAGATGGAGGATGGAGGATAGGTGGATAGATTGGAAGATGGATTTGAATGTCAAGAGATGACCAAAAGCATGATGGTGATAGGCTAAGCTGGGGATGGCAGGATTACACATGATGCTTTTTTTCCAAGTTTTCATCATGGTACTTGTCCAAGGTGCTTGAATTGCTAAGTTTTCACCAGTGGACGCTTTCTTTTTCTTTTTCTTTTTTTGACTTTTTGACTTTGGACTTAGCTGAAATTATTTTGTCTTTCTTCAACTATTTTTGGCTTTTTCCTTGGGATTTTTCACTAGCTATTGGAATGTTCAATTTTGTTGCTAGCTGTTGGTACACCGGATGTGTGATTTATGCAATAGATTGGATTAGATGGGATTGATGGTAGGAGATGGAGGGATGAAAAGATTGGAAAGGAGCATGAGATGGAGATGCTTGTAGGATCAACATTGGCACATGTTGGGACAGGTGTGAAAAGAGCATATGGGGGATAGATGGTAGATGTGGGCTTGATGGTGGATTTGTGAAAGTGTGCTTGGGGATATAGGCACCCAAGATGGAGTTAGGAGATGGGGGACATGAGTCACTAGATGGAGGATTAGCAATGTTGGATGCCATTATGCATTGGGTCTCAACTTTTTTCTTTGGGATCCACATGGTTTTGGATTTTCTTTTCATAGGCTTTTGTATTGTTTTGCATTCTTTGATTGGATTTTTCCTTTTTGGAGTATGTCTTTTAGAATGGACATATGATTGCCTATGATGCAAATTTTTAGCTTTATGCATTTTGAAGTTGGCATTTGCATCGTTGTGGTAAGCTTTGGGAAGATGGTTAGGAGAAGCTTTATAAGATGAAGAGGATATGGAAGAGCATGTAGGGGGATGATGATGGACAATGTGCCCTGATATGTGCCTTTGTTGATCTTGCATAGGAACAGATGGAATAGGATTTGAATGATGGCTGATACAAGGATGGAGGATAGTAGATTTTGGGACATAGGGACCCAAAATGGATTTAGCAGATGAAGGGGGGATATGGTAGGTTGTTTTCGGTTGCAAAGATGGTGGAGGGGGGATGACATAAGATTTCTTGAAGGAGTGATGGGAGGTTGGCATGGTGGGCTTAGAGATAGGCTTGGTTTGGGGGTGTGGTGTACCAACACCTTTAGATGGTGAGCCTTTGGATACATATCCAAGACCATGAAATCCTGGATTCTTTTGTGCAATAATAGGCTTTTATGATTCCTTGCTTTTGTGGTCCTAAACCTTGACCTTGATAATGCCATCGATTGAGCATTTGAACTAGCTGAGGATACTTTTTGTTTACAGAAAGTGGTGGAAGTGCTTTATCAGATGTACTACAATGGGGAGATACTGTTCTTAATTCTTCTGCTGAAAGGAGGCCACCATGGATGAATGTAAGTGAACCAAGAGGGTAGATTATCGATGGTGGAATAGCTTGAATAGGTGGTAAGATGGAAGCATGGAGTGGAGGAGATGGGAGGATAGGATCTTGATTTAGCTGATGGGATGAAAAGATATTCTTCAATAGAGGAGGTATGGCTTGAGTTTTTGGAGATGGAGGGGATGGTGACTGCACTATGGATGGAAGACATGATACGATGATATCTTCTTTTATGCTTTGGGGGATGTCAACATGCTTTTGGGAAGGATCTTGATAGGATTGGTTTGGAGTGGATGGTGCGCTAGGAGGTGAAGGGATGGACTCTTCAAAGGCAGCGGATGGATAGATGGGAGATTCAGTAGTGGAGATGGGTGAGTAGAAGATGGATTCATAAGGGTCATTATGGGAGATTTGGGAAATTCTTGGAGGTGATGTGGATAGGATGTAAAGGGATTTGATAGGTGGTGGGATTTTGATGCTTGTGGGAAGTGGAAGGATTTTAAGAAATTTGATGGATGGTATGGGGATGATAGTTATGGGAGATGGAGATGACATTATGGATGGGGAAGCTTCATCATTGACTACTTCACATGGTTGGATTAGATGACATGGCTTATCGACTGCTGGAGGCTACTTTTCTTGTATTTTCTCTAGGAGATTCCTTGGAGACTCGTGTGTCGAAAGTCGAGGTGGATTGATAGGAATAGCTAGTGTAATAGGGGTGGAAGATTGGAAGCTTGGTTGATTTGGTGATGGAGGAGAAGCTGGGATATTAGATGGCATGAATAGATAGTTTGGAATAACTCTTGGATTTTGGGGGATGGTTGGTGGAATGTTTCTAAGGCTCTCAAGATACCCTTCATAGTCAACAAGATTTTCATCATCATTGGAATAGGAGGTGGCAAGAGCAAGGAAAATACAACCAAACACATCATGATAGGATTGGTACTTCATGCTTTGACAATGAGTTTGATGGGGATGGGGTCTTGCATATGGATGAACATGGAAGCTCATGGTCAGATTTGGATTAAGCTCAGATTTTGGATTGGCTAATGAAGGATTTCCCAGGGAGAGTCAAAGCTGTATGATAGACCTAAGGGGGATTGGCTGGAGTTTTTTGGCTTTCCTGTGGATAGAAGACTTCAAGGGCATGCTATCAAAAAGTGAGAGTTTTGCTTTCCTATGTGCAGGATTGGTGGAGATTGTGTCAACTTAAGGATGGACTAATGATCCTATGGGCATGACATGAGATTGACCACTTGTGGATCCCAACCTTTAGCTCAAGGTGATGAGGGATACAAGTGACAAATCTAGATTATCCTAGACAAAGCTTTGTCAAAGGGATAACCTTGGTGAGGCTAGTGGATTGGTCAGATTGATTGGATAGCAAATTCTAGTAGAGTGACAACAAATCTCTAAAGGCTTGGGTGTGATTTTGGATTGGGTTTCTAGTTGGCTGGGGGGGATGATTTGGATGGAATTTGAATTTGGGATTGTTCTAAAGCAAAGAACTAAGGGATCTTGGATGATTATGATGAGGCAGTGACTACGCTAAGTATGCCTTGGGCTGGGAGATTTCTGCTTTTCTAGGATTTTGACCAAAGTTGGCAAACATTCATTCAAAGGCTATGAACAATCAAGCAGACAAAATTTTGGTGCAAGCATGTCAAACACACCAACATCCTAGGAAGCTTTCTACAAGGATGAAATTTGGTTTAGCTAGGGAGTCCTCGATATATGCAAGGTACGTGAGGCCCATATCCGTAGATGAAACCAAAAAGATGTCACACAGCCGAGAGGAGCGGTAACCCACTTCTCCTCTTTCACTTCTCAAGGGTATAAAGTTCCTTGAGGCTTAGCTTGAGTGACAAAATTTTGATCCCAAGAGAGGTGTCTTTGGATTCACCTCCCAATTTTCATACTCTACCAGAATGCTGGAGTTGAGGTCATCCCAAGGGGTGATGAAATCCCCAAGCAGGCCTCCTAAAACTAAAAACAAGATTTTGGATCCTAGTCTTATGCACCCAAAATGGCCTACAAAGGTGACAAGGGGAGAGAAGATTCAGATGACCTTGGGCTAAAAAAGCAGAGTTCTTTTCCAATTAATGATTTAGATTTTGTAAGCTATGATTGAAGACACTCGTGATTATGGCATGCAATGTTCATTCCAACTTGATAGCGTCGTCAACATAATGGAAATCGAGAATTCATCAACGTAAGAAAAGTGAGCGTCATTGAGATGCATCAAAACCATGCAATGTTCATTGATTGTTAGGCATTCAAGATTGTGTTAGAGTGTTTTAAGCCCAAATTGGAAGTGTGAGATATTGCAATGGTTAATTGATTTTTGACATTCAAGATTGTGTTCATTTTTTTAAGCATGCATTCCAATAAAAGGTTGATTTTAATCCATTGCATTTAAGAGTGTGTTTTAGCAAAATTTATTCAATGAAAGATGTGTTTAAACATGCAATTTCATTCTTAAAAAAACTTGCAAAAAACATGATTAGGTTAGTAGGATGCTCCAACCTTCAATAGCTACAAAAGAAAGTCAAGTTGATTAGTAATCCCAAAAATCTCAAAATTTGAAGCTTAACTATGGGAAAAATAAAATCAAATTTTTTTGTTGTTTTTCCTATGCATAAAAATGCTTAAAATGGTCTAAATCCTACAGAGCCACTAAAAGTCAAATTTTGATTTGTACTCTTTCTTTTTTTTTTGTTTTTTTGTTTTTTTTTTTTAAATTAATTTTTTAACTATAAAGTGCAGAAATAAAGATTTTAAAATAGAAATGCAACATAAACAGGCAAAGATGATAGTCTATCAAGTGGAGATGCCAAACTATAAAGACACTGAAATGTGAAGATGCTAGTATTCAGAGACGATAGAGCGGAGATGACAGGTCAAATTTGCGGTCCAGAAAATAGGTGACAAGCGGAGATGCTGATTTGTACAGACACAGATTTGGGTTGGTGATGACAGAGACGAAAAAATAGGTTGCGTAGATGACAGAGTAGCTAGCAGAGATGCGGGTCTGAGAAGACGACAGTTGAGGATGCGCAGATGATAGTCTAGTAGCGGCGCCGACAACAGAAAACCAGGTGGAGATGCCAAACTGTAGAGACATCGATTTGGTTTCGCAAAAAACAAAGTAGCCGATGAAGACGACAGTTTGCAAGCGCAGACGCCAAACTGCGAAGACGACACTACGCGAAAAAAGCTGAAAAATGCAAATTTTTTCCAAAATTTTTTAAAATTTTTTGCTATTTTTGGATTTTTAGATGGTATTTCTTCTTCCTAAGTGTGTTCTTTAACCTGCAAAAATAAGAAAAATTCCCTACAACACACTCAAACAACAACACACATTAGATGGTTAGAAAAAACAACATATAGATGAAAATGGATGATTAAATGACCCATAGTGGGGTCCCACCGAGCGTGCCAAAATGTATATGAGAAATATGTTAGCAAGTAATACTAATCTATTAAAAAACAAAAGCATTAACTAGCATATAAACCATAACATAAATGAGAGACTAAAGAGAAAACCCCAATTGGAAATGTGAGCCAAATGAATGGACTCTCCCAATGGGATTTAGCTCCTTGCTTGGTAGATGGGTCTAAATATTGGGATGTATGCTCAAGCTTCAAACTAGCTTCAATGGAGATTTTTGGGATTTCTGGTGTGGATGCATGCAAAAGTATGGATTTGGCTTCAAAATGGCAGTATAACTTTACTTGATGGATTGTGATTAAAATGGCTTGGGAGAGGATTCCTTAAATAGGCAAAGGGCTTGAGGGATGGAGGGTTAAGATGGAAGGAAAGATGAAAGCTTAAGGAGGGCTAGGATGCACTCAAAAGGGAGCACATGGATTGTGCTTGTTTAGCACCAATCAAGGAGTGACACATGTCACAAGGTGAGTGGATGGAGGAAAGGGGAAGGATGAGTCAACAAAGGAGGCTCAAAGGATAATATCTTCATAAAGACCCTTCATTATAGCTTGTAAGAGCTTGTAAGAGTCTTTATGGCTTTTGTAATAGCATTCATTGTTGGGTGGTTGGGATATTTTGGAGGGAGTTGAGATTGTTGACTTTCCTTGGCTTAAGAAAGTCTTAAGCTTGCTTAGGGAATGTGACAACATTAGGGGGTGGATTAGGCTTGGGTTTAGGATTAGATTAGAGATGTTAGAGATTTGCAAGTGAATGGCATTCATGAGGGTGGGTGAGTTAGTGACTAAGCTTAGTTAGTATGGGTGGATGGGGTGGATTAGGCTAAAAAGGGGATTTAGGATAGGTTAGGGGTTATTAGATTTGAGGGTTTTATTTAATAAATGGGGATTTTTGATTTAGATAGAAGAATAGGATTTAATTGATAAATAATAGGTTATTTGATTTATCAATTAGGACTATAGATGATTAATTAAATTAATCAGCTAGGGGATGGCAAAGGATTAATTAAATAGGAATTTAATTAATGATGCCTTTAGAGATAACTAAATAAGATTACCAAAGAAATGTAATCAAATTTAGGTGTCTACACTACGATCTGATGCAAGGTTGATCTATGGTGGTCACTTTTTCACCAATGAAATTTTCTCAATTTTTACACTTGATGACATAGCAAGAACCTAACACATGTCTGGAGGTGTAAGTGAGTTCTATTTAAGTTGCCAAAATGAATTCAATTGGATTGAATGCCAACTAGGAAGGTTGAAGCTGAGTCATAAAATGTTTTATTTCTTAATCATTAGATTTTTTGAAAATCAATAGGATATTTTAAAATTTGAAAGGTAATGCCACTCTATTTCTTTGTGATCCATTTATGAGAATTAAAACTCCTCATATGAAATAAGACAAGGAATATAGAGAATAAAGTCAAAAAAATCTTAATGCAAATGTATTTTTTATTTTCTAGAGCTAGAACCTATTGAAGAGCTTATTTTCTTGCCTATTTGAATTGTGAAAACTTTCTATATCAATGATTCATTGTAGCATTCAGAGAAGAAACAAGAAAGCCAAGTAAGTATCTCGATTCACATAGAATTCAAAGAATTATATTTTCTCTTCATTATTGTCTAATAGCCTCCAAAAAAGGGTTTCTCTGGGAAGGTAGAATATTCTAGTAGAAATATTCATGATGATTTAGTGGAAAAATTGAGTGAATCTACAAATGAATCAACCCAAATAAAGAAAATAGTTCTTGTAAACCCTAGAATTTGAGTTGTCAATGGTTTTTCTAATAAGGGGAATTGGACAAGGGATGGCATAACTTCCAAAATAGGGCTCCAAATGTTTTAGAAATGGTTCTTAGAGAGGAAATTGTTTCCCCCCATGAGAATATTTGGAATTTTGATTTAGGTAAGTTAGTAGTCCTTGGGGTTTTCATGGATTCAGACCTTCTCACAGTTGTAGCAAAAAATTATGACCTAGTAGCTAGGATGGTAAGGAGAATAGATGGGGAATGTTTAATGAAAATTAATATAGAAGAAATTAAAGAGCTTTTTGGGATGGAGCTAACCATATATTATCATTAGGTCATTTATTTTCAAAGATTAGAGAAGGAGTATTTGTCTCGCAAAGACCAAATTAGACAAGGTGCACTGAGAGGACACTTGGCCACAATTGGTAATTTTACTTTTATTACAACATCAACTAAAGAGCCTTCCAAGAAACAAATTTTAAATTTTGGGGCCATAGAAATCTACATGACTTTGTGCAAGGTCTTTGATGAAGATCAACAAGATTTTATGCCAATAAAATTTGCGTAAATGATGACATAAATACCTTCCTTTGGTGTGGATATTATTTTAGATTTTTCATCCTATCTAATAGAAGAAATTCACATGGGTATATTTTGAATTGTAAAGGGAAAAATTGAGAAATCCTTTGGCTACTATTCTTTATTGATTCATATGTTCTTGTATAAAGGTGTTACATTTTTTGAAAAGGAAATGGTATTGAGTAGAGAATATGAGGGAGAATCTCTGCCAGTTCAATTTTGGAGTGTAGATATGACATGGGATACAAAGGAGGCTAGTTTTGTGAGATTTGATAGATACTTCAAATCTAGGTTGAGGAGCCTATTGTTAAAGGACAATCCCAAGATACCCAAAGAATTTCTAGACTTCATCAAACCTATTGATAACCCTACTAGTTTGAATTTTCCCATAATTGGGCATTTATCATACTATAACCTGTGTCAATAGTATTTAGAGTATATGGATTCCAAAGAATTGCACATGTACTTCCTTATCAAGTACCTCTAAAGGTGGGAATAACTGAGATGTTATAGAAGATAGGTGGATTAAAGGAAGCATAACTAATTGGTCTATCGAGGGGCTCTATTTTCCTATCTTATATTATTGCCCATAAGCTCAAAATCACAAAAGTTGGGTGGTTGTTTTTTGTATAAATTCTTAGACTCATACAAAATGACTATCTCTCATGATCCTTTCAATGATAATGAAGGATTTTTTGATGTATTTAGATAGACGACTGAGATTGGTGCAAAAACATATCAACCCTACTTCCTTGAAGATATAATAAGAAATGAATTATCTCTCTAGGAACAAGAATTTAAAAAGGAGAAATGGAGAGTTCATTCTAGGGTTTTAGAGTTTAGTAATTGTTTTGACAAAGACTACAAGCCTTTAAAAGATGCAAAGATAGAGGAAGATAAGTTGAATAAGTTGATGATCACTTTTCCAGAGATTAAAGAGGCAATGAATGAAAAGAAGACATTCTTTATCAATTCTTATCCTAACAAGGCCCAAGAAATAATGAAATATTTATCTTTTACCCCTATAGTAGGATCAAGGCAATTGGTTCATTAGAGGAGGTCTAGCTATAATATCATTAAGAATAAAGATCCCATAGTTGACAGCGGTAAACAAATAGTTGGGTCAACTAGTATTTTTTTGGAAGAGAGGCCTAAAGAGACAAAGCCCAAGAGGCAAATATGGAAGAAAAACAAGTCTCCCAAATAGAAGAATACTCACCCACTCAATCCCCATTTCATGTAGGAGATGAACAACTCACTAAGGACAAAATGGAGCAATTAGGATCCCAAGGGGGAGTTTTATTATTGTCATAGAATTAGAAGAAGGAAATCCTCAAGAGCCTCCCATGCCTAGCCTTGAGCTAATTATTGTTGATTATAGAGAAAGGGAATTGAAACCTATAGTAGAAAAAGCTAGTCATGAATTTCCTTTTGATGAAAATTTTGTTAAATAAAAGAGCTTTTTATTATTTTTCATGGAGAAAAAATATTGAATAATTTGAAGAAAGGTGTAATAAGAGGAAAGTAGAGCATCCTAAAATGGAAGAGGCATCCATACAAGATCAAATCACAGATGAGATGATGCAAGAATTTAAGAGTTTGACCCCTAAAGAAGGAAGAAGAATGATAAAATCATTTGGGGTTTTGCGTTTACCAAATTGGGACATTGTAGATGCCATGGTATTTAACATTGTTACCAAGTAGTTAAGGGAAAATGAAAAGGTGAAAAAGGATTTGAAAGGTGCTAAATTTAGTGAGGATCATGTTGCATTAGTGATTTGGTCTTTGAGAAGAGGATCTAGAGCTAATTCCTTCTAGCCTGATGATATTGGAATGACTGGAAACTTAATTGTAAAAAGGGTAGAGGATACTCCAAATGAGAAGCCTACAGAGCTAAATGTTGGAATAGCCAACTACACCCTAGCCATAGCCTTGAGGGAGAAAAAGGAAAAAATAGAATTATAAAAAAAATATGAACAAGTTTTTGGGGCTTATAATAAAGAAGTACAAAAGTGAATGGAGTTTTAGAATAAGGTGATAGGGCACTAAGGATAGTCTAGCAGACCTAGAATTACTTATCCTCATCTTGTAGTTGAGCCCTTTAAATGAACTCCTCTTATAGAAATGTCAAAAACCCCATAGAGACCTCAATATTATACAACATAGGATTTTGAAGAAGAAAAGAGAAAACCCTGGGCATTGTATGTGGAACTAGATAATAGTATGAGGACAAGTTGAGGAGCAATTATGTATTTGGTAGATAAAATTGGTTGGCCTACATTCTATGAATATTTGACAACATATGGAATGAGTTGAAAGGAAATTAGGATGCTCTAAAGCTAAGTGTCAATAAATGGAACAATGGGGACAAAGATGTCCCGCTATTATGTTTTTTAGTTATTAGTTTGTTTGTGAGCAAATAGAAAAGACTTTTGACTTGACTGATGATCTCTCTGAGTTTGATAATAAAAGAATTGTATTATGGAGAAGAATCATAAATTATCTTTCAAAATATAGGATTAAAAGCTTTGAACTTTCCCCCATGCCTTGAATAAAAAGGGAAAATTAAAAAATAAAGTGGAATGGGCCAAGGAATTGGGTGATCTATTATGCCTTAGGATGAATAGGGTGATAAATGAAAAGGGACATGCATGGTGGGAAAATAAAATTGAAGAAGTTGTTAAAGTTTAAATATTTTATGATCCTTTGAGAGAAGAGTTTATTGAAATAGATAAAATAGAAGAATGTGTATTGAAGAAACAACATGAGATTCTAAGTTTTAATTGGCCAGATGACACACTTTTTGACAAGTGGATGGCAGATTTTGTTCATGAAAAGTAGTTAGAACTTGGTGAAACTAATGAAAATAAAATGGAACAAGATGCATTTCAAACAACTAATGCCTTGGTTAAAGAATAAGAAGACAAAGATAAGCAACCAGCTAGAGTACTAAGCACAAAGGCCCAAACTAATGACTTGGAAGTAAGAGAATCAAGTGTGACTATCACTCTATCAGTACAAGATGACATGGATGGAGAACCCTAAGTTTAGCTCAGTTTTCAAATATCAAAATAGGGTCCATCTCAAGTAGGTCCAATGGGCACATGTTATGAGGAATGACAATTATGAAAAATCCAATCACAAACTCCTTAACAAAAAAGTGCATCAGAAGTGGTCCCCAGAAAAGGAATGTTCATAATACAAATCATTCTGTTGCACTAATTTTTGTCTTTTATGATAGTAACTTTTGTAAATATCTTTCTATCTTAAGGACAATTGTCCATACTCTCTAGGCATAAAGCTTGTTTCATCTCATACTATATAAATGAGATTCTAAGGCTAGAGAGGGTGTCTAAACTATTGTACAACTTTTAGTTTTGCTAGTTTATTTGGTCTAGTTTCCTTGATACCAATTTTGTGATGTATTGTCTCTGCAAGTCTAAGAATACATTAATTTTTTAGGATCATGATGTCTTTTCTTGAGTTTTTTTGAGTATTATTCCAATGTTATATAGTTTTTAAAGAGAATTAATACAAAGATGAACTATCACCATATCTATTTTCTCTTAATCTTGTCTCCATTTTTATTGATTGGTTATTTTGAGGTTGTATGGGCAAAGCTTGTCTCAATTAAATGTAACTAGGATAGGTTGTATATTAGTTCAATATTGCTTTTAATTCAATTAATTAAGTAAATCCTTTAGTGGTATGATAAGATTTCTAGGCAATAAGAAGGATATGAATAAGAATGAGTTTTAGGGAAGATTATTGATAAAATTGATTGTAATGTGATCAATTAGGTAAAAATAGTTGGATAGACTCTAAATCCCAGTGGATGAGGCACTAATCAATTATTTCAGTTAGCATATGAAGATGTCATGGATAAGCATCAAGAAAAATCTTTAAATAAAAATCAATTTTATTTCAAATGTATGAAAAGTATCATAGCTGGTCAATACTTGTTTGCATTTAATCTTTGTGTTTTAGTTAGCTACTATTACCTAGAATTACCTATAAATCTAAGAAGAATCATGACCTAGCATATGCTATAGGAGATAAGTGCTGTAATAGAATATCATTGAATGATTAAAGTGTGAAGATAATATTAGCTTTGAATCATTTTATCCCTCAGGTGCACCTGCCTTGGTTTTGTAAAGCCTAAAAGAGTAGAAAATATTTATGATTTTGTTGAAGTGGGTCCAGATCTAAAGACCATTTAGTTGGGCATAGGAAATAGCTAATCCTTAGGATATTTTGATCTTCACTATCTTGGTATCAGGTATTTTTTTACTTTCTAGTTTGAAACACCAACCGACCAAGTCATGTAGTGTCAACCAAGTGATTCAGTTGCAACCAAGTTTCTCATTGTTCATCAAGTCACACAATGTTGATTAAGTTTGAGCTACTCAAAAGTGATCGGTATGGACTGAGCTTCAACTTCAACTAAGTTCCAAAGTCTACCAAGCATTGAAAGTGTTTTTTGAGTATTAGAATATCACCGAGTTTGTCTTTAAAATCCATGTTATAGTAGTTGGGTTAACTTTGTGAATTATGATGAATTTTGTATTGTAGACAACTCCAGAAGATAATGAATTGGATTGGTATATATGTAAAGAATTGTATCATATCTAAATAAGCATGTGAAGAAGAATAAGAAGTATATGAGTGTGAATTGAAGAAGGCTACAAGTAATATAAGGGAAAATAAAGATTTATCTATCACATCAAGGTGATCATTGTAACATAAGGAATCTCATTCAACAAATCATAGTTGGAGATTAGAGATCAACCATTAATTCATCCTAATAGATGCATTAGTCAAATCCTTTAACCTAGTGGACTTAATGGTCTTTTCCTAAATCTTTTAACCAAGTGCATCTTTCATTGTATGTTTGTAAATCCTTTAACAAGGTGGACCTCATGGTCATTATTGCTCCTGATAGGGAAAATCACTAGAAGTTGTCAATTGTAAGCCTTAATAGGTTAACTTTATACTAAATTACTAAAGCTTGTGGGTATCATGACCAACCCATTTTTACTTTCTATTTGGAAGGCTTGTGGGTCACCATATCTTGTGTCAAATTTTTATGAATATTTTATTGCTTTCATTCTTTCATACATATAATTAGATTACAATAATATAGAAAGGATTAATTGGTGAAGAAACATAAAGGTTTATTGGTTCCTACTTCATCCCTCCCCTCTCAATAACCTAGCCTACCTTATATTCCCAACAATTGGCATCAGAACATTTGGTTCTCACAGAAGAATTTTAATAGCTCAAGATAAGATTGAAAGCAATGGAGGTATATAGGCTAGATTGGGCTATTGAGAATGAAAAATTGGAGTTGGAATTGGCCATTAGACAACTCAAGAAAGAAAAGGATAAAAACCTCTCGATCATTTAAAAGAAGGAAAGATCTTGTAGTACAAATGCATGATAATCTCTATATTTAACAAAGAATTAAAGACTTATGCCTAGAAAGAAATTTAGATGAAGCTAATGCAATAATCAAAGACCTATTAGAGAATAATTCCAATCTTTAAGAAGAATTTAGAAAGTTGAAAAGAAGTGATCGAATAAAAGAGAAGTGAAATTCAACAACTATCCCTCTAGCAAGTAGAGTTTATTGATCAGCTCAATGATACAAATCAAGATCTTATCAATCTAAGGATAGAGAATGAAAGATTGTAGAATGATCTCACCATTGAAAGGAAAACCAATGAGAGAATGATGAAATCTCTAGAAAGTATGAATCAATTGAATGAGAAAAATCATTATAGATGCAAAGAAAAATTTGGATTAGGATATATAGAAGAAGGTGGATCATTTCAAAATGGATCTCAAAAGAACAAAAGACCTACTTGCAATCATTGTGGTAAGATAGGTAATACATTGAACAAATGTTGGAGAAAGGGTAAAGTAAAAATCAATGGAAAGTGTTATAGTTGCAATAAGCATGGACATAGAGGAAGTGAATGCACAGAGAAACCTAAGTTTGAAGGAAAGTGTCACAACTACAATAAGCAAGGACACAAATCTTCAAAGTGCAAGACCAAGAAGTAGAATCTTGTAGAACAAATTATGAAAGCAATATTTAGTTGAGATTACAAAACATAGTGTAGATGTTACTACTATGGTGAGTTTGGGCACATTATAGAAAACTGTTTGAAACATCATATGAAGAAAAGAGATACTTCAAAGAAACATTTTATTTGTACACAACTTAGATATCTTGCAAAGAGCTCTATGAACATAGGAAGAGTTGAAGAAGAGAAAAATAAGATTAAGGATACCCTTGTAGCAAAATTGGGTAAGTGGAAATACTCAACTTATGAGCTTTCACAGCAAATTTATGATGAACTTTTGAAAGAAGTTAAACCTAGATGGGAAAGTACAATGAAGACTACAAAGGACATTTGTAAACAAACTTTGAGATAGATTATGTCGAGTCTCAATGAAAAAGAGGTGAAAGAATCCTTGAAGTAGAATGAGAATAATATCACTCTCAAATTCAATACATGTATGATATTTCTTAAGGACATTGAGTCTGTGGTGCAATCTACTACTATTGGTCTACCTCACAATAGGTGTATAGTAATCATGCCAAAGGCCATACTTAGAAATAGTGTATTTAATCTAAGGAATATTTTTCCCCACCATTAGGTGCATTCAATTTTGTCAACCTAGGGATGTATATTTGAAATGGTCGGCACAAGATGTGCACTAGCTTTCTTAATGAGTCATTATGCTTATGCTATAGGAAAGTAAAATGCAAGGAAATAACCTACACTAGTGATGTAGAAAACTAACACACTTAACTCTTCGCTAAAATGAATATTAGAAATGTAATTAAATACTAATATATATACCAGCTTAGTTCATCTACTATAACTATTCTTACAGATGTTCTACGAACACTCACAAATTATGATGCCATAATGAAGGAACTTACAACTACCTGCAATACTAAAGATGCTTGAAAATAAATCTATACTACTCTAATCTAATCCACCTCCCAAGTGGGCCCCCTTGGTTGGCTTCTCCTAATCTACTAACATAGAATGTAAAATAGGAGCTATTTCATTATGTTCCAGAATTTCCTTACATGAGAATGATACATAAAACTATACAAAAAACAACTCACTACAAGAGTCAATAGTTTCTTGTCATAAAATTTCTTCTAACCTCCAAAACTATTGATCTAATCCCTATTAATAGAAGATTGATACTTACTTTGAAACAAAAAAGAAAAACAAACTAATTACAAATCCACTAGAGAAAGAGAAAGAAAGATAACAGCTCAAGGAAAGCATAATAAAGTTTGGACAACCACTTTGACATAATAACAAATGTAGAGAAAATATAGAAATTCTTCATAGCTCCTCCATATTAGCAGTCATGTCCCTTGGTACTGGTATGACTCTTTCCACCATAACTAAACCTTAACATCTTTTCTTCTTGAATGTTGTTGGCTATTTTCAACATTTCCCTCTGAATACTTCTGACCATCTTCAACTTCCTTTGCTAACAAGTTAGTTTTAGATTATGGTAAAAATAGGTTTTGAAGGGGCCTCAAAACCCTTTAACAAAAGCAAAAAAGATAAAGCATGAAGCACAACTAGTTTTTACAAGGATCTGAAACCTACTATTTAAACAATATCAAAATAATGTTTTATAAGGACATGAAACTACAGAAAATATCAAAAAAATGAACCTAGGTTTTACAAGGACCTAGAACCTAGTTTAAAAAATTGATTAAAAACTAGATATGACAACCATAAACATAAACCATTTATCTAAACCAGTAAATAAGAGCAGGACAAGAAAAAAAACTAGAGACTAAAGACTAGTAAAAGCTGCTATTGCAACTCTTTGATCATTTTGACCACTTCTTTGCCAATCTCCATAGTATCCTAAATGGAATCAATAGTCAAACCTCTAACAGCCTCTACAGCTCTCTTACTAGGGCCCCCTGGCAACATAATTTCTTCATTGGTACGAGTTAGTTAGTAAGCAGAGATATGTGCAAATAAGCATTATCAAATTAAATTAAAATATTATAACACACATTCTGATGGTTCTATGAAATACTATATTATATATTATCTACCCATAGATTAATCATAAGTTGAAGTAAACATAAGTTCACAAATGTCTTGGTGGAAGTAAAACAGAGTGGTTTAAACTTATCATAAAATAGAGGTAATAATTAGCCTCATCATCTACCCCCTGGTAAATTGATGCTTTTCCTTGAGCATTGCATTTTCTAGTTAGTGATCTAAATTCTCCAACTGCAATCCTTCCTCTCTTGCTACTCATGAAGGTGTAGTAGAATCCTCGTGTTCTCTCCCAAAATTTCATTCTATTGTCCTCCTACATCTTGTCAAGTCTATCAACATTAATATCATATAGGTGCCACATGAGCATTGGACGTTGCATAGTGAGTGGGAACCATAGTTCTAGCCTAGTCTGTTTCCCCAACTCTATATACATTGGAACTTAGTAAAGGGTAGCCTATAAATTGATAGGACTATGTGGCTCTGATCTTTTAAGTGTCATAGGTAATCTATCCCACCTACTTTTAGCACCAACCATGGCTCTCTTAAAGGAAAAGTAAGGTAGGTTCTCATATTCTGCATGGACCTTGGTTCTTGCAACAAAGATTTAGTCCCTTATTCCCTTGTTCTTATCCTCATAAGTCAATCTAAACTAGTTCCTAAGAATTTCTTCTAGTTTACTACTCTCAGCTATTAATGATAGGGGCTCTGTTCTTTCCTCATCTCTATAATTATTCAATTATCTATCATAATTAGCTTCATTATGCATCTAGGATATCAAAGCCCTCAGATGTATATCCCCTATATAGAGTAAAGGACTCCATTGAGTTTCTACTAGAATGATAAAACTGTTCACATATAACTCATAGAGTAAGTTATGCTACCAAGATGGTAGAGTTTGGTATAAACCATAGAATTTTTGAGCTGATTTGAATTCAATATTTATGTTCTTGAGGGTTAGCATAAGTTGGAATGAAAGGAATTTTTCCTTTAAACACATAGCATAAATCTAAGGTGGTGGTCTACAAGCAAGTGCTTGATCAACCAATTTGAAGGCATGATCCATCTTTTCCTTTTAGTTTGCTAATTGCTCTTTCAAATCTATAATTTCTTCACCTAGGGACACTATGAATTTCTTCATTTTCTTCCTGTCCTCTTCCCATAGGGCAACAACAAGCATATTTTGTCCAAACAATTGGAAAATAAGTTTTTTTAGGGTAAGGGAACCATCATACTCTTCATAGTTATTTTTCCTCTTACTCTGTTCCCTCCATAACTACTTTATGAAATCTATAAGCCATGTTGGCTTATAGGAAACTAGGCTAGTGTTTGAATAAACTAACTAATTCGTAATGAGAACTATTTGTTGGCCTATTGGGGGATCATTTTGATTTTCATTTAATTCAACCCTACATTTCTCATTAGGGTTTTTAGGAATGTTTGCAATTTTAGGGTGAGGAGAATTATTAGGAACAATTTGTACTCAGGTTCTTTAGTGGATGGTTTGGATGAAGTAGACTGAGCTTCTACTATCACTTTAGAAATTTTTATCCTCATTTTAGGACTTCTTATCATAGGGGTCTCCTCTAGTATGACAACCTTCTTCCTACTTCTTCCTTTTGGTGTCTCTACTATAGGAGTAACTATTGCAGGACCCATCTTAGTTTTCTTTTTCTTTGTAATTGTATGGTTTGGATTTTCTATTACTAGAGTTGAGGTCTCTTCTTGTCATTTTTTCTTTCTCTTTGCTCAGTTAGAGATAGGTTTTTGAGTCTCTTAAATAGGTAAAGACATATTTTCTTGCATATTCTCTTGCACATTGCCAGCTTCAGCATCTTGAGTGCTTTTCTCAGTAGGTTCATTAGTGGGAACTACATTCTCTTCACTAGGTTGTTCATTAAGGATACCCTAGGGTTGTAGATTTTATCTTGGACAAATTCTACCCATGACATGGGAGAGGCATCCCTAAGTGATATTTCTATAAGTAATTTAATTAGGGCATGATGGGTGACAAAATTGTCCTTCCCCTTTTGGGTTTCTTTAGTACTAATGCATAACATATTATACAAGAAATTGGGAATATTTACTGGATAATTGTGCCTTATATAGCTGAGCAATTTAAAATGATGTGCATGTAAATATAAAAATCTTCCTTAACAGGTGAGGTACCTGATAATGTGCATAGCTAGCTCATTGTATGGTAGTAGAAGAGACATCCTTTTGCAACCTTGCTTGATGATATCCAACTGATAATTAGTTGGTATGACAAACTGAGTCCTAGCTGATCTTGCATCATGCATATTAAGATAATGTTCTCCTATTCTTGGTAACCTTGTTACTTATACTATTCACTCTTATGTAGAAACAACTGTTAAACCCCATATAGTAGCTTCTCCCTCATTAAATGTTCTTGTAAATTTTGTGGCTGCTTCTTCATCAAACATAGCTAAACTTAGGAAATACCCTAACTAGCCACATGCATTAAATCTCCTCATTGCCTCTATGTCTGAGAGTGAAACAATATGCTCTACTAGTTCTCATCACTACAATTGTCCACCCATTCTACCTAACAATTTCACTCTCTTCTTTGCTTGCACTATTTCCCTGCTATGAATTCAAGCTTTCTTTTGTTGGTGTTTTATAGACCCATTTTCACATTTTGGTTTTTTATCTAATTAATGTCATAACTATTTTTTATGAGTAGTAATAATGTGTTTTATCATGGATATGTGAGAATCATCCAAAAATGGAATTTGGATTACTTGAAAATTAAATATGGGTCACATGATATCCTAATAGTAAGGGATCATTTGAGAACAAGGGGTACAACACCTAGACACTTTCATACTTATAGAAATTGAGTTTCATAAATAAAAGAAGTATAAAGATTTGAAAAATAAATCTTTATGAATAAATAGGAGTGTCATTGGGTTTTAGTAACCTTCCCTGCTCCCTATGAAATATGGACAAGTGTACACATTTATTAGACTTCGTACATGGTATGAAACTAGCATAATGCCACCATAATATAAATAATGTAGTATTAGATATAAACAAAAAAATATATGTACTATTACTAAATAAAGATTTGAAAAGATTATACCTATTAGTTTATTGTTGCATGTACCAAAAAGGGGTAGAAAGTACATCAATAATGATAGCATACATCAGCAAACTTCTAGTGTTTATTGAAAGCATTGTAAAATGATGATGTGGAAGGTGGGTGGGTGGTAGATAAAGAAGTAAGATGAGTTGGAAAAGAAAAAATTAGAAGATGAGAGGAGAAATTTAGAAATTTATGTGGACTTAAAGTTTTTATTATGGGCATGCATGAAGAGCTACAGGTAGGAGGTCAGCACCTTCTACTACAGGAAGAGTTACCTAGTGTGCATTTGAATTTGTACTTTGAAACTACTACAGGAAGTCTTCTTTTGTTTGGGGCCATTTATATAACTTGAGTCTATGGCCACTGACTAACATCTTTAAAAACATTAGGTTAATGGTAGTTAATTAGACAACTCTATTTTCAAAGACATGATTGATTTCATATGGACCCAACCATTGTGTCTGCAGCTTGCCTAACATATCTTTAAATCTGGAATAATATAGCAATGCCCAATCACCAACTTGAAATTGTTTGTTGTTAATGTGGGAGTCATGCCATTGTTTCCTTTGCTTCTGTATGATTTTAGTACATTCCAAAGAAGCCTTGCACATTTCATCCAAAGAATTAAGATGTAGATGATATTCTCTCTATGTTGCAGGAAGTTCAATGTTCAACTCCAATGCGGTTCTTAAAGTTTTATGTTCAAATTCAATGCGAAGGATTGCTACTTTCCCATATAGGAGCTCAAATGGTGTAAACCCTATAGTAGTCTTCCATGTTGTTCTATAGGCCCAAATAGCTTCTAGTAATCTACTATTCCAATCCCTATAGTGCAAATGAACTATTTTTGTTAGGATGGAGTCTAGCTCCCAATTTGTGAATTTTTCTTGTCCATTAGTTTGAGGGTGATAGGGGCTTGATTTTTGGTGCCTAATATTATATTTTTTAATTAGTGCTATGATCATATTAGAGGTAAATTGAGTACCTTGGTTAGTGACTAGTTCTTTGGGTACACCGTAGTGTGTAAAGATTTCTTCATACATAAATTTTGCAACTTTGTGATCACAAGCATACTTCATGGCTTTGACTTCAACCCATTTTGTTAGGTAGTTAGTGCACACAAGGATATATGATTTCCCATTAGATGAAGGATCAATTGAACCAATTAAGTCCATACCCCATTTGTCAAATGGTATTAATGCCAGTTGTGAATTGAGAGGCATTTCATATGTTCTTGTTGGTCGCCACATCCTTTGACACTTGTCACACTTCTGTGTATAGTTGGCTACATCTTTGTGAAGTTGTTAAAATTTTTAAGGCTGTTCTTTTTGCTACAAAGTGCCCTATACATGGTTCATTATGACATGCATGTAGAATGTCATATGTCTCATCTTCTCTAACACACCTTCTCATAACTTGATTAGGTCCAATGTAAAATAATATATTATCAATATAAGAGAAATGGAAACTTTTCTCTACAAGTAGCTTCTTTTCCTTGTAATAAAAATGTTTAGACATTTTATTAGCAGCAATGTAGTTAGCAATGTCTACATACCATGGAGTTTGAACAAAAATATGAAATAAATGCTCATCTAGAAATGCATCATCTACCAAAGTAGTGTCATTCTCATCATGGTGGATTCTTGATAAATAATTAGCTACCACATTGGCTCTTCTAGGCTTATCAACAATGGTGATATCAAATTCTTGCAACAATAGTAACCATCTTGCTAACCTTCCTGTTATAGCAGGTTTGTTCATGAGATATTTAATTTTTGCATGATTAGTATGAAAAAATATGGGATAGCTAGTTATATAATGCCATAATTTGTTGAAAGCATAAACTACTACTAACAATTCTTTTTCAATCACTCTGTAGTTTAATTCTGGTCCATGAAGGCTCTTTCTAATATAATATATTGCATTTTCAAGATGTTGAGATTGTTGTCCTAGAATTGCACCTATGACATAGTCAAAAGCATCTGTATACATGTGGAAAGGAAAAGTCCAATTAGGGCCTTGTAAAACTGGGGTTGTTGTGAGAAGTTTCTTAAGCTACAGGAAGGCTTCATTGTATTTAGATGTCCAAATGAATTCAGCTTCTTTAGTCAGCAATGTAAGGGACTAGCTATTTTACTAAAATCTTTTATGAAATGTCTATAATATCCAACATGACCTAGAAAAGATCTTACATCTTTCAATTTTTTGGGTATGGGCACTGTTTGAATTACCTCTATCTTAGCTAGATCCACTTGTATTCCTACAGCTGATATGAAATGATCAAGTATCACACCTTCCTGCATGAGCATGAAACATTTTTCACTATTAAGTGCCAGATTATGTTCTTGACACCTTATCAAAACTTTTTCAAGATTCATCATGACTTCCTCAAAGGTGACTCCAAATGTTGTGAAGTCATCCATATATATATTTCCATACAATCATGTGATATATTAGAAAAGATGTTAAATACAACTCGTTGAAATGTTACAAGAGCATTACATAGACCAAATGGCAAAACAAAGTATGAAAAAGTACCCCAGGGGCATGTGAATATGGTTTTATCTTGGTCTTTAGGAGCAATACTGATTTGATTATAACCATTATACCCATCTAGAAAAGAGAAATACTTCTTTCCAGCTAGAGTGTCTAGAACTTGATCTATGAATGGTAAAGGAAAGTGATCCTTTTTGGTGGCCTTGTTCAATTATTTTTTTATCTACAAAAATCTACCATTTCCCTTTGTTTTTGGTCACTGTGACCAAGGGTGACACCCATCTACTATTAGATACAAGATAAATAAAACTAGCATCAAGCAATTTTTGCAATTTAGTTTTAACTATATTTCTCTAAGGCTTGGATTTATCCTTCTCTAGGGTTGGTGGAGTGGTAGACACCCTTCATTGATGTATATTCTATGAGTGCATAATGTACGACTCAACCCTTTCATATCACCATAGTCCCATAAAAAATCCTTTTCATGCTTTTAAAGTAGCTTTGTTAATTCTTCCATTTATGTGGATGATAATTTTGGATTAACATGAAGATTATGACCTTTGGACAACTCAACAATAGTGGTAGACTCTATTATAGTAGCTTTAGAAATTAGACTTGTATCTAATTCACATGGTAAGAGTTGATGAAGAATGTCTAATTCTTTAAGAAAGGTACAATTCTCATCATATTCCTCATATGTGGTTAATTCTAACACAAAACTTTTAGATACATCTTTTTCTACCACACAATTGTTAGTAAGAATATTCTAAAGTACTTAATCCTCTTCCTAAAAATTTACAAAGGATTTTCTATGTAACATCATAAGTTATGCTATAGAGTTTATTTCTTCTCTATCCCCTAAATTTGGCTAGATAGGTGTGCTTAAATCTGGTAATTGTTGTGCTGGAGGATACAAATCAAATTTCTTTGTTGCTTGGCCATTTGATATGGTCATATTCCTTGATCTAAAACTCATATTTATATCAATTGTAGCTAACCATGGTCATCCTAGGATGATAGGGTAACTAGATAAATTAACTTTGGGAGACAAAATCATGAAATCTACAAGATACTCTAGAGAGTCTAAGGTTACAACTATGTTTTATATCATCCCATCAAGAGTGATAGTAGAACTTTACACAAGTTGAAGAATTATTGGAGTAGTCCTTAATCCTTCTATTTTCAACTTCTTCATAGTATCCTTGGTCATGACATTTATAGCAGCACTAAGATCTATTAAAGTATTTTTAACAAACTGACCATTTATATTCACATTCACAACTGCACTACCTAGATTAGAATATTTTGGAGTGACCAATTTTCCTAACATAATGTCAGCCAATTGTCCCACAACATGGACTTTAGTTGGGTCCTTTTTCTTCCTCCTAGGCTTCTTTAGCTAGGCTTCTCTAATGGCATTTTGATAGATAGGAACATCTTTAATAGCTTGGATGAACATGAATGTTCTTCAACTAATCAACAATATCAAAAGATTATTCCTTTGTTTGTATAGGTTTACTTTGTACAAGCTTATCTGGAAAAGGAGGTTCCACTGATGGCTAAGCTTGGGCTGAGATAGTGACATTAGTTGGGTCAACAACCTCTTTAGAGACTGGGGGCTCTAATGCTATAAGAGTATTTGGTATTTTAGTTATAAGAGGCAGTTTAGGCACTGGTAAAGTTGTACTATATCTTAGATGTATATTTGTAATATTTAGAGTGTAAGAAGGATATTGCTGAGCATCAGCAATATACATGGGTTGTTGTAGCTATTGGTTATTTAGATTTTATTGAGGTTGTGTAGGTAAATGTGTCTATTTTTGAGGTCTAGGATTTATAGGAGGTGACATTAGTGTAGGTTGTTAGACTGGGGGTGGTAATTGTGGAGTACTAGTATTTTGATTAGACCACTATTGAGGTCCTCTCCATTGGTTTTGTTCGTTCTACCATTGGTTATTCTATTAAATGAGCTAGGATGGTTGGGAGTTTTGAGGCCATTGGAGCTATTGTAGATTATTTTGCCAAGCATTATTCCAATTGGGTTGATTATATTGTGGAGGAACTTGGGGATTATGAATTTGCCATTGATTACCATATAAATTTGAATTTTGCGAAGGGTCTTGAGGCATACCTTAACATTGAGCCCATGGCTAGCATTGAGCAACAAAGAATACCTACTCATCATCTCCATCTATCTTGATGTACTCAGTTGTAAGATGTTGGTTCTCCATGCTGGCAACTAGTTTACATTGGCAATCCTTCTTTTGCTTCTAGTAGTGGGGGCAATATTTAGCTAGTTGTAATTCAACTTCTGCATGCTTCTTCTTTTTAGTCATGGTGTTGAGATGTGTAACGACATTATTTTTTATGTCTCGCTTGAAATTTGACAATAGGTTAGATATCTTGAGCTTTGAAATACCCTGACTGATTCCTTTAGTCATCGTGGAACAAGGCCCCTAGCCTTTCTTTGTAGTTGACCTTGAATAGTTTTGATATATTTTCTTGAGGTCATCCCAAGAATATTGATATACATCACCAGTAGCCATCGGGTCTAGTGCTTCTAGACAAATATCATTCACAGCTCTCAAAAATACTAGCTTTTTTGAATCCTCAGACAACACATGCTTAGGGTTCTTCTGTAATGTATACAAGAAATATGAAACATAGTCTTCCAATGTTTCTTTCTCCTTTTCTGATATCCTAAAGATATCATTTCCTCTTGAACCAGATGCTTCACAATACTCTTTATATTTATCCACAAATAAAGTTGTACATTTCATCCCAAGTTCCTACTACATTGGCTCCTAAGCCCATGAACCATCATAAAGCTGACTCTTTCAATGTTGTTGGAAATAATTTGAGCTTATGGGCATCAATGTTGTAGTCAAAACTATGACAAAGTATGTCAAATTCAAATAGACAGTATTAGCTTCTTTGGTTTTAAGGCCATAGAACTTTGGAAGAGCAGTTGCAGGTATATTCCTGAGATTATCAATATTTATGAGACTTGGAAGAGGAAATGGAAAAGTACGTTGTTCCATTACTAGAAGTTTTAGATTATGAGGTTGCTACTAAAAAGGAACATTTGGTACTAAACTATTAACAACTGGTGGATTTGGAGCAGTATTATCAAGGAAACTAGCCAAAATTTCAGTACAAGGTTGAAGACCACTTGTATCTCTAGGTTCTGCTCTTGAGGATGATTCTATAGGAAAAATAGGGCTTGAAACTTCAAAAGGAAACTCAACTTCTTCTTCTTCAATTTCTTCATTCAAACTAACAAACTCTCATGGAAGAAATTTACCATATTCATCTCGTCGTCTTCCTCTTTGATGCATGCAATTGAATTCTTCACACTAGTAAATAAAGCTTTAAAACTATAAATTTCTAAAAAATACTTAACTAAGAACTATGACTCAAGAATTCTCCTAGCTTGACACCATCCCTAGAAATGACACAAAAAATGGTCTACTTCACAATAGGTGTATAATAATCATGCCAAAGGCCATACTTAGAAATAGTACATTCAATCTAAGGACTATTTTTCCCCACCATGAGGTGCATTTAATTTTGTCAACCCACAGATGTATACTTGAAATGGTTGGCACAATATGTGCACTAAGTTTCTTAATGAGTCATTATGCTTATGCTATAGGAAAGTAAAATACAAGGAAAAAACCTATAGTAGTGCTATAGGAAACCAACACACTTAACTCTTTACTAAAATGAATACTAAAAATACAATTAAATACTAATATATATTCCAACTTAGTTCATCTACTATAACTATTCTTATAGATGCTACAGGAACACTCACAAAGTATGATGCTATAGGAAGGAACTTACAACTTCTACCTACAATACTAAAGATGCTTGAAAACAAATCTATACTATTCTAATCTAATCCACCTCCCAAGTGGGCCCCCTTGGTTGGCTTCTGCTAATCTACTAACATAGAATGTAAACTAGGAGCTATTTCATTATGTTCTAGAAATTCCTTACACATGAATGATACATAAAACTGTGAAAAAAAAACAACTCACTACAAGAGTCAATAGTTTCTTATTATAAAATTTCTTCTAACCTCAAAGACTATTGGTCTGATCCCTATAAATAAAAGATCAACATTTATTCTAATATAGAAAAGAAAAATGAACTAACTATAAATCTACTAGAGAAAGAGAAAGAAAGAGATAGCTTACAGAATGAATAATAAAGTCTGGACAACTACTTTCACATAATAATAAATGCAAAGAAAATATAGAAATTCTTCATAGCTCCTCCATATTAGTGGTTGTGTCACTTGGTACCATTATGAATCTTTCCACCATGTCTAAACCTTAAAATCTTTTCTCCTTGAAAGTTGTTGGCTATCTTCAACATTTTACTTTGAATACTTCCAACCATCTTTAGCTTCCTTTGCTAACAGGTTAGTCATTATGCAGAGATATTTGCAAATAAGCATTATCAAATTAAATTCAAATATTAGAACACACATTCTGATGGTTATATGAAATACTACATTATATATATAATATTGGCAAAATATGACATACTATCTACCCATAGGTTAATCATAAGTTCAAGTAAACATAAGTTCACAAATGTCTTGGTGGAAGTAAAATATAGTGTTTAAAATTATCATAAAATAGAGGCAATAATTAGCCTCATCAACTACCACATAGAAAAACATCTATAGGTTGCACAAACCTAGAGACTTTGTGGTGCATGTTGATGACAAGGATGGTAAAGATGAGGATGCAGGAGAAGAAGTAGATATAAGGGATGATGAGATAGATAATGTTGATCTTGATGATGAGGAGAAGTTAAGGAAACCATAGAGGGAAGTCTTCTAGAGATATAGAGTATTGAAGAAACTAATGTAGAAAATATTATAGCATTAGTTACGACTTCATTTCCTCACTCTCTGAGAAAAACCTTAGTGCAATTAAGCTCAAAGAAGGCTTCTACCAAGTTGGTTGTGGTTACCATAGAATTACCTTCCACCTAAGCAATCTTTGGATATAACTACTGAGTGTTACATTCACTAAAGTGACCAACACTTCATCTATCAAGCAAGTAGTCCCTCCATCATCAGGCTTGACCAAGCAACAATAAGGTATTCCTATTGTTATTATTATTTATATGTCTATTGATATTCTATCTATTTCTACAATTGTTTCAATACTGAGTGTATCCATAGCTAGTGCAATGATAGTTGAGAATCAGTCTCAACTGAGCACTAAACTTCTAAATAAAGGAAAAGATATTGTTTCATCAATAATTTCAAAGGTAAAGGGCACCCTTAACCAACATTGGCATTTTAAATCTTCCCCTTTTCAGTGGAGAAGGCACTTTGACACTATTTGGAGTGCCATTACAAATCCCAAGATTGCACATTTTTCTTGGTGCTTGGATTTTCAATATCTTCCCCTTGGGCCTTAGCTTAAGCATATTAGGGTTCTAGATACTTGGTGTCCATTTTGTGGGAAGCTAGAGTCTTTCTTGTATATTTTTTAGTTCTATAGATGTGCTCAAAACTAATGGCACTAGATTTGTGATTTCTTTAAGCCATTTTGGCCTAAATCCTTTTCTTCACATATGGTTACTTTGGGTGATTCCCCCAGGTTCCCTAGAAAATTTACCTAGATTTGGCATACTTTTAGGATGGAGATTTTTTTCACTCTATGGAAAGATAGAAATGTTGTCCTTTTCACTCACAGTTTTCTTAACATAAATGTTTCTATGTACACTAAAGCCTGCATTTCTAATAATGTAATGATGCAAATCTAATTGCAAGCCAACAAGGTGGCTCCGAAAGTGGTCCACCTTTAGGAGATTTTCAATCATTGGGTTAATGCCCCTTGTATAGTTTCCAGTGTGTTTCCTAATGCTTTGGTTGATATTGTACCACCTAGGGGCCACTACCAGGGGTGCAACTCTTCTAGCCTCCACTCACATATGTCATGCTCATAGGCTTCCTACCACTACTCTCATAATGGTGGTAATGGTGGTAATGGTGGTTGGCATCCATGCTTTGTTTCCTCACCCTGTGGTGGCATAAGCTAGTCCTTGGGCCTAGTGGCTTCCCCTCCTAGTGCTTTGCATGTTGTTTCTAGAGAACAGCCCTTTTTCCTAGAATTGGCCATCTCACCTCTGTAACTTGATACTAATGATGTTGACCAAGCCCCTAATGATGTTGTTGGTGTTTGGATTATTCCTATTCCACCTTCCAATCCCAAAGATGATTGGGGATTTCATGATCAAGATGAACCACCACCCTCAACTGGCGCTACTTTACCTACTTGAGGGTTTCTTCTTATATGATTTTTTTTTATGAATAGATGTTGATTTCAGGTTTAGCCATATGAACTTTCATGGGGTGATCTTGTAACCCTAGGCCCTTTTTTGTGAATTGTAACTTATTATATTATTTATTAATAGAAAAGGTCAATTCATCAGAGAAAAGGGAAAGGGTACTCTTGGAAAGGTTTGAAGAAAGACATTATAAAGTATGTCCAGGAATGTATAACATGTCAGAAAAATAAGTCTAAATAGAATTGCCTGGCTAGTTTATTACAACCATTACCTATTCCAAATAAAAAATGGGAGAACATTTCCATGGATTTCATTACAGGCTTACCTAAGGTGCAAGAAAAAGACTCCATCCTGGTAGTGGTGGATAGGCTAACCAAATATACACATTTCTTTTACATATCCATACATTATAAAGCACCACAGATAGCAGAATTATTCTTTAAAGAGATTTTTAGGCTATACAGATTGCCAAGGAATATCATAAGTGATAGGGATAGAAAATTCCTCAGCCTATTTTGGAAAGAACTCTTTAGGTTAGCTGGGACTGAACTAACCCCTAGCACTAGTTATCATCCCCAAACAAATGGAAAAACTGGAATTATTAACAAATGGATAGAAGGTTACCTCAAAAATTATGTGACAGGACAGCAAAATACATGGGTCAAATGGTTGTACTTGGGAGAATATTGTTATAATAATACCCATCATGTGACAATTAGGATGAATCTGTTTAAGGCATTATATGGATACGAGGCCACTACATTTGGGGATCTAATCATTCAAGAAAGCAGGATACCAGGGGCCAAAGACTTCATTCAAAAAAGCACTAATATTATGAAAATTCTCAAAGATAATCTCTGTCATGCTCAAAACCAATAGAAGATTTATGGTGATAAAAAATGAGTGGAAAGTTCATTCCAAATTGGAGATCTGGTATTCCTAAGATTGCAACCTTACAAATAATCCTCACTCAAGATCAGTGGAGTAGAAAAACTAAAACCCCATTTCTATGGACCATATCGGATCCTAAGAAGGATAGGAGAAGTGGCCTATGAAGTAGAGCTACCTAAAAATAGTAAAATCCATAACATTTTTCATGTATCCAAACTAAAAAGGGTCCTCAAAAAACATATAAGCCCTTATGTTGATCTGCCACCACTAGACAATGAAGGGAAGCTCATTTTAGAGCCTAAGACCATTCTTGAGAGGCGGGATGGAAGATTAAGCAACAAGATTATTCCAGAATACTTAGTAAAGTGGAAACATCTTCCCAAGGAAGGTGCTACCTGGGTTGGAGAAGAAGTCCTTTCTCATTTAGCATTGCTTGTGGACAAGCAAAATCAGGAAGGGGGGACTATAATGAACCTAGATTAATATGTTTTTCTTTATCAAAAATATTATGTAAATATTTAAGATTGATATATTCAATATACTTTTGTGATGGCACTACTTTGAATTGTTTCAATCAAATAGCATACAAGTTGTAATAAATATTATTAATATTAAATTCATACTCTCCAAGTCCCGCGTAAACATTCACAATTAGAAATATATTATTATTTTAATATATATTAATATCATTAACTTCCAATATATTAATCTTTCTATTATAAATATTATCAATGCTCAATAAACCTAAACCTAATTTGATTATTACAAACATTCTTTTAAGGAAAACCTTAATCTACTAATTATTATTATTTTGATACTTACATATGATTACCAAGTGCTTATTACATCAATATAATAATACTTACTGAATAAACATAATATAAGCATTGAATTATATAAAAAAGAAAGTTAAAACTATAAATTATATATAAGAGTCATGACTTTACATTCATGACTACTGAATGATATATAAATATCATCATTAGGGTTAGGTCACAAAAGGGAAGTAAGAAGTGAAATACAATATATGCAACCAAGCAACAAAGTAAGAAACATAATAATATCGGGCTACATTTTCTCAGTGCACAAAATATCTTCCCGTCCCACTGTGTCATGCAGTGTAAATCCATGTTGTACTATGGACTAATAGCTAGCCAACTCTCTTACCAGGTATGATGCCAAACCATGATAACATATTACAAAGTTTGTGAATAAATATCAATAATGGATTTGGTTATGAATAATTGTGACTGTCACACATATTACAATTGGTGATATACGTATCACATAAAGTGTAATTAAATATAAAAGCTTTCCTTCATCCATCAACCTGAATTGATAAAGATAATTCAGGATGATATAGAGAATGAAATCAGCTCCATATAAATATTTAAACATATAATATTATTTATATATATATATATATATATATATATATATATATATATATATCTCAAATAATGATAATGTGTAAATAATAATGATAAATAAGAGATATTGTTACATTATACTTAATGACAACCTTAAGGATTATCATTGAAATGTATTTCAACTATAGTTGTTTCATTGTTTGTCAAATTGAGTGACACATCTATCTTCACAACAGATACTAAAGATAAATTGTCTAAGATAGATGAAGATATGAAGAAAAATGCACACCAGATGTCACTTGGTTTGAGTTATAGTTTTGTAGACTTCATAAAGATCAGATATTTGAGAAATCTCTAGGTAGAATTATTGAGGGAAGAAGCCAGAATCAGGGCCACACTTGCAGAAATGTAGGGCATGATTCTTTCAAATATTGATGCATTGCGAAAGCACATTGAACATGCAAAGACTCTCATCCATGATAAAAACTTCTCCATAGTTGGCCACATGATGGAGTTGTTAGTAAAAGTAGAGATGGCCTTGCATGCAAGTAAATATTGTGAGAGAATTGGGACAAGACTATGGTACTTATTTTGAAGGTACATTCTGATTTCTTGTCACATTTTGGTATTAAGTTATAGATATTATACACCTTTGGCATTTATGTCAAAAAGGGGGGAAAGTAAATATGCTAGGAGAAGAATATTATCTATATAGAATATTATTGATAAAGGGGGAGAAGTATACTATACTCCAAAAATATGCATAGTAGATATATATATATATATATATATATATATATATATATATATATATATATATATATATATATGTGGGGGAGTAATATAGTAAAATTTAGATACATGTATAGATAAGTAGTAAACATCTTTACAAAAGTGATTTCTAAAAATAAATAAAATAGATTATTTTACTGAGCTACAATAGCAGGAAGTCAAAACCAAGTTGAAGACACTAAATGTTGATATAGGATTTTTGTTTGACTTGAATTTTTGCAAATTTAGATTTTTGGTATGATAAGTGTTTTTGTCACTAATTCCAAAGGGAGACATTGTTCAAATTAAGGTCAATTTGTCTATCAATGACTCAACACTTAGTCGTATGGTTACATTTCTACCAAGCTTTATAGTTGCTACCGAGCTTATAATTCATCTAATAGTATTAAACAAGTGTCTCAATTGCTACTGAGCTAAACAAATAGTTTGTAGTTCATGTCAAGCTACAAAATATCTACCGAGCATTAAAGACAATTTCTAGTATAGCCCGAGTGTAGTAGTTTGTACCAAACTATCTAGTAGAAGTGATGAAGACTCCAATATTAACCAAGTTTTGTAGTATTCTATAGTGTCTACTAAGCTCATAGTGTTAACACAGTGAATGTAGTGTTGACTAAGTCATGCAGTGTCAACATAGTGATTTAGTTGCTATCAATTTTGTCCATGCTAACTAAGTCACATAGTGTTGACCCAGTTTGAGATACTCAAAAGTGATCATTATGGATCAAGCTTTGACTTCAACTGAGTGCCAAAAAATTTCAAGCATTTAAAGTGTTTGTCGAGTATTAGAACATCATTGATCTTTTCTTCAAAAAAAGAGTTATAGTAGTTGGGCCAACTTTTTGAATTATGATGAATTTGGTATTGTAGCTAACTCTAGAAGGTAATAAATTGGATTGGTATATATGAAATGTATTATGTCATATCCAAATAAGCATGTCAAGAAGAATAAGAAGTATATGAGTGTGAATTGAAGAAGGCTACAAATAGTATAAAGGAAAATAGATATTTATCTATCATAGTTAGGCGATCATGTAATACAAGGAATCTCATTTGGCAAATCAAAGATCAGCCATTAATCTATCCTAATAGGTGCTGTAGTCAAATCCTTTAACTGGGTGGACTTAATAGTCCTTTTCTAAATCTCTTAACTCAGTACATATTTCATTGTATATTTGTAAATCCTTTAACAAGCTAGCCATCATAGTATTTATCGCTCCTAATAGGTCATATCACCATAAGTAATTAATTGTAAGCCTTAATAGGTTAAATTTATACTGTAGTACTAGAGCTTGTGGGTATCATCCCTACCAACTTTTTACTTTCTATTTGAAGGGTTTCTAGGTTTCCATAACTTGTGTTAAGGTGTTATGAATATTTAATTGCTTTCATTTTTTCATCCATACAATTAGATCAGAATAATATATGAAGAATTAATTGGTGAAGCAACATAAAGTTTTATTGGTTCTTGATTCACCTCTCCCCTCTCAGTAACCTAGCCTACAATATATTTCCAACAAACATATTAGTATTAGAGACATCAAGAGAAATGAATTTAAGAATAATGTATCCAAGACATTTTAGAGAGAAGTAGTAAATACAATAGTGTACACCATGAATAGAGTACATATAAGAAAAGCTATATATAAGACTCCTTATGAATTTTGATTTGTTCATACACCTTTACTAATGTATTTCAAAAATTTTGGAAGAAAGAGTTATATAAAGAGAGACGATGATATTGGTAAGTTTGATCTAAGAAGTGATGAAGGTATTTTTCTTGGTTCTTCATTAAAAAAAAAAATCTTACAGATGTTTTAAACATAGAACCAAGACAATAGAAAAGTGTACAAAAGTAAAATTTGATGATAACTTTGGAATTAAATAAAGGATAATGGGTTAAAATTATGTTGAAGAAGAAGAAAATATTGGAGTTGTTAGAGAGAACATAGAAATTTTCTTTGAGACTAAAACTGACTTACATAATGATGTATAGATTGTTGAGAAAAGAGGAGAACATAGATCTAAACCAAGAGAAGAAATAAGAGTTGAGATAGAAATACCTACTTCTAACAAGAACCTAGCAAAGAATCACCCTCCAAAGTAGATAATTGGAAGCAAAGACAAAGGAGTGATGACAAGAAATAGAGTAAATGAGAAATTATGTTTGATTTCTCAAGTTGAACCTAAGAGTGCATATGGGGCATGCAAAGATGATCACTAGATTTAAGAAATGAAGGAAGAACTAGACTAGATTGTGAAGAATGATACATGGGAATTGGTTCCTAGACATAAACAAAATAATGTTATAGGAACTAAATGGGTATTCAGAAACAAGATGAATGGACAAGGTGAAGTTGTAGGAAACAAAGCTAGAATAGTATGCAAAGGTTATTCATAGCAAGGAGTATATTATGAGGAAACATATGCCCCTATAGCCAAAGTGGAAGTGGTGAGAATGTTTTGGCTTATGTAGCAAATAAAAAGTTCAAATTGTATCAGATGGATGCCAAATCAATATTTCTAAATGGATAAGTTGAAGAAGAGGTATACATTGAACAACTTGAAGGATTTATTTTGATAGAAGACAAGGATATGGTATGAAAATTGAAAAAGGCTCTATATGGTCTAAAGAAGGCACCTAGAACTTGGTATGCAAGGTTGGACAAGTATTTGAAAAATCTTGGATTTGCTAAAGGTATGGAGAATAGTAACTTGTATTTGAAATAAATTGAGAATGGTTTGTTGATACCAATAATATTTGTTGATAACATAATTTTTTGAGGCAATGATGAAGCAAGTGATAAGTTTGTTGAAGAAATGAAGAATGAGTTTGAGATGAGCATGATTGGTGAGATGAAATTATTTCTAGGTTTATAGATTGTGCAAAATAGTGATAGAATTTTCATTTTAGAAGCTAACTATTTGAAATACTTGTTGAAAAGATTTTTCTTGAGAGTTGTAAGCATGTTGGAATGCCAATGATAACTAGTCATAAGTTACCTAGAAAGGATGAGAAACCTATAATTGAGAAGAATAAGTACAAACCTATTATTGGAGGTTTATAATATATGACTCACACTAGACCACATATAGAAAATGCAGTTGGGATTATAGCTAGATTTCAAGTTGGTCCTAAGGAGTCCCATTATGTAGAAGCAAATAGAATATTTAGATATTTGAAGGAAATATATGATTATGGGATATAGTATCGTAGATCAAGTGATTTCACTTTATGAGCTTATACTAATGTGGATTTGGTAGGTAGTATTGATGATAGAAAAAACACTAGTGGCGGAGCATTTCTTCTTGGAGGAAGATTGATTTCTTGGCTAAGCAAAAAACCACATTGTGATGAAAAGAGATTGTTTGAAATATGAAACCTATCATGGAAAAATCATTTTTTCAATGATGGAAAAAGCTACTACTGGTTGGTGAGAAGACTACTTTTTGGTCTGAATGCTAGCATTTGTTTGATTGATGAAGAGGATTTGAAAATATGAGATAACAAGTGTACTTAGAGAAATGTTCAATTATTTGGTGTATAAAAGGAGTAATAAGACCAAGTAAGACATTGATGATATTATGTATTGTTGATCTACTTAAGGCTAAAGTAAATGGTTACCTAAGCTAAGAATAGAAGAAGAGTTTTCATAAAACGTGTCTACCAAGCTTGACCATGCAAATAGTATAAGCTGAGAAAATTTAGTTCAGTCTGAGGAGAATTTAGTATATGCCAAGCATTAGGTAAATAATAGTAGTGATTGAGAAAAGAAGGCTTAGTTAATGCCAATCAATCCAATGTTAGCCGAGTATCAGAAGTATGTTATTGCTAAGTGAATAGTGTGGATGTTGAGTGACCATAAAAAGAGTTGAATCAAAGATTTGATGAATCTACATGGACAATGTTGATCTCTTTAATTGTGTGAGGAATGTGGAATATTTCAATAATGAGTTGGCGGAATAGAACTCAAGATGAACCATATTGAGGTGAATTCAAAGAGGATTGTAGAAGAAGTTTCTAAAAGGGACTAAATAAAAAAGTAAGTAGATTCATTGAATCTTACCTAACCCTAGAATGGACAAGTTTTGGCTAAGAGGAAAAAGACCTAAATTATCTATTTATAGGGATAGTAGGCCGAAATCAATTATTGTCATGTGCAAGAAGCTAAGGAAGATAAGAAGTCAAGAGTGTTGCTTCATATAATGGCCAAATAAAAGAGTCTACAATTGGTGTACAAAGTAAGAAGGCATAAGAAGATGAATACTTGAAGGATGAACAAGCTATCAGAGATAAAGAATATGAATTCCAAGTAGAATGGAAGACTAAATCAAAGATCTTTAATCTACTTGAGTGAGTTGTGTTTATTATCAGATCAAGTCCTACTATTACTCTCTAACAACTATTTTAGTCTAGATAAATCTTTTGGATTAAGGTTGACCTAATAATCATTTGTAAATCCTTTAATCGAGGGAAATTCTAATGGAATGTTCTAAAGTCCTCTAACAAGGATCACTCCTAATAGGGTGATTAAAATCCTTTAACTAGGTTACATTTATAGTTTTTATTGTATCCTTTAACAAGGTTAGCCTTTAATAGGTCATCACTTTAGAAGAGTGAAAATTGGTAGCATGTTACTGGTGGTTTTCTCAAATTGGGTTTCCACTTAAAATCCTTGTGTCAAATTGTGTGAATGAGTTTATGGTATTTCATGCTTGCATTTCTAATAAGTATTTTGACCTAAGAAAATGGCCTACTAAGTTAGGGTATTGGATGTTCTAATGGATGCATGCATGATATGGTTTTATAGATATGAATCTATTAAGTACTAAAAAGTTTTATTTGTACATTTGGACCTTGGATAACTGATTCACCCCCCTCTTAGTTATTCTAAACATTCCAACACATTGTATTTCACATAATACATAGAAGCAAAGTATGTAGTAGCAGTAAATAATTACAATCAAGTCACATGGATGAAGAAGATGCTAAAGGATATTGGGATAGGATTTTTAGAACCTATTATCATATATTATGATAAAAAAATTACAATAAGTATGTTTGATAATCTTGTATTTCATTCTAAGACAAATCATATATCTATTAAGTATCATGTTTCGAGAGAGAAGCTTGCAGAGAAAGAGATCAAACTAGAGTATTTAAATACTAAATATTAGATTGTAGATATTTTTACAAAGCCCTTTCCTAAAGATACATTTGAAAATTTGACAGGTATGCTTGGGGTTATACCCCTACCTACTTCTCAGTAGATGATGCAAAGATTGCATTAGTCTAGTGGTACAGAGAACTATTGTTTGATTAGACTGAATGTTGTTGCTCCCTATATGGGGGAGTATCTATGATGAGTAGAGTCACTAAGTACTCTTAGAAATTGGTCTTGAATAATTTCTTTGGACACTTGATTTGGTTGAAGACTTGGAGTAGATGATTGACATAATGAAGACTTTTTCATTGATGTCAATGGGGGAGATGTGTACATGAAAAACTCTCTAATTTATTAGGGAGATTTAGAAAGATTCATGTAAGAAAGGAGAAGGAATATCTCTATGGGGCAGATTAATGTATGGAGAAGATGAGAGTTTTTTATCATGTAAACTACTTACATTAATCCTAAAAGTGTTCCAGAGGACTTCAAATTTGATTGATGAAGAGGATTTAAAGAGATGACTACAATAGTAGTTGGACTAGAGTACTATTTGGTATTTTTGGAATTGTGATTTGTTTCATCTATGTTGCCATCAATGCCAAAGGGGGAGATTTTTAGCATGAATTTTTATTGTATTACTCTTGGGGAGTATCCTAAGAATTGGTGAGCATGTGACATAATTAACATGTTGCATTCATGATTTTCATTATCATTAATAACAACATAGTGTGGTTTCTATGAAGATTGGGATATCATTGTTGTATGGACAAAGTTTTGATGTACAAGTGATGTGTGGATAAGGACATGTTATACACCATGTCTTAATGATTAGGTTAAGTGTGCATAACATAACTTGAATAAATACACAAGATATGCTTGATTTACAATGAATAATATATAGATAGAGTACCTGAGAAGTAGTTTATGATGATTGGATTGTATCTCCTTATAGAGATGGAATCAAGATATGGAAAGTTACATAGAGGTAGAGGAGATTTTTATGATGACATTAGCAAGCTCACAACCCTTGAAATCACACTTGTAAGAAGTTATATAGATTGTGAGCCAATAATGTTTTGTGATTGCAAAATAATTAATTATATTAGCATGGTTCTATTACAATTAATTTGGAAATCCTCAAGGTCAACTCAATGAATTGTTTTGAGGACTTGGTATAAAGGAAATTATTTTCCTTGGTTGTAAAAGTGTATTCAATGTGGAGTTATCAAGAAAGTGTGAAAAAAGTAGAGTGTTTGTCAAATTTGAGTAAGAAATCCAAGGGATTATTGGATGTGAAGATAGTGATTTGGTGTCAAGATTAGAAGGAGTAGAGAAGTATGATTAATGTGATAGAGGAAGAGGAAGGAGATGTTTAGTTCATTTCTATCATTCTACAAGGAATATTACAGAGATATCTTTCACAATTGGTTCATTGGTCTTGCCATTGAAGCTATTTAGATAGTGGGTCGATCTACCTTCTAAAACTCCTAACAGAGTTGGCACAACTTCTAACAGGGATGGAATCTCCTAATAGGGATTCAAAGTCTTCTAATATGGACTAATATGTATTGAATGTATTTCATAGACTCCTAATAGGGTCCATCCTCTAATAAGGAATATTTATATTAGTACATCATCTTGTGGGTACCATCCCCACTAGGGTTTTCATTCTAATCAAGGCTTTCCCTAGTTAACATTGTGGTGTTATTGTGTATGAGTATCTTGTTATGGTTGCTAATTATATTTCTCATATGGTTAAGAATTAATAAGATTGATAAGTGTTATAATAGTTGGATAACTAATTTACATGCACCTGAAGTGTATTGGTGGAATATATATTCTAACATAAACATCCAAATAGTCATCCTTAATTAGTTAATTATTCGACAATTTTATTTTGTTGTCACTTGGTCAATATTGAAATTTATCATGCAGTTAACACTGGGAGTCCTTTGATGCTTGACAACACAGTTAACACTACAAGAAGGATACCCTTCATTAATTGACTTCTTGGTTAACACTTAATGTTCTTGATTACCTAACAACTTGGTCAGTACTAAATATGCTTGGCTAATACTGCAATTTCTTCTTTGCTTGGTTAATACTGGCATTTTTTTAACATCAATGCAAACATACAATTTTTAAGAATCATTTCCAACAACACTTCCATCCTTATTTTTGACTCCACATCTTTTAAATATACATTGTCATTCTTAGAATCATTGTCATTATAAAAATAAGATAAAATCATAATAAATCTTGCTTTATCATAGTAATACTCTATTTTTTTCCTTTGGATCATCCTTTTTTTGTACATTGTGAGCCACTAAAAAATAATTAGGGTCATGAGGAAATCTACACACTAGACACTTACATGTATGCTATGAAAAATAGTGCATAAATAATATGAAACTAAAGCTAAACATCCAACAAGCTAATTTAAAAAGAAACATATAAGAAATACCATAAATGAGATAAAAAAAATAATCAAAGTGAAAACCTTGCAATCAAATAGCTCCTTTGTTGTGTATATTTGGTCTAAGGATGGAATTTTTGCTTAATGACATTGCTTCAGGATTTGACCATGGAATAATAATAGATGATGTATGGAAATTCAAGTATAGAAATGGTTATTTGGCATCTTTTGGCTCTCAAAAAACTAGAATAGCTTTACTTAAAATTTGAATAATTTTTAAAGGATACATAGTTCAATTTATATGCCAAGGATTAGGAGAAATGGATGATCAGGATGGAAAGATAAGAGATTGTGAGGGAGGGCTAGGATGCAAGGAGAGATGAGTAAATCAATTGTTTTTTTCTTGAATCCACAACCTTGCAAAAAGTTTTGAAAGGGAAGTTAATATGAAGGGATGAGAATCCTTGAGGGATATTTAAGTAAATGAGGTGTGGGATAGAATTTAGTTCTCCTATGTGGTAGAGGGAGATGTCACAAGAGAGTGGACTTAGGATTGAGTCAAGAAGTCTTAGTTTGTACCTCAAATTATAAAATTGATATGGAGGAGGTAATTAAACCCAGTTAAGGGGTGATGTGGCTATGGTAAGAGAGTGATGTGGCTTAGATAAAGGGGTGATGTGGCTCATGAGTGGATTTTTTAGAGAAATGCAAGTGGAGGGATCAATTAAATAAAAGGAATTATTTAATGAAAAGGTTAATTATTTTTGCATAGGTTGGATTAGTCTAACTACTTAGTTTGATGATTAATTTAGGTTTAACAAGAGATTTAATTAATTAGACAGGGGGAATTTGGAATTAAATTAAATTGTTTATGTAATAGAGGAATAAGGATTTAATTAATAAATCAAACTAGTTGTTGTCATTTGATTAATAATTGGACTATAGTTAATTAATTAACTAGGGGATAACATAAATTAGAAATTTAAAAATTAAATTAAGAATTCCTTAGAATATGATTACTTAATTTTGTGATCAGATTTAGGTGTTTACATTTTTCTCCAACTTGACATAGTGTTAGGAAAAAATATTTTGAAGAAGTTTTCTAAAGATAGATGATATGTAGATGACTTTTAAAGTAACAATGTTACTCCAATTATAAAAGGAAAGGAGAGAGACTGAATTGGGTGATGCTCCCATGAGAAGATGGTGGGGAGAGGATAAAAGGCTTGCAAAAATCTCAAAAAATTAAAAAAACCTAAGTGAGAAGTGGGATGCAAAGTTGATGATAAAGGGTCAAAATTGTGATCATGGTACATAAATAACAAGGGAATAATGAAAAGGGATCACCTGGGAAGAAAACATAAAAAAAGGTTCAGATGGGGTCTTATATAAGGGCTTGGAGGGGAATAAATTAGTTATTTATGATCATATGTTTATATAAATTTACACTTTTAGGAGTTTTGAATTGCAAGATAGTGATGGTTGCATGGGGAGAATTGAATAATTGGGTAAAAGTCATGCGACATATGCGCATGTATAGGATAGTAGATAGAGTAGTAGGCCCTAAACCAAAATTTTCTAATTTTTGACTTTGTTCTTTTTAGCATTCTTGGGTTTACAAATTTTTGTTCCCGTAGGCTCATGTTTGGTGGGGTCATGGTCTTGCAAAAGTGTTGAGTGAGAAAGGGTAAAATAGGGGCCTAATTAAGAGTTTGTGAGAATGCCATCCTACATAAATTTTATGTGGCATCACATTTTATATGCCCTACATATCCCTACATTTTGTGAGACAAACTTTGGGTCCCTCTTTTCACTTTTGTCTTATCTTGTTTGACATAAGTCCTTTGTCATTTATTTTCTTTTTTAGTTTTTGGGTTCTCAAATCCTTATCCATGTTCCTAGTCCCTCTTGTGTGAGACAATAAAGTAAGGATCCCAAAACTTGAGCAAAATGTCTATGGTCAATGAGAATATTAATTTTCAAACCAATTAGGAACACATTCTATCATATCTTTTGTGGTAGGAAGAGGCTTCTTTGGTCTCAAGTTTGACATGTGACACAATTTACTAATGAGGAATAAGTATAATTAATCCACCCTTTAACTTCTATGATCAACATGTATCTAAGATGCCTAAAGAGGTTGATTGTCACTTTGATTGATAATCACAATTGTCTCTACAAGAAAAAAAATTCTTTTGGGTTGCCACCTCATCAACGTATGATCATTTCTTAATTCTACAAGTTCTTTGGTGGGTTAGACTAGTTTTGGTTCTTGATTTGACAAGGATAGGTCCTAGTGTTGTAGTGTCTCTACAAGACAATGTTCTAGGTTGGTGTTTTTCCTTTCTCATTCTATCACTTCATCTTTCATGTTGTTCTTTCACTTTTCTTCATCGATCCTTTTCCTTTCTTTTTCCCTCTAGTGCTCATTTTATTTGTTTATGTCACCTTCTTAGGCTTAGTTTTGTTGGTTGTTGTTCTTTTTCCTTTCTTGTTTCCATTATTTGTTCATTTTGGGGCAGAGCTTTTATAGCACCACCCTTACTGTGTGCAGGGTAAGTTAATTTTTTTCTATATAATGATCTTGATACCTTGAATTTTGGTCATGTATGTCAGCTTGAATTCATGGTATATGATGCATTCTCGCATAGGGAGGTTTTCTTGGTTCTATTGATTTCTTTTCTTCTTTTTTTTTGTTTGGTTTTGCATGTTTTTTTCTTTTAGTTTTTTTGGGTGTTGGCCCTCCCAAGAAGATGGTTTGCATCTTGGGCATCTTTTCATATCAATTTTTGTCATTGGTTCTATACCATCTTTAAATTGATGCACTTCCTTTTAAGACCTTTTGCACTCTTTCCATAATGCCTTTCTTTGAGCTTGTGCTCAATATCTTCTTTTCCTCATTTTATTCCACTTTTTCCTCTATTTATTTTTGTGACTATCTAATCTCTTTGTGGCTCCCCTTATTTGATCTATGTGACTAGGTTGACTCAAGTTAACTTATTCTAGACTAGGTTGACCTAGTTCCAAATGATTTTGGGGCTGAAGGACCAAAAGACCTTGGGGCTTTAATTTAGTTTTATTGTTCTCTCTAATCACCTTATATTATTTTCCCACCGAAAATCTCATATAGAAGGATGCTGAGAGGCTTCATTTTCATAACATCTCATCTCATGTTCTTAAATTCATCTCTCATGCTGAAGAATTTATATCCTTTTGAAGACAAGAAATCTATTCAAGGAGATCAAACACTCAAGCAAGGAATATTTTTATCAAGCATTGAAGGATCCTTTGTGGGCATTTCCTCTTCAAGATCAAGCTTAATTGTTTTGCATCAAGGGAGGAGACCTACCTTGAAGAATTCTTCATCTTCTACATTAATGCACACTTACATCCATGACACCATGATGGTATTATGGTAGATCTATTCCAAATTATGGAGATACCTTACATTAATATACCTAACTCAAGAGCAAGAACACATTACAAGATAAATCCTAATTGATAAGGGTTTTAAGAAAGGTGAATCCTAATGTCTATCTTGTTTTTAGTCAATTACATTTGCATTTCTCATTTTCATTTGATTTCTTAACCTAGGGCTTGACCAAGGTAAGCTCTCATCCAGCCCAACAACAAAAACCCTTCCTTTTATATGTGTGGGAGTAGTATATCAGAATTACACATGTACATATAGAAATATCTCCATGGAAGCTTTTATGAAAAGTTGGTTCAATTTTTTTATAGTACCATTGGACTATGTCAACTTGTGGGAATCTATCCTTCCATGTTGACCTATTCCTTCTCCAGCTCAACCTAGTCCTTTATTATTTTCTAGATGAACAATTCAAGGTTTTATTCTTTTCATCATGTCATTCCAGGATCCGTGACTTTTGGAGCTAAAATATATCTTGCTCTATGCATTTGAAGGTAAGTCTTTCATGTTTTAGTCTCTTTCTATACATATCTTATATCTATATTTTAATTGGGTCAATTTTATACACATAACATCTAAATTTATATTATTTAAGAAATTGGTTCAATTTGGCATCAGGGACAACTTTAAGAAATGCACCTTAGAAAAATGTATAAAATTTTTGTGAATTAAACATGAATTTAGAGGAAAAAAATTTATTTATATTAGAGAATTAATTTTTTGAGTTAGAAAAATTTAATTTTATTGGTGATTTTTTTCAACTATATGAAAATTCTAGAAAATCCTAGTGCATCTTTCATTATTGATGAATATTATGGATAGAACTGGACATATGTAGAAACTATGATTTTATTATTATTCTATGGATTCTAATTGATTATCAAACTTGAAGGTTAAATTTATTCTACTTTTATCATATAGTTTCCCTCCCAATTATTGAATAGTGGTATGCAAACAACATCCCTATTATTTACGACTGTTGGAGGATCCTAAATTGATGCAGGAGCATTCAGAGGTATAAGGACAATCCTCTGTCACCCAAAAATATTTACTTAGACTTAGTTTCTATTTCATGTGTTTTTATTTTTGGATACCCATTTGGGTCAAATAAAGGTTCCAACTCTCACAGTTCCACTATCAGTGTTCTAGGATAGAGTATTCGAACACCTTGGGATACATGTAAATGCCAAAAAAATAGAAGTATTTAATTGAGCCATAATTTTGGTAAAATAGAAGGTTTAAATTGACCAAATGAATGTAGTTTTAATTTAGAGCATTCCAAAAAAAGAATCAGGTCAAAAGGCCCCACAGTTTGAAAGTTATGGCAGTTTTTCAATTTTTGGAGACCTCCTAAGAATGCTTCAAAGTTAGGTTAGGGGCATTAAATGAACTCAAAAAGGGCCAAAAAATGGTGGATGAGACAAGCTGTCCATAGGGCTATAGAGCGCTTTGAGAGCTTTCTGGAAATGTAAAAAGTTCGTCAATTGGAGCTACGATTCAAAAGTTATGCCTCCTAGAAGTTCAGTTACCGTTTTTGGATTCTTCTAGATTTGTGTCAACTTCTAATATAGCTTCTAGAGCCTTCTATTTGGTTGGTGGATGCCAACTAGCACTTTCTAGAATGTGTTCCTAATCCTTAACCCTTGGGGGTCTATTTAAGAACATTTTTGGCATTGTAAAATGCAATTCGAAGTGGAGTTTGAGAGAAGGTACTGAAAGGAGAAATTATCTCTAGATTTATACAATTGTAAGCCCTTAGGGCATGTTTTAAAGTCTATTTTCTCTGTACTAAATGAATTAGCATTTTCTCACAGTTAATAAAATTTTCCCTTTCTTGTTGTGTCCATTCTTTGCTTGGGTTGTTTCACCATCATAAATCATTGGCATAAATCCTATTTTAGGCCAAACTTTTAAAAGGATATTGAGTTTTAAAGAAAGTCCCAAATGTGAAGGAAAATGTTCCCAATTGAAGCTATTTTGGGCCAAAGTGAGAAAGGATAAGAATTTTCATGGAAAGTCTCTAGAATAGAGAAGCATGTCGAATCTACATACATAACATGTAACCTAACTTCATTTTTTACCAAATATTGGCTAATATGACATCTATAAAGGTAAGAATTGAAAATTTTAGGCAAATATATATAATTTACCACATGGAAAAAATATATTGCATTGGAAAAGTCATCACTAAAATAAAACTACTTATGCATGATTATTGGCTATTGGCCTAAGCATGGGGCTCAAATTTTTTGAAGTGCGGGTGACATGGCCACCTCAAAAATGCAAAAAAGTTAGCCAAGGGGTCCTTGATGAGTGAGATTAGAAAATTCATGAATATTAGCCACTAAAGTTATCCTTGTTTGGCATATACATTATCCTATAAGGACAAAAGAATGCATTTCCTTGTATTGCATTCACCTTTACAATTCTAGTATAGTATTGATACCCTTCTTACTTGATGAAGGGTGCTCCCCTTAATACCATAAACCCATAATAGAAACAAAGAATCAAAAGTGAATGTGAGAACAAAATATGGATTTCTTATTATCACTACAAATTTAAAAGTATAGAACTCACAAGTACAATATGCTAAACCACATGGGTGCCTTCATTACAGTAATCTGGAAGATTAATCTACAAACTACCACCTAGAGTTGTCCTAGGAAATGTTTGGTCCTTTCTTAAATAGGTAATTTTATGTCACCCAGGAAGGTTCTAGATGCTCAAACTTAATACCTAGGGCAGATAGATCCTAACAATCCATATAGAGTAGGCTAAATACATTTTTGACAAATTATTTTAGAAATTTTGGTAGCCCAACTTTGGAAGGCCATAAATCTTGAACTGTTGCTCTAATTGGCTATTATAACCACTTTTTAAAAATTCTAGCTCTTGATCTACATAGTCAAAACTATGCAAGCACCCTTCCATTAAGTTTTTAGACCTCAGCCAATAAATCTAAGGCCTCCAACGGTGAGCTTGAAGATTTTTCTACAAATTTTTCCACCAAAAAACTATAGTAACTTCTCTAATACTTAAGCTAGAGCAATGGGATTTTTATGGTATGCTTATAATTCCAAAATGAACATTCATGTAGAAAATGAGAACATTTTGAGATTGTATGAAAAACTTACTAAAAATAGTAAGCTTCCAAAAATAGTAACCACCCTATCTACTAGTCCTTATTAAAATAGAAAAGATTGAGAGTAAAATATTTTTGGATTATGCAAGATTGCTCTTACACTTAGGATGCTTGTACATCACACACTCCAAGTAATTTGAGAAGTGACTCTATCACATCTTAGGTGTTCAAAGGATAATCAAGATGGTTAACCTCCTCCCTTGCTAGCCATGATGAATCCTCTACTAGCCTCCATTTCCATTTGACTAGGTATTCTTCATAAATTTTACTCCTTATACTTTTTCCAACATGATTTTCCAGCATCTCCTCAATCTTCTTTGTAGTTGAACTAGCTACTAGAATACTCCACTACACTTATGCAACTTCATCTCCATCACCTCCTTCATAATACTCTATCAAATATGAAATATTAGATATTGGTAAAATATTCAACTCAATAGGAAACTCCACATCATAAGAACTTCTAGAATCATGCCTTTTTACTATCTTGCATTGCCCAAAAGTCTTCATCTTTAGCTTATTATATGTATCCACTAGAAAATGCTTGTTCTCAAATGAACCATGACTTCATCTCCAATCTAAAATTTCTTATACCTCCTTTTCACATCTAACTTATCTTTGTACTATGTATTCATCTTTATGATGTGCTTCCTCACCTCCTCATGGATGTTCTTCAAATGTTCAACAAATTCTTCTACTTGAGTACTACTTATCTCTCCTTTATCCAATTGCCACAATTCAAAAACATTTCTATGACTAATCCTGTATACAATATGGAATGGTGACTTACTAGTACTCCTATTGATAGAATTATTATATGAAAATTCTTCCTATGGTCAAATAATATCTCATCTTTTTGGTTTATCTCCAACCAAACATGTCAGTCAATTTCCTAAACTGTAATTCACAACTTTTTTCTATCCATCAGTCTTTGGATGATGTGATGAACTAAACTTCAAATCTATCTTCAAATTCTTCCACAATGTACACTAGAAATACCCAACAAATTTGGTATCTCAATCTAAAACTATACTCTTGGGTAGACCATCTAGTCTCACCACTTCTCTAAAAAACAACTCTGCCACATGAACAACATCACTAGTCTTCTTGCAAGGAATAAAATGTGCCATCTTTGAAAACCAATCAACCAATGCCAAACTATAATCATGTCCATGTTGCATCCTCGGTAATCCAAGAAAAAAATCCATTCTAACATCCTCCCACAACTTATTTGGTATAGGTAATGGTTGATACAACCTTGTATTCCACTTTACTCCTTTCACCATCTGACATACTTTTCAACTCTATAAAAACTTCTTCACATCTTGCTACAACTATGGCCAATAATTATTCTCAGCAACTAAAATTATTGTTTTATCTTTGCCAAATGTTTATCCAATCCTCTAATATGCTTCTCCTTGATGAGATTATCTCTCATTGAACTTCTAGGAATGTACAACTGGCTTCCTTTAAACACCATACTATCCTAGATAATGAAATCCAACCACTTTGTCCGATCAAGTGTAATAGGTTCTCTACAAGCCTTCCATGATTCACCAAAATCAAGATCATGTGGATACAAAGTATGGAGTTCCTTGAACCCAACCACCTCTATCTACATTTTTGTTAGCAAAATTTGTCTTCTATGAATAGCATTTGCAACTTTGTTAGACTTCCCACTCCTATGTTTCAAAAAAAATGTATAATTATGCAAAAACTCAACCCACTTCAAATGTCTTTGGTTTGATTTTATTTGACTATTCAAATATTGCAAAGCTTGATGATCAGTATACAAAACAAACTCCTTAGGAAGAAGATAGTAGCTCCACTTCTTCAATGCTTGAACTATAACATTAAATTCTTGATCATAAATAAAATATTTTCTTTTTGCATATTCAATTTCTCACTAAAATAAGCAATAGGTCTACCTTCTTGGCTCAAAACAAATCCTATTGCAATACCACTAGCATCACAGTCTACTTGAAACACCTTGTTAAAATTAGGAAGTGCTAAAATAGGATGGTCAATAAATTTCTATTTCAACATATTAAAATTTGTATCTACTCCTATAGTTCACTTAAATTCTTTTCTATCCCCTCTCATTGTTTCAGTCAAGGGTCCACAAATACTGCTAAAACCTCTAATGAACTTTCTTTAAAAACTAGCTAGTCCGTGAAGAGATCTTACCTATATCACACTCCTTAGAGTAGGCCATTCAAGGATAGCCTTCACTTTCTCTAGATCCATTTTTAGACATTCTACTGAGACTACAAATCCTAGGTACACCAACTCCTTCTTTCCAAAACAATACTTGTTTAGGTTTATCAGCAACTTTCCTTCCCTTAACTTATAAAACACCTTGTGAATATAAATCAAATGCTCCTCCAATGTCTTACTAAAGATAAAAATATCATCTATGCAAAAAATGACAAACTTACGTAGAAACTCCTTCAGTACCTCATTCATGAGATGCATGAAAGTGCTCAGTGCATTGGTTAGCCCAAAAGGGATGACTAACCACTTGTACAGTCCTTCTTATATCTTGAAAGCAGTCTTCCACTCATCACCTTCTCTGATATGAATCAACTGGTACCCAATCTTCAAATCTATCTTTGTGAAATACTCAGCCTCACTCAAATAGTCCATAATATCATCCATCCTCATCAATGGAAATCTATACTTGATTGTGATCTTGTCGATAGTGTGAGAATCTATGCACATCCTCCATTCTCCATTCTCCATTCTTCTTTGGTGTTAATATGGCTGGTACAACACATGGACTTAGACTCTCTAAAATCAACCCCTTCTACAATAACTCATGATCTTGTCTATTCAGTACTTCACTTTCTGTGGGTGTCATTTTGTGTGTTGTCTTGTTTAGAAAATTGGCTACTAGTACCAAATCCATTTGGTGATTTATCTTCCTCATTAGGGGCAATCCATTAGGTACATTATTTTAAAATACAATTTTAGAAAACTCTCCCAACATATCTGCAACTTCTGCATGTACCTCCTCTACTTCTTCTTTACTATCTTTTGGAATTATAGGAAAACACATATGCTCATGATTCATACCTTTGAGAAAATAATTTACATCAACAAAGAATATTTTGGAAGTACTACATACCTTTTCTTCTTTCTCCTTCAATGAATTCAACTTATGCTTCACTCCATCCTTAGTTAGAGTGTAGACATTTTGCTCACCCATTGTGTACAACATGCTTGTCAAACTACCATAGACTACCTGTAACATATGACATATGTCCATAGGTATGATATCACAAAGTACCAAATCCTGGTAGCTTCTAATATTGAATTTTACTAATCACTGCTCATTAACCATGAACTTGTGGTCATCTTGAACCTAAAAAATATGGTATGGATGCGAATGTTTCTGTCTCTTTCGCTTCAACTTGGAAACTTCTATTTCTAACACCATTCTTAATACTTCCACCATCAATGATTGCATCACAACACTTATCTTCACATCAACACCTAGTGTGAAATAAGCTCCTTCTTTGATTAGGTTCATTCTCACCACTCAATAGGACTCTTCTATTTACTAGAACTTCTCATCTTTCAGTATCTTTAAAATGTGATGATCTAACATCTTCATCGACATGTGTAATAGTGGCCTAGCCTTCTATTCTTTGATATATCATTCCTTAGTGTTGGGTGCATTCAAATTCTCTATACCCTTCTTCTCTATAGTGAAAACATTTCCCATAGAAGCCTTCTCTTCCATATAATTATCCTCTACTTCTTCCTCTTTGATCTCTATTATTATGATCATGGAAATGATTAGTATCTTTTCCCCTTTGGTACTAACTACTACTTCCAGCCTCATCCTTATTCTTATGATCATCATTATCATCTCCATAAGATCATTCATTAGATCTTCCATAGTGATCTTTTCCACTATTCTTGTTATCAAACTTTGTGCTCAGTTTCTCCTCAACTCTTAGGGGAAACTAGTATCCCTCCTCAATACTATTCATTTGAACAAAACTCAACTCATCCTAAATACTTGGCCTTAACCCATTAAGATAATGGGCCACTTTCTCCTTATCAATTTTTTTTATGAGTGGTTCTAATGAGAACTTAGTAGAACTCTTCGGTATACTCTTGAATAGATTTCCCATTTTCTTTAACCCTTGCATTTTCTTCAACAGATCTTATAATCCAAAAGAATGAATTATTGCTTCATTTTAGCTATCATTCAATCCCATCTAGTGATTTTGTCCTTTCCTTTTATGTTTCACTCCAATTGAACCTCTTTCCACCACATCTTTGCATGTCCCTTCAGTTTTTCCTTTGCAAACTTGACCCTGTAAGGATCCTTAATACCTTCATGCTCAAAGTACTCTCCAGTTCATTGATCCAATTGATCAGCTCCTCTTGGTTAAGATTTCCCAAAAATGTGGGAACTTCAAACTTAGGTCTTTTTTCAATCTTGGAGATGGCCCTAAAAATCCTCTCTTCTTCTAGGTTTAGAATTGCCTCTAGTTTGGCATTTTCTTCTACTTCATCCTCATCCTCACTTTCATCTCTTATGGGAAGATTTATTCCTCTACACATTTGTCTTTAGAGGGCTCTAAAATGCTCAAATGTAACACCTATAGCTCTTCTGATAGTCTCTCTTTGTGGACACTCAGCCCAAACCATGATCATGGTGCAAACTACCTCATAGTCTATGGTCTACTCACACACTTAAGAACTCTAGCTCTAATGCCACTTGATGAAGGTTGCTCCCCTTAATACCATAAACCCATAACAGAAACAAAGCAACAAAAAAAAATGCAAGAACAAAATATGTGTAAGAATTTTCCTTAGGGAAAAATTCACCCAAGATCAAAGAACTCAAGCACAAGCACAATAGTAGACCAGAAAGAGTATGATTAGAATATCAATATGTATTTGATTCAATATGTAAGTACACTAGGAGTGCCTATATATAAAGGCCTCTGGAATACTTCTAGAATGGATAAGAATCAACAATATGATAAGTCATACAAATAGACACATGTCCACTAGGTGTGGGTTATCCTCCATTAAGCATAGGAGTAAGAATGATGATGAGAGGATAAGCCTACAAAGGTGTAGTATGCAAATTTATGTTGCATGATGAGAGGATAAGCCTACAAAGGTGTAGTATGCAAATTTATGTTGCAGACACCATGTGCTAAAATAGAAGTGTGAATAACTATGTTTTCTACATGACAACTTAGTTAATGATGCAAACTCTATTGTTGTAGACACCATGTGTTGAATTAGAGTTGCTTACTTCCGTGTTGTCAACATAAAAACTCATAAAAGTATGCAAACTCCTAAATGTCTCATAAAATAATGCATTGACCTAAGTAAACTTAAGTAAAGTGTAAATAGTAAATACATATTTACACCAACAATATGGACTTCTTATGGTTGTCACAAATGCAGATACAAAATTCACTAGAACAATATGCTAACTAAAATGGGTGTCTTCATTACATTAATTTGTAAGACTATTCTGCAAACTATGACTAAGAGATGTCCTAAACAATATTTGGGTCTTTCTTAAATAGGCAGTTTTATGTTGCCCAGGAAGATTCTAAATGTTCAAAATTAATACCTAGGGCCAACAAACCCTAGTAATACATATAAGATCGACTAGATACATCTATGACTAACTATTTTAGAAATTTTGGTGGCCCAACTTTGGAAAGCCATAACTATTAAATTGTTTCTCCAATTAGCTATTATAATCACATTTAAAAATGCTAGCTCCTGATCTATAGGCCCAAAATGGCACAAGCGCTCTTCCTTCAAGTTTTTGTACCTCATCTAGGCACTCTAAGGATTCCAATGGTGAGCCTAAAGATTTTCTACAAATATTTCAACCAAAAATCTATAGTAACTTCTTGGATACTTAAGTTGGAGCATTGAGATTTTATGGTAGGCTTATAATTCCAAAATGTACCTTCATGTAGAAAATGATAACAATTCAAGCTTGTATGACAAACTTACTAAAAATATTAAGCTCCCAAAAATATTAACCACCCCACCTAGTAGACCTTATTAAAATAGAAAAGATTGAAAACAAAATATTTTTGGGTGATGTAAGATTTCTCTTACACCCAAGATGCTCCTACATCATTACTTTGGGTTGTAGCTAATCTAGTTTCGATCATAATATGAATCATATTTAGAAATTCCCCTTTTTTCTACACATACATATTTGAATAGCTTAGTGGCCTAGAAGAGTGGAGACCTAAAGTCCTATTAAACTATCCCCCTTTTTCCGCTAAACATTTTGGTGAACCCCCTTTCTTTTTGGTTTTAGATTGTCTTAGGTGTTTACCCTCTTTTGGTGAACCTCTTGTCTTTTTCACATTGAGTTAGATTTGGCTATCCTTGGTGTAGTGGGATCTCTCTTTCATTCTTGTTATTGAATTTATATGGTTAGATCTCATTAGTTTTTTCTTTTATGATATCCCACTTTATGATCTTAATCACACTAATTCCAACCTATACCATTCCCATTAGGTAAAGCCATAGACTCGTGGGCTTCTTTGATCTTGTTTCCTTTTTTCTTCCTATGACTCATGATAACACTAACATCTCTTCTCATGATCTTAATCTTATAGTGGAACATAACTATTCTCACTCATCCCATGATGAAGATGAAGCTTCAAGTGTTTCTCCTTCGCGAGTTGATATGCTTTCTCATGAATTTGATAGATTAGAAACTTGTCTTGCACAAGAAAATTAGAATCCTAATAGTGTTTCTTATATTGAAGCTCTTAAAAATCTTATTAATAATGATGATAATAATATTCATGTCTTGTGTTGTATATCTCACCTTATTTATGCATATGTTAAGTCCTTGATGGAATGAGCTCAAGAGTTAGGACATAACCAAAGGAGGTAGAGAAAGAAAATAATAGAAAGTAAAGAGCCTATAGAGTTAGAGATTTAATCTACCTATATTATAGTTTTGCATCATTGCTATCAATCATACATGCTTGAATGGCAGGATAACTTAAATCTATTATTGATTAGTTAATCTAAGATTATCAAGTACTACAAATGAGATAGTATCAAAGTAAACAAGATCATTTAGTTTTATCCAAGGTAAGGGAGATAACCATAAAAAAATAAAATAACCTCACTACTTTCAAAGCTAAATCAATTCCATAGAAATCACTCTAGGATCTATCTACTCTAATAATAGCTTAAAATACCAACAAGCACTAGGTCGAATACAAGAGAGAAAACACTTCCAGGAAGCTAGATATATATTAATTTCCTCAGATAAATAGTATAGATATGTATATGTCAAAAAATGGGAACAATGCACACTGGAGGACAAAATCAACAATTTGACACACCCCTTTATAGTCTTTTACACACCTGTTTATACTAAATATTCCTCTCTTACAAAATATCTATACAAAATTTGATACATCAAAATTTTGGCAACCACTTATCGAGAACAATACTCTTATCTGTCTACACTATTTAACACTTTTGATGTGGAGGTACTACTCATAGTATTTACATAATTACATAAAATAAATAAAGACTAAGATACAAAAAAAAAAAAGGAGGCAACTAAAATCCGATATCCTTCTCCTCCTACCAAGGTAAAAACCATTTTATGTATTTTGGCATAATCGCATATGAAAAACCATTTTCCCACTTGATAATAAATTACTTGAAAAAATTTGGTGGTAGAAAGACCAAAACTTGTTCCCATGTTACCTCCACAATAACCAAGAAAATACTACTTCACCTTGTGGTTCAAAGTTTAGTGAATTATGAATTACTATGAACTTATCTTATTCATTTCCATTTATCCCTCTTTCTTTGGCCTTGTGAAATTATTTGATGAACTTAGAGACCGTCACTTGATCAAGGATTTTGATGAAATGGAGTTAACCCTAGGATTCCTCCATTTGGTATTTAGCATCCTCGATGATAGTCTCCAAGTTCCCTATCTTTTCTTGTGCCTCACAAGACTTAAGGATCATTTCCATTAGAGCCTTCATAGACCTGGTACCAAAACCTCCAAAACCTCAAATTATTACTTCCACATGCTTGTCAAACTAATTAAGCATGGAATCTATGGGAGCTCATCCCTACTCATTCCATGGATAAGATCTCATGATGGCATTTTCTAGCTTTGAGTAATTCTCTAGCTAATCCTAGAGCTTGGTATTCTTAGGCCTCATGGTAGCCAAGAGTAGCTTTATTGCCTTGATCTAATATCTTATCAATTCATAACTAAAGTAAAAGTAAGTGAGATCTTCCTCTCACAATATATCTAGATCCTGTATAACATCATCCCCTATCTATAGTACCTCATTTATGGATTTCCCCATCTAGACCAAATCATGTTCTTCTCCACCCTATTTAACTAATAAATTACATACCCTAGTCCCTAAGCTAGCCCCCTTGAAAAATGTAGTTAAAAAAAAGGTCAAGGTTGGCATTATTCCATTTACTTGCTCAAAGATTCAAACATCCATCACTATATATTTCTCTTTGGATGTTAATCAAATAAAAGTTATATATGAGGACTTGAGATCAAACACATTTGATATGGATAATTGTGATTGGTATAAAGATGTGATGTATTATTTACAACACATGGAGACTCCAACCCATCTAACTGATAATGAAAAGAGATATGTGAAGCTTCATGCAATTAGATATATCATCATTAATTGAAGTATGTGGTTGAGGAATTTTCAAGGAATACTTCTAATGTGTATTGATCACAAGAAATTAGAGAAGATACTCACTAAGATGTATTTAGGAATAAATGGAGGTCATTACATGGAAAAGAATATTTCCCACAAGGTAATTAGAGTTGGTTTCTAGTGGCCAAGTCTGTTTAAAGATGCGTGAAAGTTTTAGCTCTATAGAGATACCCCTTTGAAGTCAGTAGAAGTGCAAGTACCTTTCCAACAATGGGGAATGGACTTCATAGGATAAATCTCAACTAAATCTAGCACTGCATACACTTGGATATTAGTAGCAACAAATTATCTCATAAATAGGGTAGAGGCCATTCCTACTAGGAAGGCTACTAGTAAAGTGGTAAACAATTTCTTATTGAATAACATAATAACTAGATTTGGATTTCTTGAAAAGACTGTGACTGATAATGCTATGTGTTTTCAATCAAAGGAGATCATAATTTTTTGTGACAAATATGAAATTACAAGATGAACATCCTCCACTTATCATCCACAAGGAAATTTTTAGGCTGAATCAACTAATAAAAGCATGTTTAAGATCATAAAGAGGGAATTAGATAACAATAAGAAGGCATGTGATTCCAATCTTTAGATAGCAGTGTGGGTTGATAGAGTAATAAATAAAAGGGCAATAGGTGTTTCACCATTTTATCTAGTATATGGTATTTCCCTAAAACAATCTAGTAAGCCTATAGAATTATATCCAAATTTATGATGATGATATCATAGATGATATGCAAGAGAGAAAGGATGAATTAGTAGGATTAACTTAAACTAGGAAGGAAGGATCTGCTAGAAATGCAAAATTATAATTGTAGGCAAAGAACCTATATGATAAGAAAGAAATGGCTAGGAAATTTGAAATTGAAGACCTAATCTTGATGTGAAATACAAGAATTGAAGATAAAGGAAAGTGTATCTTCTTAAATTGGAAGCACTTCCATGTTAAGAGTGTTTAACCCTACAAGTAAGTGGTTTGGGGTCATGTCAAGCATTTTGAATGGGTCTTTGCATGGATCTTGTAGTCTCCTCCTTGTTCTACTTATCTCTCTCTATTTTAAGCCTATTTATAACAACCTAATCTATGAAAATAAGGACTTTGAATTTTAGGTCAAGGATGACCTTGTAGGTCAAGGTCAAACTCGACCCTAACCTAGGGTAGGTTCAACCTTGTCCCTAACCCTAGGTCTCACTCATTTTCAATTTTTAGGAGTTTTGGGATCTTAGGCATCAAAAAGTTTATTTTCCTACTTTTGCGTTGGTTGTTTTGGGTTTTAGAATGGTAGGCTCTTAAATTACATTTAATCTGGGTCTACTTCTAGGACTTAAGGTTAAATGGGATTTAATACTCCAATGTTGGCCTTCTCTAGGAGTTTGTGCCCTAGATTACTATATAAGGAAGCCTTCTCCTCTCATTTTCTCTAAAACACATGATGATATCAGACGATCTATGAATGACTACTATCTTTGAGAAACTACCTAATTTTCAAGTGAGTGAGAATTCTATCATCCATGCATTTGATTTATCTGTAAGAGATCAAGGATTGAAGCATTAAAGCCTTTGAAGGGATTTGGTTCAAGAACACAAGATTCATCATTTAAACTCTAGATCTAGCCATCATGGTTGTGTGATATTTCTTCAAGATCCTTTGTTCATCTTCAAGATCTATTCATTATTTTATTAAAGTAGATTCTAAGCATACAATCACAAAGTTTTTTATTTACATATGTTAATGTTATGTTCAAGCTCTCATATCTACATACTTTTTTACATTTCAAATACAATTGAAATCTATTGAGTATCATAGCTTCATTGTTAGATTTAATTCTACTGCTTGCTAACATTCTCTATTTCAATTCTATTATTAAGGTTGATTCCAAAATGGGGTTTAACCAAGGAAAACCCCTCATCCAAACAATAGAACAATTTTTCTTGCAGATATAGGTGTGGAATAGTGAATAAAAGAGAAGATTTAGATACCCTTACATTAAAATTGTAGGATCCATGAACAAAATTTTTGGCAAAGTAGTGCAAGTCAAGGTCAACTTTTTTGGGTACAATTATGCCCTAGGGTAAGATTGTGCCCCACTATTAGGGTCAACATTGACCTCCCTTCAAAAGGACAAAATATTATTGGGTTTTCTCTGTCTCGACATTTTCAGTCCAGAACAAGTTACAAAATTCCCTATAATTATACACAAGCATCATAAAACAATACTTTCTAGATTCAAGGTTAGTATTTTTCTTTTATCTATTTCAAGATTTAAGCTCATAATCCTCAAAATAGAAAGACATTAGGACCTCTTTTCTCCCTATTCTCCATTACATGATTCATTTATGCATTGATCACTTTCTTTTGCTTAATCAATTTGGATAATTTATTTGGAAATTAGGGTTGAGAACAGACCTTATTTTCTTTCTATTCAAAAAGCATCAAAATTTTGACCCTATTTGGCTTGGACCATATTTTATTGAATCTACAAGGCATGAGGATTCATATAATTTGAAATAATTATCAAGTGGTATTCTTAAATTTCTATTTCATGGACAATTCTTGAAGAAGTAATTCTATTGAAGGTACTTTTCTTTCCATGAAAAATAGTTTAGGTCTATATACATTTTGTAAATTCTTTTATATCTGTTTGTCCCATTTTATATATTTATTTTGTTTTCTAGTTTGTGTGTTGCTCTCTAAAAGAGTTCTCAATTTTTCCAAGTATGTCATCTACTTCTTCTAGAGATTCTAAGCCCTCATATGAATCTATTTAATTCACCATCCCTAGATAGAGCCATTGTTGGCCTAGTTTTTCACCTAGTAGAATTTTTTAGTTTCATTAGGAAAATCCATATATTCAATGTATGTGATTAGGGTTTGTTTTTCTCATGATCAACTATGCCCTAGAAAACCCCTAATTATTATCCCCTAATGTCTCATGTGCCTTAGGTTTCTCCAAAAATTTGTAACAACCACACCTTTTTGAATGTAGGTGTGAGATTTTAAAAATACCTAATACATTTTTTTAAAATTTTCTTTTTCTAAGGTTTTTTGTGGTCTTTTCAAAAAATTATTTCATGAAATTATTATTCTACCCTAGCTCATAATTTAATATGAACCAAATTTATGTTTTGGTTAGCTTGCACCTTGTGTTTTCCTAGGGTGGGGTGTTATTATAGCTATTGATTTCCTTCAAGATTGATAGACATTTGATTCTCACAAATATAAGGTACAAAGACTTTACCTAAGAAGAAAGTAATAGAATGACACTTGTCCCGTGACACCTGAGGAAGTGTAGAAGTTAGTTTTTTTATGAAAGTCGTTGATCTCCTTTTATATCAGTAGATATTGTATCCTCACAAATCCAAGGTGTTCATTGTTTAAGAAAGTGAGAATGCAACATATTGACACATATCCTAGTGTGGGCCATAAAGTCTTACTTCAAAAATGGTTGTTGTAATATACCACCTATCACCTCCACATTGGTTCCAAAGTCATTTTGAATCTCTCTCCTTGATCATTGATTCAGGTAATGATCAAGGGTTGTTGTATTGTCACAAGATGAAAGTGTTAATTATTTAAGGAATGCAAAAATATGAAAGAATGACACCTATCTTTGTGGGTCCCCAAAGCATGGAATGAAAATAAATATTTCCTACCATCAATCAGAATGTAGATCAAGAGCCATCGCATTCTCACATGATAAAGATGTTAGCATGTTAAGATATGTGATAATGCGATAAACTAACAAGTCTCCTTGTGGGCCCATATTGCATTTCAAAATATCTTAAATAAAGTACATCTTTGCAGCCATAGATTCAAATGGAGATCAATGATAGTCATAATTTTTCAAAAATGAAGTACTCATATTTTAACCAAAGCTAGGTTTTGAGATGTTGACATGTGGAATTTTTGGGACCAGACTAAGCTATGAGTTGCCAAAGGTTTTTGTTAGCAAAAGGTACCATGTTGTGTGTATTGATTTTCTTTGTGTAATGGGTGTGGAAAGTATTAATTTTCTTTCCTAGCCATTAGATCTTCAATTGATTGATGGCTGTCACATTCTTGCAATATAAAGTTGTTTGGAGTTTACCCAAAGCAAGAATGCAAGAATTCACCACATATCCATGTGGTCCACACTTTGCATACAACTGAGGGGAGAAATATCAACCATACATTGCTTCAAAATTAATGATTGTTGTATTTTTGCATAATGAAGAAGCAAGGTTGTTAACCAAAGAGAATGCACGTGTGTCCTAATGGGCCTAGCTCTTGAAAGGAATAGGAATAATAGTGAGGATCTTTTTTCATCATAAGATGTGAAAGGATTAATGGTGATCATATTCTCATAGATTCAAAGTGCTTGAATTTTAAGTAATTTTATAATATAATATTTCAACATGCATCCCATTAAATAAAAGGTCATGAAAATTGTGAAGTTTAAATCACAACCATTAGATTCTACCCAAATCAATAGCCAAATTTAAAATTCATAACATAACATATAGAATTTAACTATTGGAGCATTAATGGTATATCAAAGAGAATTCATGCAAAGAAATTTTTTATAAAATATGTAATTTATTCCATAACTAGTTACAAAGAAAAGAGATTTGATGCACAAAGAACCAAATCTTAGAGTTCGAATTTACCATTTATTAAATTGTTGGGGACAAATTATTTTGTTGAAGTAAGAAATTTGTGGGTAAGTGCTTTAAAATTCTATTGTTTGAAGAATTTTGTATCTCAATTTTATTCAATTGACAAAATTGCTTCTGCAAAGGGATTTATCTAGAAAGGTAGATTATCAACCTAGAAATGTATATAATGATTTCCTGGAATAATTGCCCCTCTCCACCAACGAAGTAGCTAAAGGAAAAGATTTGGTTCCTAAGAACCCTAGATTTTTTATTGGTGAAAGTTTTTATGATAGGAAAAATTGGCTGAGGGATGCAAATATTACAATGGGTAGACTAGAATTATTCAAGAAATAGTTTTTGAAGAGAAAATATAATACTCCACTAAGTAATGTATGAGAATTTAACCTTAGAAAGTTGATTGTCACTGGTGTTTCTTTGACAACAACTTGTTAATAATTTTGGAAAAGAGGTATGATCCTATGATAAGGGTCTTGAAGAACCACATGGGAGGAAATCTTTTTAGGGTGATAGTAGAGGTTATTAGGGAATATTTCTTGTTAAAACCTAACCATGCATTGCATGAGAAGATTGATTTTGATGATTTGCAAACATGATATGATTCTTAGAGGGTATACCTTTAGGGAGGGTTACTATAGGGGCATTTTTTAAGGATAGGGCATCTTCCACTAGTGATCCCTCATACCTCAAGCCTCTACTAAAGAAATACTTCAATCCTAGGGCACAAGCCCTTTATCCCTCCACAAAAGCTTTGGAATGGATGAGTAGGATCACATCCCAACATCTCTTGTTTTTATGATTTTCCATGCATTGTAATATGACATGAGCTCCATCTTTGGTTTTGTATCATACTTGGTGGAGGTGATACTTAATGGATTAATTGGAATCAACAAAGGTAAGGTGGGAAAACCCTTTTGTTGGTATTCTTTGTTAATGTACATGTGCTTGTAAAAATGAGTTTCTGTCTTTTCAAAAGACATGGAATTAGAGCTAGAGGAAGATGGGGAGAAATTACCAGTTCATCTATGGAGTGTTGATATGGCATGGGAAGTCACAAATGTTAGTTTTGTGCTTTTTGATATATATTTTGCCTCTAAAATAACGGTTTTTCTAATTGGAGACAACCCTAGGATTCCCCACCCCTTACTAGAATTGATTAGGCCCAAATATCATGCCAATGGTTTGAAAGTAAGTCACAATTGGGGGGATGTTATCCCTTACTCTATATCTAATGTCCTTAGAGTATATGGTTTCCAGGGGAAACCTCAAGTTCTTCGTTATTAGGAGCCTCTGTAAGTGGGAATTTTTGATTTTCTATGTCAGATAAGAGGGCTTGAATAATGAGAGCTAGTGGGTAGATCCAGACAATTTTTCCAAATTTTACAATCATCCACAATTTTGTGCTCACCAAGGGAGAATGGAGACTTCTAGGTAAGTTTCTTGATAAATACCAAATGGCTCAGTATCATCCTCAATTTATTGACCTTGATGGCTTCTATGATATGTTTAAAGATAGGACCAAATCTAAATATGATGAACATATTATTTACTTTCCTAAGGATATTATAAGAAATGAGTTTTCTTTACAAAAATAGGAAGTGAAGAAGGATAAGTGAAAAGTATGTATTAGGGTCCTAGATTTTATTAATGCTTTAGATAAGAAATATGATCCCCTTGCTAATATTAAATACTGGGGAGATAAGATTAATAAACTTATGGAAAATTTTGTTGGGTTCATGGAAACCCTTAATGAGAAGAAATGGATATTGATACAAGCATATCTAGACCAAGCCATGGAAATTGAGAAAAGGTTGGAAAATAGGATTATAATAAGTCGAAGAAAGTATATTTTGCAAAGAAAGTCAAGATATGTTGTGGCTAGGAATGTAAATATATAGCCTGTTCCTTTATGTAAGAGGAAACTTTTAGAGAGCCCACTCTCAACACCAATTGGTAATAGGAAAAAATTGGAACAAGATTCTTCATCCAAATATGAGGATTACTCCCCTTCATAGACTCCCATCTGTATTGACACTGAGGATTCCTTAAGGGAACAAGTGAGGTAGACGGGAGGTGTAGTGCCTACCCCTAGTTCCTATTTTGTTATCATTGCTAAACTCTTTTAGAACTAGTTTTATGTTGTTGGTTAGCAACATTCTTTTGAGATTATCAGATATTGTGTTATGGATTCAGTTTATTATGTGATGAGATTACTTAGACTCTACATGTCATGTATGTATGATGATTATTTTTAGTGTTCACAATTATTGATGATGAATATTACATTGCTTTCAATTATTAATGATGATAAGTAAGATGATTTATTATCATATTTTCTTTCTTATGGATACTTACCCCATACTTGCATGTGTATGGTGTGCGTGTTTGCCTTGCGTGTTTGATTTTGTATGGCGTGTCTGATATGGCTAAGGGAGTCATAGTCACCTAGTCGGGATCTACACGATGCACCACTTCTTACCATTGTTTGTTTAGTTTAGTATATATTGTGTTTGTACATGCATGGTTTTTATGCAGATTGCAGGTACCGAGTATTGACTTCCCTGAATTGCTAGGATGAGCATACCCTATCACATTATCTCAATGATAAGAGAGGGGAGATAAATTCTCGAGTCCAAATCCCAACCCTTTGAGCCATTTGTCCTAGTTGAAAAATTAGGACAAGTATCTGAGTTGAATACCCACCGAATGTGTCGGATGACATATTTCGTGATTTTTAACCCTTTAGATTTATTTTGTATGATTTGTTTAATGATGGGTTTTCATATTTTATCTTGGAGGTCTATGGTGAAGTTTCCATTAATTAAGTCTTAATAAATAGATTTAATTAATAAATTATTTATTTATAAAAATTAATAAAATATCATGATCTTTGATATTTTGATTTTAATTAATTAAATGTGAATTATTGGGGAAAATGAATTAAATTAAAAAAAACTAAAAATTAAAATTAATAATAATTATAAAATAATAATAATAAAAGTTATAAAAATTAAAATGAAAGTTATAAAATTTAAATAGAAATTATTTAAAAAGTAAATTGGAGTTATAAGCTTGTATGAGAACTAACATGTGTCAACAACAAGAGGGTTAGTGCATCAATTAAGCACAAGGTGTCTACAATTCTATGACTCATCAAAAATAATTGGAAAAGACTCATGCTTTTTTGGTGACACCTTTTAGTGGTTTCAAGAAGCATTCCAAAGGTTTCTTGAGAGCTCTTGATATTTAGGCATTCATAGAAGCTTAAATCAAAAGCTTAATCGAAGCTACAAGCTTAATACAAGCCATGAGCTACAAGCTAAAATAGAAGCTTCAAAGATTACATGCATGGAAGAAGATTCATATGCTCATATATATTCTACTTGCTTCTATGCTCTTTCTAGCATTTCTAATCACTTGAAAGATTCGATCGGCTTGGATTCTTGGAAGAATTGTGAATGATGGAGAAGGAAGGGGTTTTCTATGGACTTCTGAGGCATGACAAATTAGCATTAGTGTCCAGGTGCACTCGTGATATTCTCATATTCCCTTTGCACTCTTTCTCTTCCTATCTTCATCATATCTGTTTTATGTGTCTGAATACTCTTTGTGATTGAATCTACTATTTGAAATTGGAATCTAGATATTTTATTTGGTTGAGAAGAAAATAATAGAAAAGCCCTAGTTCCAAATGAGAAAGAAATTAGATTTTAATCGAGTTTGGGTTCAAATTTATATTAAATTAGAAAGACAAGATTTGGAAAAAAAAATAGAAATTTTATGGTGAAAATTCGAATGATTAGATGTAATCTTTCTATCAATTATATTTTTAGATGCGTATGAACAAACCCTTTTATGGTTAAATTTAGAGAAAAATTATTTTAAGAGAAAATTCTTAATTCATCACAAATTGTCCTGTCGCCGCCCCTTGGATAAACCCGAACTCAGTCATTCATAACTTTTTATCGAGATCAAATTTATTCGATCACTTTGGTCAGAATTGGCGCAACTTGGCCCTCTCCAACATATTTAAATTTCAGCTCGATTCAACGATTCATTAGGGAGATATGACCGTCGTACTGAGACTATTTTATTCAAAGATAGACATTTCTCCATTTCTCATAACCAAGAGTTCTTTATGCTTAAACTTTACAAAAATAATATATATCAAAGCATGAAATGAATTAAAGATATTATTGAAATCTTCCCTTATTAGAATCTTATTAATATGCATTAGTTTTATATGGTTTATTATCTAATCTAATTAAATCAAATTTAATTAAGATTAATTAATAGTAGAAGAAGTGTAGTTAATTATTAGTCAATCTAAGTAAATGGATTAAAAGAAAAAAGATTTTAATATACTTTTTATAATGTATATTGAATACTATTAAACAATTTTAGAGTTGTTTAATGAAGATGATAATGTTAAGAATTTGGAGATTAATCATGTAAAATCTACAATGAGTCTTATTGGTTTGTGATAGGGATCTCTTTCAAACAATGTTTATATAGACAAAAATATTATTAGAACAATTAGAAAATGAAGTCTAATGGTTGATTTTAATATTGATTAAATAATTGTAAGATGATAATTTATATTATGTTGATTTAAATTTAGAAACTCTAAATGATAATGGACTAAGATTTAATTGACATGAAGTCACTGTTATAACATTGTTATAATTTGAATTACTATGGTATTATTAATACGTTATATATTATTAACTAAATTATTGATGTAACTTAATAATATTAAGAGTTAACTAATGAAGCTTATGTAAAGTTCTCTAGATCGATTAATAATAGTTTTGATGAGTTTATTATTTATTAATGTTTGTTGGGACTAACAAACTATTAATAAATAATAGTGTAAATAGTTTAAATAGTTATCAATTAATACGATCAGAGTTAATCTAGAGGAGATTTTTTAATGATTGAAGTACTGTAAAAGATATTAATCAAATTAAATTGGTTAATAATTTGGAAGATTATCAATTAACTGAATCAATTTACATAGGGAAAACTTATTGAGATAATAATACTTGGTATTGAGAATTTATTATAACTTGTTATTATTAAAATATAAATAAGAGCATTATTGCAAAGTGATGTATGTGATCATTAAAGATTTAATAATAAGATTCCCAATATAGCTTGTCATTAAATATTAACAAGTTATTATTATTGAATTATGAATATGATCATTTGAGTATTGAATTATAGTTGGCTTTTATCTTACAGAATTCTAGTTAGTTATTAGTCAACCGATATTAATTAGAACGTTGCTATGGTTATGAAATTATTAATTAAATCAATTAATGAGAGTTAATTAGATTTAATTAATAATTAAGTTAAGTAATAAAGATTTAATTGATATAATTCTTTTAATAAAATTGTAGAAATATTGATATCAAGTTGATAGGTCTTATTCTTATGACTTGAATAACGACCTTAGATGTTTTAATGGTAAGTCGTAGTAATACTGAATTGAAAACTATTAAATGAAAAAAGTCATAGAATCATGTACCTATGTTAATTGGTAAATTAAATTGATCATTTTAATTAAGTTATAATCTTCTTAATCGAAGATTGATAATTGGTTCTTTTATGAATGAATAATGATCCTTTGATTATGTTGAAATGTAGAAGTAACATTAAGAAAGAGTTGATCAATTAGTACTATGGATCTTAGTGAATAAAGCAAATGATTTAATGAGTAAATATTTATCTTTAAGTAATTTTTAGAAGGTAATTCTTAATAATAGAAGGATAATGCTATCAGGGAACAAATATGTTGACTTGTAGGTCAAATGATGAAACTTAAGACACTTGAAAATATACTTGCAAACAGAAAACTGGAAACCCCTACACATTATTCAACTATGTGAATTTAGTAAACCAGAACATGTGTTTGCATCGTGTATTCTATATGCTTCTTGTTTTGGGTTTTGGGTTGACTAGTGTTGACCAATCCTAGGTTGTTACCAGAGGCTCAGAGGTTATGAGATGTGATGGTATGTTGATTTTATTTGGTCTCAATCTTTATAAGTTCAACCATGGTAATGTGATCGTATGCTCTATGAAATGTTTGTATTCACTGATTGTTATTGTTCATCAGTCTTCATATGTGAAGCTGAGAGGTATGTGTATGAGACACTTGAGCTAATCATTTTTGAGTCATCGATCAATTATCCTTGGATTATTTTCTAGTCACCATGATGGGACTGAAATATGGATTTATTTCTTGATGATGTCATGTTGTGACATATTTGACTCAACCATTTTGGAGTCTTCGATCAGTATGATTTTGAGATATTCTTGGTTGCTTGTTGAGAACCATTTATCTTGAGATATATTTTGGTTATTGAGAACCAATTGATACTTATGATTATCAGTGATGCCTTCAGTTTCCAATAGAGAACTGTTGTGGTCATGATTTTCTATGGATGCTTTTTCATATGCTCATGGAGATTTGATGATTCTTATCTTGGAGATTTGATGATGCTTATTATGGATATTTGATGCTTTTATGCATATTTGATAATTTTATTATGGATTATCTTTTATGATTTTGAGATTTATGATTCCATGAGCTTAGGGTAGGTAATCTACTTATAGTGTCAGGAAGTGGCTTGCAATGGAGGCCGGGGCCCTAAGTGGCTGCCAGGGTAACTCATTGTAAGTTTGGTTAATAAGTGATAACATTTACATGCTAAATAGGGATTAAATGAACCTAAAAAGATAATTTTTTTGATGTTCTTGCCCATGCCTTGAGTGCTTGTACAGGCTAGGATGGGAGTAGTGAGAATGCATGGTTGCGACTGTGCATTCTGTAGTATGCCTTGTCAGTATGAGAGGATACTAGTGGCCACATGAGATCAGTATGAACCCATGGAGTTTAGCTAACTACCAGGGTAACTTGTACGTGATAATTGTGATGAAACTTTCCCACTTGCAGAGTAGATTTCCTACATGTCTTTGTGTGCCTCTAGGAATTGGATGTCAATTTTGTGTGTGTTGGAACCTTTGAGTTAGTATACTTTTAGGATTCTTGAACTTTTTATGCTATGTGTTTTGGATAGCCTGCTTGGGACTTGAGATTATCTCCTCAGCATGGTGGGAGTGGACCACTTAGGTTTCATGTGGCTGGGTGGTAGTGTATTTTCACTCTTATCATTTGAGATCCGTCCGAGACACCGTGGCTAGAGTATCCTTGGTTTGTATTTATTCTTCATTAGTTTCTTGGAGCATTATGATAGATAATATACCTTATGATGGATGTATTTATTGGTATGTTTCTTATATTGATGATTTGCTTTACTTTGCATATGTTAGTTGATGATTTATTATGCTTTACTTTGCATGTTAGTAGGATATTTTAGAAGTGACATTCCTACTATGTTAATACTGATGATCTCTTTGATGCTTTGAAATGTTACGCACAGAGGGATGGCTAGGATCCACGATGGTCTAATGATGCTATTTACGGTTGGGAGGAACCGTGCACTTAGTTATTTATGTTTGTGATATATGGTTATCTTTTGTGATGGATGTTTATATCTTTTGTGATGATGTATCATGTATGATATGTGGTTTTATTTATGTTATTGCATCATGGATTAATATTAGATGATGATAATGTACTTTATTTACTTGGATGTTTATTCTTTTAAGCTTTTCATACCTTGTGATATGTACAGTGGATGATTGAGCTAAACTAAAATATAATTACAAAAGGACACTTGTATATTGTTTAAGTACATTGGATGTATCATTTTTATTTCATAAGGATGGGATGTTAGATGAATAGTTAATTTAGATGTGATACAACGTTAAGGGATCTTTAAAGAATGTATCCTATTATGTATATATGTTATGTTTATTTTCATTTGAATTGTTGCTTTTTCTTTCGCAAATGTTATGAATGGTTTTATCTTTCATGTTTAAAAAAAAATTGTTTGGAAAACTTACTAAAATGTTTTGGATCCCTTGGTGGGGCAAACTACTAGAATGGGACATTACTAATTTGCAATGATTTTGGATGTAGTGAGGAAGGAAAGAAAAATAAAGTTTAGAACTAAGGAAGAGGTAAAAGAAGCCCATAAAGGGGTAAAATATATAAATTATCACAAAGCCTTGGTTATGCGGTCTATACAAAAAAGAGACAAGTCAAGGACTCAAGAAGTCTTGGATATTGAGCACATTGGGAGCTTGATGGTACTCAAGGTCAAAGAAGTGGATAGTGAGCAAGTAGCTCAAATGAATAAAGAAGTAGCTGATTTTGGTGTGGTGGTAGCTTCCAAGGACAAGAATAAATTCATAGAGTTAAATGAGAAATTTGAAAAGGTGTTGGAGGCATATGATGAAAGGGGAAGGAAGATTTATCAATTGGAAAAAATAATTGCAAATTTGTAGAAGCAACAAGGAAAAATAAAAGTGGGTAGACAACCCAACCAACTTCAAATTATATCTTCCCTTATTTCACTACCTCCCTTTGGCCCTATTGTGCAAATTCAAAGCACACCTCAGCAACCAAAATTTTAAACAACTAATGAGCTAAATTAAGAAAGGGAAAAAATATTGGCATCACATGTAGAGATAGGTGTACAACATGAAGACAAAATCAAGTGTATAATTTTGTTTTTAACAAATAGGATTGATTGGTTTCTTTTCCATTTGGATTTTTCTAGGTTGGTCAAATTCTAGAAATAATTAAATAATAATGAAGATACCTTGAGACAAATTTTGAATAAATTGATCGATAGAGATGATTCCATTACTGCTTTGTGTTGTTCATTCATTAACAATTCTCATGATTAGGTCAAAAAAAACATATGATCAAGCTAGTGACCTATTGGTTTTTTACCACAATAGAGATATGTTGTGAAGAAGATTGAGAATGTGTCTCTCAAAATATCTCAGCAAAAAATTTGATCTCTTTCCTCATGCATGAAAAGGCTTATGTTGTATAAAGGATAAGGAGGAATGGGGAAATGAATTGAAATAACTAATGAGCATTAAAATGAATAATGTAGTAAATAAAGAAAACTACATCTGGTTTGCTAGGAAAATTGAAGAGTTAGTTTAACTACAATTTTTTTTATTCTTTCACTAAAGATTTTGATGAAATCAAAAAGTTGGGAAATATGTCCTAGGGAGAGAGGAAGTGATACTAAACTTTAATTGGCTAAATGACACAATTTTCAATAATTGGATGACAGACTATTCATCAGCTACAAAGTTGTTATAGGTGGCATCTGAAGAATGGCTCATGGATAAAGCAACAACCAGATAATAATTGAAGTTAGTTGATAAATTTGTCCAAACATATGAAGAATAAAGATATCAACTAACTAAAAAATTTGTTCAAACAATTGATGAGTCATCATAGGAAGATGAGGTGGCTTTCCAACCAATGCAAGAATTTTAGAGCATTGTGCGAATAATAGTTGATGAAAATGATAACCAAGAACCTATTTCAAATGTCAAAATATTAGAGCCAGTTATAATAAAGGAGGAGAAATTAGTCCCAGAGCTTGAGGAACAAAAAAAGGAAGAAAATCAATCATTAGGTACAATGGATGAACAAGAAACCACCAAAACCAAATTTGCCCCACCACAAAGTGACCAATAAAGAGATCATTTTATTACAAAGAAAAAGGCCACAAGTTTTGTTTCTTCTTGTGCAATTTTTTGATAGTGATAGTCTTGTCCTTTTTTGCAACCTTTTTGTTTTAAGGACAACTTCCCTTTTTCCTCTAGGCCTAAACCTTGTTGTAGCTCACACTATATAAGTGAGTTCCCAAGGCTAGAGGATGGTCCAATTTTATATTTCTACATGATTTTTTTGTAATTTATGAGTCAGTCCATGCATACTGCAAATCTATTCTAGAATTCAATACAAAAATTAGCAGTTGTTGGTCTATTGGTGTTACTTTCTAATAAGGATATTGATCTAATTGTATACAATCTCAAAGAGCTTATGTATATATATGTATGTATGTATGTATATAGAGAGATCTTGTGGATTTTGGATTATAAATAAAAAAGAAAAGAAAACACAACATTAATCATTCCCCATTTGTTTTAATTCATTATAGAGAGTTGCACATGAAAGAGGGTGGAGAGCTTTGAATATTGGTGAATATTAGTGGAGATAAAGGGTTTTTTTGTCATTCTCTTGTGATCACTACATTTCATTTTTGTGTTGTGCACTTGTGATCTTCATTCCTATACCTATGTAAATGTTCTTTTTTTTCCTTCTAAACATGTATCTCTTGTTCATATATAATAGCTTTGGTCATATTCAAGGATAATTGATTATGATGATTGTATGCATATGTGAATGCATGTATGTATATCAGTTCACTATGTGAACTTCTTTACATGCATACATACACACTTGCATAGTACTTGTGATAAATTAAATTAATCATTCATGTCTTGAATCCACACAAGCAATTATCATTGCATTTAATCAAAATTATTCATACCAAACTACGTATGTAGAAATTTGTACTTATAGCTTATATTAGTGATTGGGTAAAAATATAATGCATAATATCATCCAGGTAATGATTAGATGCATTCAAATTAAGTCATAATAGGATCGAGTAGATGATCCATTTATGTTACTTCATACTTGTTCTATTGAACATTTTACTTAACATAATCATTAATACTAGAATTATTCAACTATAGCTAGTACTCTTGTGTATTTTTTTAATCATATATATTTAATACTATTTTTAAAAAAAAAAATTAGACTATATATTTGTTATCACTAAAACAAAAATATAGATCTTTGATAGTTATCTTTTTTAATTTCAATATCTTAATATTTAACATTAAGGGTCCATTTGGTTCCTGGAAGATGACAGGAATTGGCTTTTTCAAAATCCAGATTTGAAAATTTTTGTGTTTGTTTCAAAATTGGAAAAATAGAATCAGCATATCGGACTTCCAATTTTGCCTTAAAACCAAGTTTTCCAACTTCCTACTAGCCAGTAGGAATTGAAAATCAAAACTTGGGTTTTTTTTTTAGTGTAAAAACAATAGATTGGACTACTTTTTGAAATTTTCCTTCAACTCCAAGCTTAAGAGTAAAAATTTGTCTTGACATGCATCTTTCGACTGAAAGAAATATTTCAAGAAAAATCCTCAAAATTAGAATGAAGATCTGCAAAACCTTGATTTGGCTAAACCAAGATTTGTAGAAACCCTGGTTTTTTAAATTCCATGAACACAAAAAACCCTAAGAGTTTCCACTACTGGTCAGTGGAATAGCCACAATGTGGAGCCACATAGCTCATGGCGTTTCCACCAAATTATATTTGTATTATATTTTTTCCTTCAAAAATATTATAGGTGAATGTTCTTCTAATTTTTCATACATTTAACAATTTGTCACTTGTTATTTTTTGTTGGATACAATTAAGTAATTGTGTATTGTCTTTGATGTTACACAAATGTCATATCAGTTATCAAACAGAGTCTACCGAGTTCTATCAACTAGGAAAACAGTTTACAGAGTCTACCGAGCTCAGTTGGTCAGTAAAAGCCTTTTTGCAGTGTATACCAAGCATTTCGGTATGTCACACGGTGAGTTAGTGTTAACTGAGTTAACTCGATAAGCTAAGGAAAGTTTAGTTCTTACCAAGATCACTCGGGTATCAAAGGATTTTGTAACGAACGGTTAAGTGTTAATCGAGTTCACTCGGTAAGCTAAGGAAAGTTTAGTTCTTACCGAGATCACTCAGGTATCAAAGGATTTTGTAGCGAACGGTTAGTGTTAACCGAGTTCACACCGTAAGCTAAGGAAAGCTGAGTTTTTCACCAAGCTCACTCAGTAGTTGAAGACAGCTTTTACCGAGTCCAGTTAGTTTCCAAAGGAAGTGGCAGGTTTACCAAATTTCCCAGTAATTTTAGTTTTTACCGAGATCTGTCGGTTAACACAGGAAGGAAGTTTTTTTTCTATATTGACCGAGCAACATCGGCCAGTGAAAGTTTTTTTTTGTTCAAGCTGACTTTAGAATATGTTTAGTCAAGTTGGTTGGGCAAACCAACTTTGGAATTGTTTTAACAAGTTGGTTGGGCCGACCTAGTATTATGAATAATATATAAAGAGGTGCTCAAGATGAAAAAAAAAAGGAGAGGAGAGAATGAATATACGAAAAGTGCAAGGAAGTGCAAGGAAGAGACTTGCGTGTGCCTAAGCAGAATTGAGCAGAGGGAAATCTTGGAGCTGCAGAGATATATATTTGATCAGTAAGGATCTCGTGGAGCTAAATTGAGATCTGTATTCAGCAAGATAAGTTGCATGTATTTTTAGATCATTCATTGTTGCTTTCTAACCATTGTAACAGTGATTCCAAAATCTCCTAACAGAGTTGGTTTAACAGCCATTTCATAAATCCTTTAACAGGGTGGCAATTTAGTTGAATTGTTCAAAAAGACCTCTTACAAGGCCACTCCTAACAGGGTGATTAAATCCTCTAACAGGGTCACACCTAACAGTGTGTTTTGTAACCTTTAACAGGGTTGGCTCCTAACAGGGCTCACTTCAGAAGAGTGAAAATTGGTGACTAGTTGTTGGTGGTTTTTCCCATATTGGGTTTCCACGTAAATCTAGTGTCTACTATGTTAATGATTACTTTCTTTTGCATAGTCACTTATTTCAGGAAATGCTTCATAAATTAACTAAACACCTATCAAGTTTTAAGAAGTGATTTTTGTAGCAGCAGCAACTAAGTTTAAGGCATCTTTGGGACTTTTGAAAATGTTTTTGTGGTAACTGATTCACCCCTCCCCTCTCAGTTACACCATCTTCATTTTCCAACAATTGGTATCAGAGCTTTTGGTGCTTGCAGGAGAAGATTGAAAAGATCTGAGCCAAAGATCAAGATGTCTTATAAGAGGAAAATCCCAAGGCTTAACCGAAACAACTTCTCAGCATGGTAGGGATTAATGAGACTTCATCTAGCTTCCATTGGTGACACTAGTCTGAAATATCTTGATGAGAAATATGTAGAACCATCAGGTACATTATCAGTCAATGACATTGCTATAAAGAAGACTCATAACATTATGATGATTGATATTGCATCTGCCTTGAGTTATGAAGAGTTTGATGATGTCAAGGACTGTACTACTGCCTATGAAATGTGGGAAAGACTGAAAGAGATCTATGATGGAGATGACAATGTCAGAAGAGCCAAAGCTGAAAGTCTGAGAGGACAGTTCGATCAGATGAAAATGAAAGAAGATGAAAATATTGCCAAATATGTTGAAAGAATTAAAGCATGTGTCAGTGCTATCAAAGCTTCTGGAGGAAGTATCAGTGAAGAGACAGTCATAAGTAAAGTTCTTAGAACTCTACTTCCAGTTTATGCCATCAGGGTATCAGCCATTCAAGAAAGAAGGTGTGAGGCTAATCACAAGATATACCTAGAGGCCATAGTTGGAAGATTGACAGCATTTGAATTAGATAATTTTGATAATTATGTTCCAGTTGCAAAGAACATTGAGTCTGCATTTGAAGCCAAGCTCTCACTCAAGGACAAAGGCAAAAAGAAGAAGGAATCTCAGTCAGAAAGTGAAGATCAATCAGATTAGAGCTCTGACAGCGACCTTGAAGTAATTGAAGCCTTACTTGCAAAGAAATATTCAAGAGGAAGAGGTAAATACAGAGGTAAAGTACCCCTAATCTTCTTTTCATGTGAAGAAGTCAGTCATATTGCTGCAAGGTGTCCAAACAAGAAAGATAAAGATGAAAAGAAAGATAATAAATGGAACAGTAAGAAAGATTTCAAATTATTTAAAGATAAAAGTAAGAAATCATGTTTTATGGCTAAAGATTCTAATGATTCTAATGATGAAGAAGAGGATGAGATTGTTTACATTGCTGTAAAAGATGAATCTGACAATGAAGAAATGGCACTCATCTCTCACATAAGTAAGAATGATACATGGATCATTGATAGTGGCTGCTCATATCATATGACTGGAGATAAAACAAATTTTGATCAATTTGAAGAGTATGATGGTGGCAGTGTAAAATTTGGAAACAATGAACCTTGTTGCATCAAAGGAAAAGGAAGAATCACTCTAACCCAGGAACTTGTATGTGATAATGCTTATTGGGTAGAAGGACTAAAGCACAATTTATTGAGTGTGGCACAGTTACTCAACAATGGACTCAAAGTAGAATTCATCCAAGGCAAAGTAAGACTGCTGAATGGTAAAGGAAAGCTGATTGGATCTGGTATTCAAACTAAAGGTAACTTGTTCTATCTTGAACTTGATGAACATTCATGTTTTATTGTTCAAATAGAAGAGAGTTGGTTATGGCATAAAAGATTATGTCATGTGAATTTTGACAATCTGGTAAAGATAAGCAAATTCAAGAAAGTGAGAGGCATTCCTGATTTAAAGAAACCAGAGGTCGGTTTATGCAAGAATTGTCAAATTGGAAAGATGGATAAGTCTAGTTTCAAAAGAAAAAATTATCAGTCTGAAGATTTATTAGAAATTGTGCATACTGACTTATGTGGACCTATTGAAACTGAAAGCTATACTGGTGAAAAATATTTCATTCTTTTTGTTGATGATTATTCAAGAATGATGACCATCATGTACCTAAGGAACAAATCAGAAGCATTTGAAAAGTTCAAATGGTATTTGGCAAGAGTAGAAAAAGAAACAGGGAAAAGATTGAAATGCCTAAGGTCAGACAGAGGTGGTGAATTTATTTCACATGAATTTAATAACTTTTGTATTGAAAGAGGAATCAAAAGACAGGTTTCAGCACCAGGTACACCTGAACAAAATGGCATAGCTGAAAGAAGGAAATAATCCATCATGGATTGTGCAAGGACCTTGATGATAGAAAAGAATGTTGCTATCAAATACTAGAAGGAGGCTATCAGTAGAGCAGTTCATACCTTAAACCGAGTATAGTTAAAAAAGGACTCATTCAAAACTCCCTACGAAATACGGTATGGCTATAAACCCAATGTAAGTTATCTGAAAGTATTTGGAAGCAAATGTTATATCTTGAAAGAATCTAGAAAAGGAAAATTTGATGTAAAAGGTGATGAAGGTATATTTCTTGGATACTCATGTAAGAGTAAAGCATATAGATGCTTAAACTTATCTACTCACAAAGTCATAGAAAGTATACATGTGAAAGTTGATAAATTTGCAGAAAAGACTGAAGAAGAAAGCAGAAAAGAACCAGAAGATTACAAAAGATTCGTCTTCAGTGATTCAGATATAATATCAACTGCATCTGAGAATCAGAAATCTTCTTCTACTGAGTCATCACTAACCGAGTTGCAGGAAACATCTGCTGAGCCAACATCTACCGAGCCAACATCTATCGAATCAGAAAATATCGAGTTAGAGATTATCGAGCCTGAGGTAACTGAGTAGGTACATACCATGCCAGTTGATACCGAGCCAGACCAAACTGAGCAAAGAGGAGAAATGCAAGAAGATAACGACAAAAATCATCCAAAAGAAAAAGAACCTGTTCTAGCCAAATATGTCAGGAGACATCATTCAGCAGATCAGATCATTGGAAATAAATCTGATGGAACCATCACAAGAAGTAAGTTGAAGGGTATTTGTTTACTTGCTGATTTTGAACCTAGAATTGTCAAAGATGCATTAGAAAATGATAATTGGATTGAAGCAATGAATGAAGAAATAGAGCAGATAGAGAAAAAAAAAACATGGACTCTTATACCCAGGCCTAAAGACAAAAATGTAATCGGTACAAAGTGGGTTTTCAGAAATAAGTTGGATGAAAATGGTAAAGTATCAAGAAACAAAGCTAGATTAGTGTGCAAAGGATATTCTCAAGAAGAAGGCATAGATTATGGAGAAACTTTCGCTCTCGTTGCTAGATTGGAAGGTGTTAGAACCTTACTAGCATATGCTGCCTACAAAGGATTTAAAGTTTATCAGATGGATGTCAAGTCAGCATTTCTAAATGGTATACTGGATGAAGAGGTCTACATTGAACAACCTGAAGGTTTTATTGATCCAGATAAAAAGAACATGGTTTGCAAATTGCACAAGGCATTGTATGGTCTGAAACAAGCCCCTAGAGCATGGTATGAAAGATTACATAGCTATCTTATTCAAATTGGATTTCAAAGAAATAATGATAACATTAGTTTGTATATCAAGGAAGGACTAGAAAATAAGATTGTCCTAGCAGAAATATTTGTAGATGATACTATTTTTACAGGGAATGATGATCTTTGCAAAGAATTTTCAGAACAAATGAGCAACGAATTTGAAATGTCAATGTTCAGTGAAATCAAATTCTTTGTGGGACTTCAAATTCAGCAGAACAAGAATGGTATCTACATCACTCAAGCAAAATATATCAAAGAGATATTGAAAAAGTTTGGTATGGAAGACTGTAAACCAGTTGGAACTCCCATGTGTACTGGACTAAAACTTACCAAAGAAGATGATTCAAAGGAAATAGATCAGACATTGTATAGATCTATAATTGGAAAGTTACAATATGTAGTTCATACTAGGCCAGATATTGCTCTTGCAGTTGGAATTGTGGCAAGATTTTCAGCCAAACCAAGAGAAAATCACATGATGGCAATCAAGAGAATAATGAGATATCTGAAAGGAACTGAAGATTATGGATTATGGTATAAACTTGGAGGAAACCTAGACTTAAAAGTGTTTACTGATGCTGATTGGGCAGGAAACCTTGACGACAGAAAAAGCACAAGTGGAGGTGCATTCTTTCTTGGAAAGAGGTTGGTTTCTTGGATAAGCAAAAAGCAAAACTGTACAGCTCAATCAACAGCAGAGGCAAAGTATGTTGTTGCAGCAGTAAACTGTTCTAATATTGTTTGGTTCAAGCAATTGCTACAAGGCATGAAGATGGAAATCAAGGAACCAGTCGTCATGTTTTGTGATAACACAAGTGCAATCAATATATCTAAAAATCCAGTAATGCATTCTAAGACTAAGCACATTGCAATCAAGTATCACTTTGTCAGAGAATTGGTGCAGGACAAAGAAATCAGATTGGAATATGTACATACAAAGGAACAGATTGCTGACATATTCACAAAGCCTTTTCCTAAGGATGCATTTTTGTATCTCAGAGGTAAGTTAGGGGTTATTCCCCTATCTGAAGTTCACTAAAATAAGTTTTAGTGATGCATCAGCTCTTAAAAAAATTGAACAATCATCAGTTGATGCAGCAAATCAAGGAAATATTGCATATGAATCAGTACTAAAGGTACAATGAAATTCATTTGAAATTAGATGGTCTTTGGCATGTGTTGTCAAAGAGGGAGAGTTTTACTGTCATATCTTTTCCAAAATCCAAAATTTGATTAAGTAATTTCTTCACAGAGGGAGATTACTGTAAGAGGGAGAGTTCTCTATCTTAGAGGGAGAATTGTTAATTGTGCTGTGTTGCAGTAGACTTGCTTTCAAATTTCATTTCTTCTATGACATGTTGTGTTGCCATCAATGCCAAAGAGGGAGATTGTTGGATACAATTAAGTAATTGTGTATTGTCTTTGATGTTACACAAATGTCATATCAGTTATCAGATAGAGTCTACCGAGTTCTATCAACCAGGAAAACAGTTTACAGAGTCTACCGAGCTCAGTTGGTCAGTAAAAGCCTTTTTGCAGTGTATACCGAGCATTCCGGTATGTCACACAGTGAGTTAGTGTTAACCAAGTTAACTCGGTAAGCTAAGGAAAGTTTAGTTCTTATCGAGATCACTCGGGTATCAAAGGATTTTGTAACGAACGGTTAAGTGTTAACCGAGTTCACTCGGTAAGCTAAGGAAAGTTTAGTTCTTACCAAGATCACTCGGGTATCAAAGGATTTTGTAGCGAACGGTTAGTGTTAACCGAGTCCACACGGTAAGCTAAGGAAAGCTGAGTTTTTCACCGAGCTCACTCAGTAGTCGAAGATAGCTTTTACCGAGTCCAGTCAGTTTCCAAAGGAAGTGGTAGGTTTATCGAATTCCCTGGTAATTGTAGTTTTTACCGAGATCTGTCGGTTAACACAGGAAGGAAGTTTTTGTTCTATATTGACCGAGCAGCGTCGGCTAGTGAAAGTTTTTTTTTGTTCAAGCCGACTTTAGAATATGTTTATTCAAGTTGGTTGGGCAAGCTGACTTTGGAATTGTTTTAACAAGTTGGTTGGGCCAACCTGGTATTATGAATAATATATAAAGAGGTGCTCAAGATGAAAAAAAAAAGGAGAGGAGAGAATGAATATACGAAAAGTGCAAGGAAGTGCAAGGAAGAGACTTGCGTGTGCCTAAGCAGAATTGAGCAGAGGGAAATCTTGGAGCTGTAGAGATATATATTTGATCAGTAAGGATCTCGAGGAGCTAAACTGAGATCTGTATTCAGCAAGATAAGTTGCATGTATTTTCAGATCATTCATTGTTGCTTTCTAACCATTGTAACAGTGATTCCAAAATATCCTAACAGAGTTGGTTTAACAGCCATTTCATAAATCCTTTAACAGGGTGGCAATTTAGTTGAATTGTTCAAAAAGACCTCTTACAAGGCCACTCCTAACAGGGTGATTAAATCCTCTAACAGGGTCACACCTAACAGTGTGTTTTGTAACCTTTAACAGGGTTGGCTCCTAACAGGGCTCACTTCAGAAGAGTGAAAATTGGTGACTAGTTGCTGGTGGTTTTTCCCATATTGGGTTTCTACGTAAATCTGGTGTCTACTGTGTTAATGATTACTTTCTTTTGCATAGTCGCTTATTTCAGGAAATGCTTCATAAATTAACTAAACACCTATCAAGTTTTAAGAAGTGATTTTTGTAGCAGCAGCAACTAAGTTTAAGGCATCTTTGGGACTTTTGAAAATGTTTTTGTGGTAACTGATTCACCCCTCCCCTCTCAGTTACACCATCTTCATTTTCCAACAATTTTTTGTTTGAGGTAATTTTCTATTCTGACATAGAGACATCTATCATAAGGATGGACATTCCAATTTTGACCATCATACTTTCAAAGATGATTCCCTTATCAAATGAATAAAACTACTTGCAACTGACACCCTGATTGTCTACAACTTGCCATATCAACCATTCACACAACCATCTTCCTCCTACCCCACCATAGCATGTGTTGGGGTTTGAAAACTACTGAGCAACAAAATGCTCAATATCACAGTGAAATTACTCACATAATCTAAGGATTAGCCAATTCCTAGTAGAAATTAGATGAATAAACCACTTTGACCCAACTTCAACAAAATCAAGAATGGTTTTCTACTTTTTAGGCTCTGCTAAACCAAGGCGGGTATACCTAGGGATAATTCTAATGCAAACTATGGTATGAAATTATCTTAGTTTCATTCTGATTCTCATCTTTTATTCTTAGGCACATACAAATTTTATCAATTTTCTCTAAAAGCTTCTTAGATCTATATGCATCCCCTATAAGAAAATCGGGTTATAATTCTCCTAGAATTTACAAATATTCCTGAAAATAGAAGCTACCTAAGACTCAGGGGTAAAAGCACAAACCTGTGTCACCTTTTATAAAGAAATGTGATATCAGAATGTGACAGTTCAACATTAGTGACAAAAAAAAATGGTATTTGTGTTTAAAATATGAAGATGATGTAAACTGATGAAATGTGTAGAATTGGATAATTTTATGCCTATAATTTTTATATTTTTTTTGAGTAAGAATTTATTCATTTTATTTTATTTTGAAGTCCCTTTTTTAACTATAAAAAATATGGGGTGTAGTTCCCATCAAACAAGTATATGCAAATCATCTTTTTTTGTTCTGATTTGAAAATATCTTATAGATGACATGTATAGCTAGTGCACAAAAAGAGAAATAATTATTTTTAATGTATATTTTCTTTGTTATAAGTACTAAAGTTTGACCTATCAGAATCCAATAGTTTTTTCCTCCTGTCAAAACTTTCCTATCAAAACTATACCTTCTTGAAAAAAAATTACATATTCGTGAAGAGGATTCTCTCCTCTAGAGATAAATATAATTTTTTAATTTTTTTTATATGATTTACTATTTTTTTCCCTTTTTTGAGGGAGCATCTTCTGAAATGTTGAAATATTGACTTATAATACTTTGTGATTATAATAAATTATAACTAATCAAAACACTCAAAAATTTATATAATGATGATATTGAATTTGAGATCTATAAAAGGGTATTTTTAGTTTTTGAAAAAAATTGAGTTTTGATAGAGAAATGAGATTTGACCAAAACAGGTTTTGGTATCACAAATGGTGACACAAATCTGTGCTTTTACCCTCAGGAATTAGATATAAATGAGTAGTGACCAACTCTTTAAAACTTGTAAACAAATTGGAATGAAATGATTTTGATTTTAAAATTTATTTGATATGCAGTAGCATAATTCACCCTTCCTCACTTTTGACTTATGCGACCAATGCTTTATCCATTGGGCATAGTATTAACTATTGGCAGGAGATCTAATTCAAATAACTTGTAAATGAATTAATCAATTGTAATCACCCATTTCCATTCTTACGAAACATCCTTTTATAAATTCATAAACCCTACTGATTTATTGAAGCATTTCTATAATTCCTTGAATTAAAAGCAACAATAAAATCAGTATACAACCCATCCAGATTGCATTCAGCCAAGTTAAACCTTATTTAAATGACTTCAAAGTAGACAAGTCCATAAAATGGAGATAGACATTGATGACACAAATATAGTGTAAATAACCCTTTGTATTATCCTTTCAGATGACTAATACAATGACCAATAGAAATCAATTGAAAGCCCAGAATAGATTGCCTTTTCTATCACTTCAATATGTTATCAGAGAGTACAATTGGAAGGAAAATCAAAACAACTACACGCTATTGGACCAACTAAATGTACTTTTCTTGAAAGAAAACCAAAATTCTACCAATTTTGGACCATCACATTGCTTTGAAAACTCATTTATATAGACATGATTTGCAACAAGCAAAGGGAAATTGTGATTGACAAGTGTCCTTCCAAATAAGAAACAAAACATCATAACAAGAGACAAAAATGAACATAACAGAATGCCAAGTGCATCAAAATTTCTTTGGGTAGGACCATTTTTGTTACTGCTGCAAATCATAAACTTTTGATTTGTCCCCTACTATTCTAAATCTTTAGAATACATTGCTACCAAACTAGCCAACGAAGGGTCATCCTGTGGTGCCTTCAAATCATTTTTTTCTTGTGGATTTTCATTGCTTTCACCTTGAATAGACAATATGACTTTTTCACCTTCTTCTTCTGTTAGATCTGGTGTTGATGTATCAATGATCTACACCTCACCTTTCAATTCTTCATCATCATCTGTACTGCCTTCTTCTAACTGCTCATCATTAGTAATATCTGCCATCCAAGTGTTAAATTGTGCATCATCAGGCTAGCTAAATTGCAGGATATCATCTTTCTTCTTTAATATATAGTTAGCCTCATTTTTGAGACCAACAAATTGTTGTCTCAAAGAATCAAAAAGTAACTAGACTTTAACCAATTCCTCTGTTGTAATGGCCCCCCAAGCATGTCCCTTTTTGTTTACAACTTTGTTTATCCTCATGCATAACAAGTCATCTAGTTCTTTACTCCATGCATCTTTATTTTTCAATTTACTTTTTTTTTGATTTGCCATACTTGTTCTTCTTTGAACCTCTGCAATTGCTCTCGAAAAATGAGCAATTGCTTCACATCTTTGCCAGGCTTAACACAATACAATCCACAGGCTCTTGTGCTCAAAAAATGTGAAATATTTGTTTGAGACTGTAAGTGACAAAATCTCCTATATTATACTCTATTTTTCTCATATGTGAAGCTTTGATTCATCATAAATGAACAAAATAGAGAAACAAAGTGGCATCATACTTCCTTTTAAATTTGTGCCATCAATCTTCAAAAACTCCTACAATCATGAATTGAAAACTAGGCTTACTCACATTTCCTCTTAACATGATGGTGGTCAACCCAATAAAATAACTCCATTTGTACCTTTCCTCGAATTTTGGCATTTCAAACTAGGCCCATGGATGACTGAGGACACGTGTCATCAACTTGCTACTTTGCTATACATAACTTTTGAGAACCTTTCTATAGTGAGCTAGTGATAACCATTGATTTTACTTTGATCTTGTGCAATACATTTGATACAACCCTTAAGAGAACAATGGTGGGTCCCTCACTTGCTACCTCGCTATACATAAATTTTGCACATCTTTCCATATAAAGTTAGTGAGTATCATCGATTTATGCTTGATTTGATGATTTAGAATCATTTACATGTTTTATGCATGGGTAGTGGGTCCAAGATACTGTTGTCGCTGAGATGGCTTAACATGCTGGCACACACATATATTATTTAATTTCTAATGACATCATGTTTTCTTGACTCTACCATGTTTGTCATTTTTAGGCATGTTCCTACCTCACTACAGGAAAAAATCCCAAACTTTCCAGTAGCAACATAGCGAGCTCCTATGGAGTCAAAACTTCTGGCCTATAAATGCTAAGTATGATGCCACCATGTCATTTAATTTGCTCAACTCATTTCTAATGAATCACTTTTTTGGGTTCCATCTCTTTTAAAATTTCCATTACATCACAACCTTCTGACTAGTCACTACCTCACTACCAATGGAAACACCAACTTCCTAACTAGTGAGATAACAACTTCCAGCAGAGTCAAAACTCTAGTGACGGAGAACGAAAACACATTGATCAAAAATTTATCAATTAATATTGGTGTCAAAGAAGGTGGTCATGCATATTTATGAACTAGCACGGGATTTTTTGTTGTCAATTCACCTTTAAGAAGGTTACCACTTTCTTCAAAATTTGGGCACTTGCTATGTTGGTACTGGTAGGTCGCATGGATTTTCTGATAGGGACTTAGTGAGTCACCAAAGAAACTTCAATTCTGGTGACATCATTTGTGAATTTTTCCTCGTGCATCCTTTCTGACATTGAAAATCCTAGGAGATAGCATGTTATCATAATGCCTTCATATTAATACAATTTTATCGGCACCGAACTTCACTTTCAGCACTAGGACATAGTTCTCCGATGGTTGCTACATCGCTATAGGAAACAACCTCACAACTTTTTGTTAGGAATTAGATATAAATGAGTACTAACCAGCTTTTTCTAACTTCTAAACAAATTGGAATGAAATGATTTTAATTTTAAAATTGATTTGATATGCAGTAGCAAAATTCACCCTTGCTCACTTCTGACTTATGTGACCAGTGCTTTATCCATTGGGCATAGTCTTAACTATTGGTAGGAGATCTAATTCAAATAACTTGTAAATGAATTAATCAATTGTAATCACCCATTTCCATTCTTAGAAAATATACTTTTATAAACTCATAAACCCTACTGATTTATTGAAGCATTTCTATAATTCCTTGAATTGAAAGGAACAGTAAAATCAATATACAACCCATCTAGATTGCATTTAGCCAAGTTAAAACTTATTTAAATGAATTCAAAGTAGACAACTCCATAAAATGGAGATAGAAATTGATGACACAAATATAGTGTAAATACCCCTTTGTATTATCCTTTCAGATGACTAATACAATGACCAATAGAAATCAATTGAAAGCCTAGAATAGATTGCTTTTTCTATCACTTCAATATGTTATCAGAGAGTACAATTGGAAGAAAACTCAAAACAACTACAGACTATTGGACTGACTAAATGTACTTTTCTTGAAAGAAAGAAAAAATTCTACTAGTTTTGGACCATCACATTGCCTTGAAAACTCATTTATATAGACATGAGTTGCAACAAGAAAAGGGAAATTATGATTGACAAGTGTCCTTCCAAAAAATAAACAAAACATCATAACAAGAGACAAAAATGAGCACAACAGAATACCAAGCGCATCAAAATTTCTTCTTTGGGTAGGCCCATTTCTATTACTGTTGCAAATAATCAACTTTTGATTTGTCCCCTACTATTCCTGATCTTTAGAGTACATGGCTACCAAACTAGCCAATGAAGGGTTATCCTGTGGTGCCTCCAAATCAATTTTTTCTTGTGGATTTTCATTGCTTTCACCTTGAATAGGCAATATTACTTTTTCACCTTCTTCTTCTATCAGGTCTGGTGCTGATGTGTTAATGATCTGAACCTCACCTTTCATTTCTTTGTCATCATCTATACTGCCTTCTTCTAACTGCTCATTAGAAGTAATATCTGCCATCCAAGTTTTAAACTGTGCATCATTAGGCCAGCTGAATTGTAGGATATCATCTTGCTTCTTTAATATATAGTTAGCCTCATTTTTTATACCAACAAACTATTGTCTCAAAGAATCAAAAAATAACTAGACTTTAACCAATTCCTCTATCATGATGGCCCACCAGGCATGTACCTTTTTGTTTACAACTTTATTTATCCTTATGTAGAATAGGTCATCTAGTTCTTTACTCCATGCATCTTTATTTTTCAATTTACCTTTTTTTTATTTGCCAAACTTGTTCTTCTCTGAACCTCTACAATTACTCTCAAACAAATGAGGAATCACTTCATGTCTTTACCAGGCTTAACACAATACAATCAATAGGCTCTTGTGCTCAGAAAATGCGAAATCTTTGTTTGAGTGAGACTGGAAGTGATGAAATCTATTGTATTATACTCTATTTTTCTCACATGTGAAGCTTTCATTCATCATGAATGCAAAAAATAGAGGAACAGAGTGGCACCATACTTCCTTTTAAATTTGTGCTGTCAATCTTTGAAAACTCCTACGATCACAGAATGAAAAATGGGCTGACTCACATTTCCTCTTACAATGGTGGTAGTCAACCCAATAAAGTAACTCCATTTATACCTTTCCTCTAATGCTAGCATTTCAAACTAGGCACATGGATGATTGAGGACACATGTCATCAACTCGCTACCTTGCTATACATAACTTTCAAGCACCTTTCTATAGTGAGCTAGCAATAACCATTGATTTTACTTTGATCCTATGGCAAACACTTGATACAACCCTTAAGAGAACAATGGTGGTTCCCTCACTCACTACCTCACTATACATAAGTTTCACACATCTTTCCATAGTGAATTAGTGAGTATCATTGATTTATGCTTGATCTAACGATTTAGAATCATTTACATGTTCTATGCATGGGGAGTGGGTCCAAGATACTGCTGTCACTAAGCTGGCTTAACATGTTGCCACACATATATATTATTTAATTTCTAATGATATCATTTTTCCTTGAATTTTTTAAATTTATCATTTTCAGGCATGTTGCTACCTTGCTACTGACGAAAATCACAAACTTCCCAGTAGTGACATATCGAGCTCCAATGGAGTCAAAACTTTTGGCCTGTAAATGTTAAGAAGGATGCCACCATGTCATTTAATCTACACAACTCATTTTTGACGAATCACTTTTTTGGGGCCCATCTCTTTTAAAATTTCCATTACATCACAACCTTCTGACTAGTCACTACCTCGCTACTGATGAAAACACCAACTTCTCGACTAGCGAGATAACAACTTCTGGTGGAGTCAAAACTCTAGTGATGAAGAACATAAACACATTGATTGAAAATTGGTTAATTAATATTGGTGTCAGAGAGGGTAGTCATGCATATTTATGAACTTGCATGGGAATTTCCATGGTCAAATCATCTTTAAGAATGTTACTGCTTTATTCAAAATCTGGGCACTCACTATGTCGCTACTAGCAGGTCACATGGATTTTTCGATAGTGACTTAGCAAGTCACTAGAGAAAATTCAATTCCGGTGACATCATTTGTGAATTCCTCCTCGTGCATCCTTTCTGACATTGAAAATCCTAGGAGATAGCACATGACCACAATGCCTTCATATTAATATAGTTTTATTGGCACCGGACTTCACTTTCAGCACTAGGACATAGTTATCCAATGGTCACTACATCGCTATAGGAAACAACCTCACAACTTTTTATAGCAAGTACATGACATCTATTGATTTTAATAAGATCCAATGATGGGATAAGATTTTTCAAAAGGACTCAACAATGACCTCGACATAGGTGAGGAAGAATATTTAGTTGTTGTTAAGACTTTTGTGCCAAAACAAGATTTAAAAGGCAAGACCTAAGGTTTTACATAGATTTTAAAAGATATCAAAAATACAAGACCAAAACCTAAAATCCTAGGACCTAACAAAAGAACTCACATCTGATTTTTTCACCATGATTTTAAGAAAAGTTAGTTATGTAAAAAAATTAGACCAACAGCATGTAGCCCTTGTTTGAGGTTTATATCTTAGTCCCTCTTGGTTTTTGAACCTCATTGAACCTATTTCAAAATGGTTCCATTCATTCAAGGAGGTTCATATGTTTGATAAATTTAGTGTCTTAGGAATTATAGTGGTTTTACTATTTACAAGGCTCTTGGCTTGGATTAGAATACTAAGATTCAAAGACTTTATAATTTAGATTGAATGCTTCATATCAATTTGTGCAGATGCTTTCAGATGTCTCCAAAAATATTTAGTTGTATTTTGGTTCATAATAGTCCATGGACCACAAATCAAATCAAAGTTCACATTTTAAAGGCCAAAAGTTTTGAACATGAAACTATTGATTTAAAGTGTTGGTTCATCAATCTGAGTATACAATTCAATGGTTCAAGTTTGACAATTCTAAGTATCCCATACCATTTCACAAGACCATGTCTAGTGATTTGTATCTAGAAATTTGATGATATAGGAATTCAATATGGAGGAGGATATATTGGCATCACAAATGAATCATCCCATATCCATAAACAACATCTAACCTTCTATAAGTCTCTCTCCTCTAAAGACCCAATACATGGAGCCATTATCATCATGAGTAGACACACTCTCCTCAGATGAATTCAATCAAAACTATTCATTCCAAACTAAGTATGTATAAATTTGTACTTATAAATTATATTATTCTTGGTGATTGAGTAAAGATCAAATATTTTTCCAAGATGATAAAATTGCATATGATAAGTAGGAGATAATTTCCACAGCTAGTCAAATTGTGATATGAATATCAGGATTTAACTGTGTGATTTTGAGTCAAACTCGATGACCCATGTTTCATGAGTAGTGATTCAACATGAATCCATCTCTCATGAGAATAAATGGAACACTTAGCACTCATTAGATCTAGGTGATGCTCACAGGGGTGAAGCACCGAGACTTCTCGGGAGGTCACCCATCCTAGTACTACTCCAACCTGAGCGCGCTTAACTACAGAGTTTCCTCCATAGTTAAACCCAAAGCTTGCAACCCCATTTGCAAAACCTTCACCAAGTGTTGTTCCTTATGAACCATTCATTAGAAAGCCCCTTAAGCTCATCAATTGATAAGTAGGAGATAATTTCCACAGCTAGTCAAATTGTGATATGAATATCGGGATTTAACTGTGTGATTTTGAGTCAAACTCGATGACTCATGTTTCATGAGTAGTGATTCAACATGAATCCATCTCTCATGAGAATAAATAGAACACTTAGCACTCATTAGATCTAGGTGATGCTCATAGGGGTGAAGCACTGGGACTTCCCGGGAGGTCACCCATCCCAGTACTACTTCAGCCTGAGCACGCTTAACTACAGAGTTTCCTCCATAGTTAAACCCAAAGCTTGCAACCCCATTTGCAAAACCTTCACCAAGTGTTGTGCCTTATGAACCATTCATTAGAAAGCCCCTTAAGCTCATCAATTGATAAGTAGGAGATAATTTCCATAGTTAGTCAAATTGTGATATGCATATTAGGATTTAACTGTGTGATTTTGAGTCAAACTCGATGACCCATGTTTCATGAGTAGTGATTCAACATGAATCCATCTCTCACGATTCGCCCAAGCATCATGGTTATCGCTGGATAGAGTGCCATGGGTTCATGGTCAGGACAGGGGAGATGCTGGTATGACACCGACATATGCACAGTGGTGGGCAGCACACCAGCTAGTCAGACTGACAGTTCCTGGAGTAGTTCCACCAGTAGAGCAGGCACGGGGAGAGGGAGATGGTGCAAGAGATGGGGGACAGGCTACTATGGTAGCTGTTCCAACTCAGGGGGCACAGCAGGGACCACATGGTTGCAGGGCAGTTGCTAGGAGGGGTGTCGTAGCAGCATAGGTGCCACCATAGAGGGGACCTCAGATACAGGCATAGGCATAGGTACCACCACAAGTGCCTCCATAGAGACAGGTACCAGGAGAGGAGCAAAACATAGTCAGGGCTGAGTGGGATAGTCTACAGGCAGAGGTTGCCAGGCTACAGGCAGAGGTAAAGTTGGAGAGAGTTAGAGTAGAGAGCACACAGGAGGCACTAGTAGTGTTACAGGCACGAGTGGATGCAGGGGATTTTGTGAGTATAGTAGTGCGTGCTGATGTCGAGGAGCTAGAAAGAGTACAAGGAGAGGTGGCTACCTTGCATGCCAAGCGAGTGACATATCAAGCTCAGGTCGATGAGTATCGCAGGTAGCGAGACATAGCGAGGCAGATGGTTACACCAGGGGCCAGCATGATAGTGATGTAGGAGGCCATCTCAGCCAGGAGATCTAAGGCACGGTCAGTACAAGAGGCATCCTATTATAGGTCACTATATCATGATGCCATACCTGCCGACCAGCGGCAGCCTAATTTTGAGAGAGGGGCTAGTTCCTGGACCACAGGTGGTAGAGCTAGATCAGAGTAGTCAGTAGGGCAGAGCCGACCACCTCGAGGGGGTGACACAGGACGAGCAGGACCCTCATAGCATGGCTCTTAGATTTTGTATAGAGATCCAATATTTTGACAAATATGTGCAGATGCAGCGAGTTTTTTGATGATGCATTTGTACTATATGATTCTACATGTATTTGGACTATACAGACATTGATTCTTTTGATATATATACATGATGATTCCATATGTGTATGAGTGTTTATGATGCATATGTATGGATTTTATGTGATGCTTATGAGACTGACATTTATGATGCAGGATGTGATGTATCTTTTCTATATACTATATGATGCTTAACATGTGTGATGCAGATTGGCTAGCGATTATGAGACTTATGCATTATGATATGTATGTGCCCCTAAATGTAATGCTAATGCTAAAATGAACTAGACTATCTAATGAGCACTAAGAAATGTAATTTGATGAGTAAACTAATGCAATCTATATTGAACAATTAATGTAACTTAAAAGGATGAAAAATGAACACTCCATCTAAAGATGCAACCTAATGAATATCTGTCAAAAATCATCATCTATAAAGATCTAGGAGCATAGCATAGGAGGAGGACATAAATAGAACCTTGTCTCAAGCACGACTCAAATGAAACCCTATATTACATGGACCCTAACTAAGTGAAATCAAGAGATTCTGTTGTGTTTATGTGGAGAGCACACCATTATTTTTATTTTGCAAAAAGAGTGTATGCATTATATGCTATAGAAGCATAAATGTTAAAGCTCCTTTGCGTAATTGCGCCCATTGCGACAGGCAGTAATATTTGAGACAAACACACAATAAAAGCCATAAAAGACATAAAGAAAATGCGACAAACCAAACAGAAGAGACTTCATGACCAAGTAGTCATTTATCTCACAATTCCTGCCAAGAGCCCTAAGTCTAGAAAAGTGAAAGTCGCCATATTGCCTACAAGAAGGACTCAACCTATGGGGAAATGTTGAATCAAGTGTTTTGTGATAATATGATTATGTAATTCTAGCAAGGGTTTGTGAAAAAAATGAACTTCTCGAATCATAAGCCTCCAGAAAGGTGATTTTATGTGTATCCAAGTGTGGTTACTATCGTAAGAGTGTGCAACAGAATGCGATTAAACAACCATTTGACAGGAAGCATGCAAGAATAGAAATGAAAAATGAAGCCTCACGGAAAAGAGGTCTTTGTTGGATTTAGGAACAAGCGAAAAACTAAGTACTACTCTACACAAATGGAAAAGGAATAATGGTAGGACATGAAAGGAATTGTTTGGATAGACAATGGATTGGCATTTTTTTATTTTTTGGGTTTTTTCAGGACTTTTTAAAGACTGTACAAGATCTAAAAATGCTCAAGCATAAAAGCGCTTGAGATGCTGAATATTTACAGGTTTAGGGAGCAGATCCCCCTCAGGTGTAGCAATCTGATATGCCCTAGAACCATATTTGGCTGTAACAACGAATGGACCTAGCCAATTTGCCTCAAATTTTCCTTTCTTTTCATAGTTCTGGAGATTCCTCATATTATGTTGTAGCACTAGATCACCCACTTCAAATTGTCTCAGCTGGACCCTCTTATTATATTGTAGTTGGAGGTGATGTTGATTCATGCAAAGGTGGTTAAGGGCGCGGAGGCGTCTCTCATCAAGGAGTGCCAGCTCTTGCAAGCAAGCAACTCGGTATTCTTCATCAGATATAAGGTTTTGTAGAGAGACTCTAAGGGAGGGCAACTCAATCTCACTGGGTAATATGGCTTCAGAACCATAGATGAGGGAGAATGGAGTGGCTCCTATGGGGGTGCAAATGGAGGTTCGATAGGCCCAAAGTGCTAGAGCAATCTAGAGATGCCAATTACGGCCAGCTGCATCAACAATTTTCTTTAGGATTTTCAGGAGGGTTTTATTTGTGGCTTCAGCTTGGCCATTGCCTTGAGGGTAGTATCTAGTGGAGAAATAATGGGTTATTCCAAATTTTCTGCATAATGTGGCTACCTCTTGGTTTTTAAATGGGGTTCCATTATCAGAGATAATATCTTGAGGTATACCAAAGCGACAAATAATATAGTTTAGGATAAATTTAGAAATTTGCTTGCTGGTGATGTAGGTTAAGGGAATGGCTTCAACTCATTTCGTGAAATACTCAGTTGTGTCAATAATATACTTGTGGCCATTAGAAGAATTAGGATACACTTGACCAACAAGATCAAATCCCCAGCGAAAAAAGGGCCATGGTGTGATGGTAGGTTGCAAGTCTTGGGCAGGAGCATGTATCAAATCACCATGCTGTTGATAAGGGATACATCTCTTCACAAAATGATATGCATCTGCTTCCATAGTGGGCCAATAATAACCTTTCCTAAGAAGCTTTTTCGCTAATGTAAAGCCGCTAGAGTGGGTACCACAAATCCCTTGGTGAACCTCTTCTAACGCCGTTTTGGCTTCATCTGAATTGAGACATCGGAGGAGGGTTCCATCAAAGTGTTTCCAAAAAAGGGTATCACCTATAATGGTATAGTGAGCGACTCGACAAATAAAGGTCTTACTTTGGTTTGGAGTGAGGGTTATGGGAATATTTTTATGACATAGATAGGCAAAGATATCGGCATACCATGGGGACTCAAGACCAACAATCTCGCACACCACTTCAGAATCGTTGTGCTCATAAGCAGGAGTAACAAGATTCTCAACAAGAAACTCACATTTTGGACTATATTCTGGCATGGCAATCATAGAAGCAATAGTGGCCATGGCATCTACTACTTTATTGTTAGCCCTTGGAACTTGTTGAAAGACAATTTCTGTAAAGTTTTGTTTAAGATTCTCAACTATTCGGCGGTAGGGCAACAATTTTTCATCTTCGGTGTGATATTCATCAGTTACTTGTTTGATAACCAGTTGTGAGTCTCCAAAGACAAGAAGATTCATAATATTCCATTTAATGGCTTGGTGCATTCCTATCACTAATTCTTCATACTCAACTATGTTATTTGAACAAGGGAATGAAATTTTGTAGGACTTAGGAATTAAATCCCCTTGTGGCATTACAAACAAAACTCCTGCCCCCGATCCCTTTTGTGTAAAGGATCCATCAAAAAATAGTTTCCATGATATACTAGGGGCTATAGTCATAATGGTATCATCTAGAAAGTTTGCCACAATAGGGTGATTTCCTAGAAGTGGTGCTTCAGCTAACTGGTCTGCGATTACTTGTCCCTTAATAGCTTTACGATCCTTATACACAATGTCGAATTCACTTAGGATTAAGACCCACTTTGCTGCTCGACCAGTGAGGGTGGCTTTCGACAATAGGTACTTGAGTGGATCAATTTTTGGCAATGAGAAATGTAGTATGGTTAAGCATATAATGGCGTAATTTCTATGTACAAAAGACCACGACCAAACATGCTTTTTCAATAGGAGTGTAATTAAGCTCATAACCAACTAGTGTTTGACTGAGGTAATATATGGCTTGTTCATTTCCATTATCATCTAATTGTGCCAGGAGTGCTCCTAAGGCAACTAAAGTAGCTAAAATGTACAAGATCAATGGTCGTCCTATTACTAGAGGGACTAAGACTGGAGGATTAATCAAATATGCCTTGATTTGTTCAAATTCTTTTTGGCACAAGCAATCCCATTGAAACTGATTTCCTTTACTAAGAAAATTCTGAAGGGGATGAACTTTATCAGCTAGCTGTGACACAAATCTTTTGATTGATTGTAATCTTCCTTGAAAACTGCAAAGCTCTCTTAATGAGGAAGGAGGAGGCATATCCATGATGGCCTTTACTTTTGCAAGGTCTACTTCAATTCCTCTTCTAGATACAATGTAACCTAATAATTTACCGGTTTTGACCCCAAATACACATTTTTTTGGATTAAGGCGCACTTTGTACTTTTCCAATCTTTCAGAAATAGTAGTAAGGACATCAATGTGGGCTTCTCTAGTCTTGGATTTTCCTAAGATGTCATCAACATAGTCCTCCATTATGATGTGTAGAAGATCATGGATTATGGTAGTCATCGCGCATTGATATGTGGCACCAGCATTTTTCAAACCAAAGGGCATGACTTGATAACAAAAGGTTCCCCAAGGCATGATAAATTCTGTTTTATGTTGATCTTCTTCTGCAATCCTGATTTGGTTATAACCGAAAAATCCATCCATCAAAGACAACATCTCATGTCCAGCCGTCAGATTCACTATGATGTCTATGTTGGGTAGTGGAAAATCATCCTTAGGACATGTGAGATTCAAGTCTTGCAAATAAGAACAAACACGAATGCCCCTAGATGCTTTTCCTACTAGCACAATATTGGAGATCCACTCAAGATAGTCAATGGGTCGAATGAACTTTGCTTCTAGCATCTTTTGTAATTCTACCTTGACTAGAAGTGCTACCTTAGGATGCATTTTACGCAACTTTTGTTTTACCGGCTTAATTTTGGGATCAACTATCAAATGATGTACTACCAAATTTGTATCCAATCTAGGCATATCCTTATAGGTCCAAGCAAAATTGATCTTTCATTTTTTTCAAGAATATTGTCATAGCTTTTTGTTCTTCAGGACTCAAGGTGGCAGCAATGTAGGTAATCTATGGATTATCTTCTGTTCCCAAGTTTATTGCAATAGTGTCTTCATTCAAAATGGGTGACTTTTTTGGTGGCAAGGATCTGAATGGAAAATTCAACTTTGCCTCTTCTGGTGCCTCTAGGAGGTTTTCACCAGAAGATGCATCCTTTATTTTCTCTTTTTCATCATCCAAAAGTGCCCTAGTAGGGTTTTCACTAGAGGATGTTTCTTTGATTTTTTTAATTTTTGTTTTCTTTTTCAATTTTGTGACTAAGAGAGTTGATTTGGCTACCAAAGTAGGCTTTTTCATCATATTGGATTTTATGCTCATAATCTCGAAGATTCTTAAGGAAAAAAAGTGCCATCACTGCCTCATCAGACTTACAAATGTCCAAACTTGGTGGCGTATCTTGAAGGTCCCAGTCTACCATGTCAGGGTTCTTGAGAGGTAGATCAATGGATGAAAGGTCATTTACGGTAATGGTATGGACATGATTGTTTAGGTCATCTTCAATGAATTGGAAAGGCACTTCAAAGAATTCCTCCTCTTCAGTCTCAGATTTAGGTTTGGCCAAATAGTTGTCAGCAAAGGTAACCTTAGGTTTGAGGGAACCCAAACCGCATCTTTTAGGATAGCTATTAGCTTCTAAGGGTTGTCTAATTCCATTTTCATTTGGGCCAAGACCAGTACCATGATATCCCATGCTTTCAACAATGGGAAGTGCTTTGACATATTTGTCCTTAGGAAACTCCACAGGTTCGTCCTTGCCATCATAACATAACCAATCTAAAATATTATCTTCCATGTGTTCATCACTAAGGGAAACCCAATGTTCAAATGTTGTTTTGTCAACTTGCATGGTGTCCTTATTAGTAGAGGATGGCAATTGTGAAGGCTTTCTAAGGGAATGAGGGGAGAGTGGTAATTGTCCAATACACAAGGCATTTTCAAACTTATAGTCTCCCATTCCCAAGTCAGTAAATGTGCTCTTTTTCCCTGTAGTGTTAACTTTAACATCTTTAACTTTCTCTTTTCCTTTACGGGAATTTGAACTCTCATGGGCTACTTCTGGTACTGTATGGGAAGCAGTTTCTTTAATGATAAGAGACTTAGGTATGGCTGCAAAAAACTCACTTATGGGACAAAGATTTGTTGGAGTACCTTCCAATCTTCTACAAAATTCAAAAGGTGTGGGATCCCCTAAAATTGTAACTTCTCTTCCTTGGTGCGGGAATTTCAAACATTGGTGGTATGTGGAAGGCACTGCTTTGAGAGTATGTATCCATGGTCTACCAAGCAAGATGTTATATGGAAAATCTAAATCTAGGACATGACATTCAGTATTGATAATGGCTGGTCCAACTTTGAGAGGCAACATAATAACTCCTTTTGATTCCCTTTCTCTTTCATCATATGCCTTTATAGTAATTCTTTTGCTAGAATTGAGGAGATCCTTTGGAAGTCCCAGGAAATGAATCATCTTTAATGTACAAAGATTTAGACCGGATCCATTGTCTATGAGGACTCTTTTTATTTTATGTCGTTGTATGAGGACTTCAATATGGAGCGACATATTATGGTTGGGATTGGGAGCTTGGAAATCTTTATCTGTGAAGACCAAATGTTGTTGAGTGGCAAGGTTTTCAATTATGGCGGTGAATTGGGTGGCATTAATATTATCAGGGACACGGGACTCTAAAAGGGCTTTTTCCAAGATTTCCTTATGTACAGGCGAGGTGGTAAGAAGCTCAAGGATAGATATTTGTGCGGGAGTCTTACCTAGTTGGGATAATACATCATAGCATGAAGCGGGCCATTGTGGAGTTGATGGCACAGCAGGCGTGTGTGGAGTTGGTGAATTACTGTTATTAGGAGTAGCTGCTTGCAAGGTGAGTCTTCCACGTCGAGTGGTTGCATCACAATCAGCTGCTTGTAAGACAAGGGTATTCACATGAGTGTCTACCCTTTTGATGTGACCACAAAAGGAGTCAAAACCACATATATTGTTGGTATCTATTTTTCCACACAAGGAGTCAAACCCTGATATGCGGTTAGTAGAGTAATCATAAGGTACAATGTTTGATTTGGAGGCTGATTCATATTATTGTTACCATCGTTGTGATCAGGAAATGGCTTTTGAAATATTTTCAACTTAGCATTCTTAGAGGAAGGACCTGCTTCCACTTCAATTTCTCCATTATCAACAAGGTTTTGGATAAACACCTTGAGTTTGAAACACTTATTGGTATCATGTCCTTTGACGCGATGGTACTTGCAATATTCATTTTCTTGATACCACCTAGGTTTTGGTTGATTTTCATCAAAAGGACGTGTATTAGGAAACAACATTAAGCTATGATCTACCACCTTTTGAAAGATGGCTTCCAATGGTTCACGGAAGTTGGTGAACGTCCTGTTTCGATCATAATCATGATTGTAATTGTTACGTAGAAAGAATCGAGTTCGTTGATTACCCTGGTTGTCTTGATTTGAGTTATTGTTGTTGCGGTTGCGGTAATTATTATTGCTACCTCCTCGAAGGTTTTTGACATTCGTAACACCATCGTGTGTAACACCCCTATTCTTAGACCATGATCTAGGTTTGTTATCATTGTTCAATTCATTGTGGGAAGATGAAGAACTATAATGTTTGATGGTGCCTTTTTCTAAAATTCCACTTTCAATGTTTTTACCCTTTTTGATTAGAATAGGAAAGTCCTCAGGACTCGCCATTTTCAAGTGAAAGGACATTTCAGGTATCAAATTTTTGATGAACATATCTACAAGATGAGAGTCCTCAATTTTGTATGGCATATGACTAGAAAGATGTCTCCATCTTTGCAAGAAATTGGCAAAAGTTTCTCCATTTCATTGCTTGGTATTACACAAGTCACTTAATGAAACCTGATTGTCCATGCTGTAAGAGTATTGTGCTATGAACTTATTTGCCAACTCATCAAAGGTAGAATGAGAATCCTTAGGTAGATTTATGAACCGCTCAAATGTAGGGCCTCCAAGACTTCGTGGAAAGAGCCTCTTAAGGTAATCATCACTGTATGCCACCTCTTGACACAAATTATAGAATTCCCTTACATGTGCGATAGGGCATGTTTTTCCCATATATTTGTCAAACTTTGGAATCTCGAAACCAATCGAGAATGGAGTAATAGGAACAGATTTATCAAAAGGACAAATCTCACCAAGAGACAAGTGTTTTACCCCTTTATTGTTTGTGTTGCGCACCTCATTTTGTAGTTCATGAATCATTTGAGTGAGGTGTGTTACTTCAGAGCTCGTTTGGGCTTGTGACTGCTGGGGTGGTGGAGTTGTTCCATTTGAACCACCCTGTCGATATGCACTTGTTGCATTTGGCACCGATGTTGTTACCATGGTTGTAGGCACATGCAACTGAGGTGAAGGTGTAGGCTGAGTAGAAATGACCATTGGTTGAGTTGGTGCTTGACTAATACCAAGGCCTCCTACATTTGAAGTTGTTGAGATGTTTTGTGGAGTATTAGCATATGTGGCAAAATTTGATAGAGCATTGATGAATTGTTGACAGATATCAGGGTTGGTTTGAAGCGTTGGTTGTGGTAAAGTGCTAGATGTGGGCATTGCACTAGTTGTCACCGTAGGTCCTTTTCCTTTGCTTGATGTTGGTATTGCACTTGAACTAGGTGCTAAGGGAGCACCACCTTTCTTGACTTGAGTAAATAGGATGTTCTCATCAAAACTTGTAGGAATGTTAACACCATCCTTGATCAAATTTAAGCATATGTCGGTCTTGTTTGCCTTAATGGATTTCTCCATCATCTCTACATTGTAAGGGTCTGCAAGAAAGGTCTTAACCTCACTAGAAATATCACCAAAACCAATAGGGTTTTCATCTTGGTCTACTTCTTCATCATTATCACCTGGATTGCTATTATGAAAAGGTTTTTGTGGCTCTTGGATATTAGGCATACCAAGGTTCGGATTAGAGGGAAACACATCCCCTAATGAAGTTGCAACTGTGGGAGGAAGATTCTCCATCACTGATTGCTTTGTTGATTCCCACAAATGTGTTTTGGGGTTGAATGTAAACCTTCCTGATCGTGTATTTACCATACAAGAATGGCCAAATGATGAGTGAAGGCTTATGAGAGAAATAGAAAATGAAAATGAGAGCTCTTAACCTTAGATGATTAGTGGGTCAACTACCCAAATTTGAACAAGAGAGCTTAGCTTAGCAAACAAAATGATATTGAAAGATAATAGTATCCTTTTCTTACCAAAGATAGTCAAATATGATCTTGTAGGCAAGATAAGACACCAAATGGATCACTTACTATTTGGAGACTGACTTGTGGTCCCAAATAAGTGAGGTAAGATATTGAGTGAACTGCTTACTATTTGGAGATTGACTTGTGATCCCAAATAAGTAAGACTTGAGTATCTTTCTCTCACCAAAGATAGTCAAATATGATCTTATAGGCAAGATAGGACACTAAATAGATTGCTTGCTATTTGGAGACTGACTTGTGGTCCCAAATAAGAGAATGTGATTAGGATAAGGTGTTTGCTTATGGATGTAAGGTCTAATGTCACGATAAAAAGATGTTTTTAGGTTTTTAGCTCTCTTAGAAGGAAGTTTGAAGATGGAAGAAATGGAAATGAATAAAAAAGACAAATGTATGATGGCCACTTATACGGTTGATTCAGTTTTCGTTTACAGGAAATAAGAACCTTGGGTTTAGACCTAGGAAAGCAGACCAGTTCCGCAGTTTTCTGTTATAGGTGATCCTATCGTAGCGGTCTTGCCTAGCTTCTTCTTTTTGAATGTCCTTGATTGCATAGCTAAATTGTTTATCACCGTGGTTTAGTCTCTTCCTTTCTTTGTAGACAGGGGGTTTGGACAGTTTCACTTTCTTATGCTTGGTTTGGTTGACTTTTTTGGTCATGGAAAGAACAAAACAAGACTCCAACTTTTTGACATAAAAAATAAACTCAACTACAACTCAAAACATGACTCTAGTGCAAAAACTTCCCAAAAGATGACCATGAGTCAAAGAGACCTCACCTAACCTATCTTACTGCAAAGGTTCCCTCACAACTTCACTCTTTTTTTTTTTTTTGGCTTGTTTGAAGTTTTTTTAAATTTTTTTTATTTATTTGAAAAAACACACCAAACACAACAACAATCCTAATAAGGCTGATTCTAGGTTGTACAAGACTTAGCTAAAGGGTGTCCTAGATATACACTAGGTACGTGAGGCCCAATTCTGTAGATGAAAGGAAATACTGCCACACAGCCGGGGGGAAACGGTAACCCAATCTCCTCCTTCACTTCCCAAAGGTATAAATTTCTTTGGGGCTTAGCCAAGAGTGACAATATTTACACTTCCAAGAGAGGTGTCTTTCGATTCACCTCCTGATTTTTATACTCTGCCAAAACGCTGGAGTTGAGGTCATCCCAAGGGGTGATGAAATCCCCAAGCAGGCCTCCTAATAAAATGAAAAACAAATCCACTTATTTCTTGTGCACCCAAGGTCACCCAAAGGTGCGAGGGGAGAGAATACGTAAGTGGACTTGGGGTTTAAAAGACACTTTTTCGTTATCCACAAAAATTTAGGTTTTCTACTCTAATTGAAGACATGCATGTTTAGAGCATACAAGGTTCTTTCCAACTTTAAATAACAGAAAATAAAGTACTAAAAGAAAATGCTAAAAATGAAAATACTGAAACGAAAATACTGAAATGAAAATGCTGAAAAGAAGTTAATTTTCTTTAAGGCTTTGAATGTGAGTTCATTTTAAGGCCCAAATCCAAATGTGCTCTATACTAAATGTACCCATTTAAAATGCTTCAATTTTAAATGTTACCAAGCCTTTTTTTTTTTGCACTTTAGTTCGTCCTCTAACACAAATCTTTGACCTGCAAACTCACAAAATGCTCAAGAAAACCGTTAACCGTTAGTTTAAATCTTGACAGTCACAGATGTCAATAATCGAAGATGCTAAAACACGGAGATGATGCAAACAGCAAAACACAGAGCGCAGACGACAAAGTGCAGAATGAAGACGCTAAACCGCAAAACGTAGATGCCAAAATACAGAGCGCAGATGCCAAAATGCAGAGCGCAGACACCAAACTGTAGAGCGCAGACACTAAAAAAAAAATTAAAGACGCTAAAATGAAAATCGAAGACACCAATTTCAGATCACAGATGACAGATCAAAGAGCGAGAATGACAGAGAAATAACCAGAGACAACAAAAACCCTAACGTAGATGACAGAATAAGTAATACACAGACGCAAAAAGAAAAGAAACTAATTTTTTGACGGTGGCGCAGATGCTTGTTCTCAGAGACGCTGATCTGTGGAGATGCTGATATGCGTAGACGCGCAACACAGACGGCACTGTGACTATCAGAGATGACAAAACGCTATTTTGAACTATAATGCAAAAAATTGTATTAGCAGATTTCTGAAGTGAGATCAGGGACATGGGTCCCACCGGGCATGCCAAAATGTGTGCTGGAAAAATGTACAAATTGCTAGAAGCCTAAAGAATCAAGCTAAATTAAAAATAAATTCTCAAAAGCAACCAACAAACCAAAATTCCAACCACCTCTAATACTCAACAAGGGCAGCTATGTATAGCCATTGTTGGTGTATCCTTGATGGAGGGTATGTTTGGTATGCTCTCACAAACACAACAATAAGTAAATCCCTTGTGTGGAAGTGCAAATGTCAGTGTGAGTACAAAGATGAATGTGCAATATGATCCTAGACTATATGAAAAGGAGAATACTTTCAAGATATGACTATGGAGGAAGTCACACTCAAAGGTATTCTATGAAATTATGAAAACTATCTAGAGATGCAAGCTATAACTAAATGAAAACTAAAACTAGAATGTAAACTGAATATGCAAGATGTAAGCTATAACTAGAATGAAAGCTAAACTAGAATGTAAAACTAAATATGCATGCACCACAAAAACTAAAATGCAATACAAAATTTAAATCTTATCAACTATCAAATCACTAAAATGTAGCCTATGAACTCCATATGGAACGTACCTATAATGCAAGCTCTCAATGTGGTGACTCTAGACTCAACGCGACCGCATATCGATGCAATCCAATAATCCTCTATATGCCATGCTTGAGACAAGGCTTCTATTTAAAGACTCTCAAGAAACATTTAGAGGGTGTCTAGAAGATAAGGATAAGGATAAGGATAAGGATTAAGCACCTTATCTCCTTATCTCATACCCTTGGTTGGGAGGATAAAATGATGGGGTGGCACATGTGTGTAGAAAGTTCTCAAGTTGTAGACACCATGTGCTTAAAAAGAAATGCAAAACCCTTATGATGACAACTCATAAGAGTACACATACTCTTAGGCTCATAGATTAGGATTTAAATTAAATTAAATAAAATTTAATTTAATTTAGGTCTAGAAGAAATTAATAGGATATGGAGGATAAAATAAATAAAATTTATTTTTAAAAAAAGGGAATAAATGGAGAATCATGTTAAATTAAATTTAACACATTAAGGCTAGGAAGTATTTAAATTAAATTTAAATACTTGGGCCAAAAGTGAACCTATTTAATTAAAATAATTTTAATTAAATAAGTAGAAGAATGTGACTATTATTAATTAAATTAATAAAGTCATTTGGGACAATTTTTAGTATATACAAGACCTTACTGAGCAAGGTTGGGAGTAGAAGAAATTTTGTTCATCTACCAAGTTAGGTTAGTGGATGATAATCTATCACACACTATGACAACATGGTACCTAGAATTAATGGAAAAATCTTCATCAAAATGGGCAAAATTCAACTTCATTTTCATCGTATTCTTAGAGCTAAAAAATCTCTAGGTGCATTCGAGTGACTTCAAAGTGATTTTGAGTGAATTTGTAGATAAAGAAGTTTGTTCAAAGATTTCCATTATGTAGTGAGCAACAATGGCTTCCACAAGCACAAGCACCAACAAGGAAAAATGTGGATCATAAATGCTGGTTAAGGGAAAAGAATGGAAAGCACCAAACTTTAAGTTGGTGCTTGCAGTTGCAGAGGCACTAGACCCTAATGGCACACAATCACAAATACCACCAAAGGTACTTTTAATCAATGATATCCAAACTTATTTCAAATGTTCTATTCAAGAAATAGGAACCCTAGAAATGGATAGCATGTTAGAAGAAATGTGTGTTAGTGGCTCTTTGAAACTCGAACATAAACATCTGGAGACAAAAGGGTTGACACACATCTCCCATATGCCAAGAAGCTTCCAAATAAAATGGATCAGATATATCCTTAGCTGTGTTCACAATGGTTAGCTATGGCTAGAGAAACCCATACTGATCACTAAGATTAATAGCCTTCCCATACTCAACAAATCCAAATCTACAAAGACTCTAGGTTGGGATGAACTTCGGAAGAAAACCCTAGTCGAGTGGGATGCTAGAGGCTTAAAGGTTAGCATTGTTACCGATGTTGAACTTAGATATGGAATTCATGTGATAGCTCACAAGATCTATAGTTCAAGTTGATTGAATAGTGTGTTGTGTGAGGCTATAGACCTGCTGTTTAAGGTTGTGAAGAAGAATTTGGAATATGACTCATCAAAGCTATTACTAAGGCAATTAAACAAAAACATGGGTAGTATTAGATCGTCAAAGAATAACCCTTGTAACTTTGGATCATTGCTGACATGTTTATTCTTCTATGTACAAAAATTATTTCCCTCCAAAGGTTCTATTGTATGGAGAAAGGACGCCCCCATTCTATACTAGATTAATGATTTTATAGCAGAAATGGGTGTCAATTTCGACAACATAATGGACAACTATTTTGAGGACTTCAAGGAGAAAATGAAAAATAGGTTTAGAATCCCTCCTAAACTTGTTGAAGATTACAAAGATGATTTTTATTTATGGTTGAATGCGACAAAGTATATATTCAGGCAGTCAGGCCCCAAGTTGCATGGGTAAAACCTCTACCTTATGAGGTAAACATTGATGAAACTAGAGATATTATTGAAGCACTAGTAAATGAACCATTAGATCCCAAGAAACCAATTTTTGGAACTTATGATGAGGCAAATGCCAGAATAGAACTAGAAATCAAAGTTCCCCAAGAAATCAACAAAGGTAAAAGGAAGGTTGCTAAATTGAAAATTGCTACCGAACCCCTATTATTGAGGGAAAAGGTGAGGATGAAGAAGAGGAGTAGGAACTAGAAGATATAGAGGAAGAATCAGAGGAAGAGGCTGAGCCAGTCAAAAAGAAGGGCAAGGTAATCATTACCAAGCCGCCCAAAGCCTCCACAACTATTTTCACCAAAAGAGGCAAAGGTAAGAATAAGGATGAAATAGTATTTAGCAAGCCCCAACTAACCTTCCAAGAAAGATTGAAAGAAATGGAAGAGGGAGCTAGCATCACAAATTTCAATGCATTGAAATTTGAATCAAGGACTGATGTAGAGAAAATGTAGATTAAGGAACTGATACTTAATAAGATGGAAAAATAGAAATACTCCCCAGACTATCTTGCCCCTCAAATCTCCAAAGAGTTGTTGGTAAGATTGCAACCAAGGTGGGAGTTAACCACCCAAATAGCCAAGGACATATATGAGCAATCCTTGAAGAATATTCTACCGAGTCTTTCTGAGGTAGAAATAAAGGAAACAATGAAGAACAATGAAGGTAAAATGATGATCAGATTTCACACATGTTTGATTTTAATCAAGGACATTCAGCATGTTGTCAAAGATGCAAAAAACATGTGGAAGAACATCTATCATCTACAAAATCCTAGTAATGATCTAGTGATAATCAAGGATGATGATGGCACTAGTAGTGATGAAGGAGATGACATCACTCCAAGTGCTAGTGATGATTAGGCATTAAGGTCTGATGATGAAGAAAAAGGGGAAGAAGCTAAAGTGAAAGACAAGGAGGAAGAGGATGAAGAATATGATCCAATGAAGATTGCAGCACAAGTAATTGCTTCCCTTCCTCACTCTCCACCTAAGATTGTAACATCATCAGGGTTGGAGATAGCTTTAGCAGGATTAACCACATCAGAAACATCATTCACTCATGCTTCCCCACAGCTTTGATCATCATCTATGGAAGTAACCATTACTTCATCTACTGAGCTGCAACCTTCTTCATCAGCACCCGAGCAATCAGTCACTATAGCATCAACTATGTCTACCTCCTCTGCTACACATACAGTAAGTTCTATAGTTCTTTCTACAATTTTGTCTACTCCAATTGTGAATATTCTAGTCTATACACTACCTATTTGTACATAATTTTTGGGAAGCACACCAATTTTGGATTTAGCCAATACTTCTATCAGCTTTCCTCCATTTGCACCAATTCAATTATTTTTTACGAGTCCACCTATGTCAACTATTGTCTCTGATTCCAAATCCAAGGAAGTAAGCATAGAAGTAAAACTGAAAAACTCCTCTAAAACTTATGCTTACTAGGAAACAAATTCATGATGATATAGATTTGGATACAGAAATTGTTATTCCAAAGACAGACTTGGAAAATGCCTCAGCCAGTGAGATGAGAATGGCCAGTTAGCTTCTAGAGTAGAAGGCAAGGCAGAAGCAACTCATAGAAGAAAGAGATAAAGAATATACTATAATAGAAAATGCCAAAACCATAATTATTGAAGCTATTGGTGTTGATGTTGATTCATCTCAACACATTTTGTTGCAATTAGAAGAGGCTATGAATAATTTCAATGAGGACACCTCTGGGAAAGAGAAGCTCATTGAAAAGGAAAAAAAGAAATTTGATAATAAAGTGCTTGAGAACATTGCAATAAAGTAGGTTGAACTATCTTCAATTTTGAGAAATCTTGAGCAAGCATTTACCAATGTAACATCACTTTTTGGCAAGCTCTGTGATGTTACTGAGTACACTAAGGAAGTCAAAGAAAAATTAAATAAGATAGATGTGGAAATGAAGGATAGTGCTTAAAAGTTGTATCTTGACCATAGTTCAAGCTCATCCCATCACATAAAGGTGAAATTTTTGTCCAAAATGTAGGCATAATTACTTAGAGAAGAAGCCAGAATCCAATCTACACTGATTGACATTGAAAATATGATTCTCCCAATCATGGATGAAATGAAAAAACACATTGCCTACTCAAAAACATTGATTCATGACAGCAACTTTTCAATAGTAGATCATATGATCAAATTTTCTGCAGAAGTTCAAGTGGCTCTCTCCACCTGCAAGATTTTGCAAGACAATTGGGATAAGACATTGTCTATTATTCTTGAGGTACACTCAAATTTTCTCTCACATTTTGGTGTCTCAATTTAAATTTATTATATATACATTCTCTGGCATTATTGTCAAAAGGGGGGAGATGAGATTGTTGGCAAGATAAGATTTTTGACATTGGGAATATGAGATGAATAAAGAATAAGAAAATCATTGTATAGATAAAAGCTATGCATACCATATGTATGGGGGAGATATGTGAGATATGTAAGATATGTAAATAGTAGAGTAAATCAAAATGTAATTTTTGATTCATAAGTGTTTTTTTCATTAATGCCAAAGGGGGAGATTGTTGGGATTATGATTATTTTGTCATTAGTGACAACACTTACTTATTTTTGTATGCTTACCAAGCATCCAAGTGGTTACCTTGTAAGCATTCACAATTCAATAGTTTACACTGAGCAGATGGTGGCTACCAAGAAAATTCAAACAATGTGAAGTCCAACAATGTCTACCAAGATTCTCAGTATCTATCGAGAAATGAAAGATTCAATGCAAATCAAGCAATGAAAGATTTTGTGCAAATAGAACAATGAAAGATTCAATGTTTACCGAGTGAAGCAAGGTAAACTCAGTATTTAGTATCTACTGAGTGACACTATATCTACCAAGTCACCAGTGGTTACCGAGTTCAGAACTACATCGAGTGATTAGTATGGATTGAGCCTTCACTTCTACCAAGTGCATGATGATGTTGAGTAATGTAGTGGACACCAAGTATCAGAAGGTCACCAAGTTAGTTTAGTGAACTCATTTTATTTATTATTGGGCCGACTCTGTAATGTATTTGTTTACTTGTATTTTGGCCAACCTTGTAATTTTGTAAGTTTGAGAAGTATATATGTAAGATGTATTGTAAGATATCAAACATGTATATATCAAAAAAAGAATAGCCAAGTAATGAAGAGCATATGCGAAAGATTATCAGCAACAGTTCAAGGTACACAACAAGGTCAATTCAAAGACTAAAAAGTTGCATCCATCACATAAGATGATTAATGCATAAGGGATCTTATCAGCATTTAGTTGCAAACACATCCAATGCTTCATCCTAATAGGTGAATTAGATTTTCAAATCCTCTAACAAGGTAGACTTAATAGTCTTTGTACAAATATCCTAATAGAGTGTATACTTCATTGTATGTTTGCAAATCCTCGAGCAAGGTGGACCAATCATTTGTGCTCCTAACAGGTAGATCACTAGAAGTGGTCAATGTAAGCCTTAACCAGCATGCTTTATACTACAGTATTGAAGTTTTGTGGGTATCATCCCCATCCCAGTTTTACTTTCTATTTGGATGTTTTTTGGTTCACCAAGTATTGTATTTACTTGTGTAATGATTGTTTTATGTTTCAAAATTTATGCATGCAATAGTATAGATGGATGTGTGGTAAATTAATGAAAAGTTTAAGGTTACTGATTCACCCCTCCCCTCTCAATAACATATTATATCCTAAATATTTCCAACAGACTATAATGTATCTAAACAAAAAATTTGAAGCCTTTCAAAAATTCAAGTGGTATTTGGCAAGAGTAGAAAAAGTAACTGGAAAGAGGTTGAAATGTTTAAGATTAGAAAGAGGTGGTAAATTTGTCTCTAATGAATTCAATAATTTTTGCATTGAAAGAGGAATTAAAAGACAAGTATTAGCCCTTGGAACACCATAATAGAATGGTATAGCTAAAAGAAGAAATAGATCTATCATGGATTGTACAAGAACCCTGATGATTGAAAAAAATGTTGCTCTCAAATATTGGAAAGAAGCTATCAGCACTACAATTCATACCTTGAATAGAGTATAGTTGAAGAAAACCTCAAAGAAAACTCATTTTCAACTATGGTATGGCTACAAACCTAATGTAAGTTACTTGTAAGTATTTGGCAGCAAATGTTATATCTTAAAAGAGTCTAGAAAAGGAAAATTTGATGTAAGGGTCAGAAGGCATGTTTCAAGGATACTCATGTAGAAGTAAAGCATACACATTTTTGAATTTATCTACTCATAAAATAATAGAAAGTGCAAATGTTAGAATTGTTGAGTTTTCAGAAAAGAGTGAAGAAGAAAGCAACAAAGAGCCAAAGGATTATAGAAGATTCATTTACTATCTATCTAAAAGAAAAGAAGCTTCATCTCCCTAGTCCCCGAGATCTCCTACAGTTACCTGGTTAAGTCTAAAGGACCTAAGTCTTAGTCAAAGGCTATTGAGCTAGATCAATTTGAGTCTGATGGACCCAATTCACAAAAAAAAGGACCTGAGCTTGAAACTAAAGTTCATAACGAAGACAGTGGAACTCATTCTAAACCCAAAGATCTTGTGTTAGCAAGATATGTCAGAAGGCATCATGCACCCGATCAGATCATTGGAGACAAATTTGATGGAACAATAACAAGAATAAATCTAAAAGGTACATCTTTACTTGCTAAATTTGAACCTAGAAGTGTTAAAGATGCTCTAAAAAATGAAAATTGGATTGAAGAAATGAATGAAGAGATAGAATATATAGAAAATAACAAAACTTGGACTCTTATTCCTAGACCCAAGGATGAGAATGTAATTGGCACAAAGTGGGTATTCAAAAATAAGCTAAATGAAGATAGAAAAGTTTCAAGAAATAAGGCAAGACTGGATGCAAAGGTTATTCTAAAGAAGAAGGTATTGATTATGGTGAGACTTTTTCTCCTATAGCAAGACTAGAAGGTGTTAGAACTTTACTAGCATATGCAACATATAGAGGATTTAAAGTTTATCAAATTGATTTCATATCTAAATTCTTGAATGGAATTCTTGATGAAGAAGTCTACATTTCAAATAGCCAGAAGGTTTCGTAGATCCTAGCAAAAGAGACATGGTTTGCAAGTTATTGGCTTGGTTTTTCACCATTCTTTTTTTGTTGCATTCAACAGTGAAAAACCCTAAGTGTGTGTTTTAAAATCTTGAAATTAGGTCAAGACCCTGGGTAAGATTCATGAAGAAACCCTAAAGCCTTATTCTATTTTTCCCTAGCCCTTGAAATTTTTTGAAAATAATATTTCAAAAAGAATTTAGGCAGGACAAATATACCCTCAATTTTCATGTTGCAAGGATTGCTATATATATATATATATATATATATATATATATATATATATATATTTTCATGATAAACCTGTGCTAACTCTTCTTTTAATCATAGTTATTATTTTCAATGTTTTATTTAAAAAGCCTTAATTGTACCAACCCTTTTGATTAACCATCAATCTTATTAAGTTCTATAGAAGGTTCATCCCCGCTATGAGAAAATGCATGAACTTTAAACAATGTGGGCAAGTGCTAATGTGTCACGTGGCACATAGTGATGTCATGGACCCACATTGTCAGAAGAAAATAATGACATTTTTTCATGGCAATTGTTAGATGAGATAGAACATAAAGGATGTTTTTCATTGGTTGACTTGGTTGAATGGATCCTAAAAGGAAAAGATTTTGATTCACTGTTGATCTTAAAAAGATCAATGGAGAGCACTTCCCCACATTAATAAAATGATCAAACTTGAAGTAATGCATGAAAGTGCCAATGCACCACGTGGAATAGTTGGACCACACTTTGAGAAGGCTACTAAGTCACGACATGTTATAAATCTTTGATGAATCAAAGTGCATTCATTGGTGGAACATGACATGTATATGCCAAGTTGGAAATGATGATGTCATGGGTGAGAAAATTCTAAGAGTTGATATTGTAGTCTTTGTCATTATCAAACTTGTCAGAACACATTTGATTTTTTGGTGATATCATTGGTAGGGAGAAGGTAGTGGGCTCTTTATTAATGTCTTATCTTTATGCCATTGATCTAAGGAAGATCAACGGTGAGTGCTTCATCACTTCATGAAAATGCAAGGAGTTTAACTAAAGTGGGGAATTGCCGAAATGACACATAACTCATAGTGGCATCATGAGTCCACCTTTCTTAGAGGTAATAACTAATTCTCTGTTGTGGCACTTGTTAGAGCACATTAGTTTGAAAGGTGATATCGAATTGGTCAAGTTAGCTAACTAGACATTACAAGGATACAAAATTTTGTTATTGTCGATATGTGCAAGATCAAAGGTTAGTGCTTACTCACATTATGATGTTGCATGACATTTAAATAATGTGGGGTAGCACTAATCTGACATGTGGTGAGGTGGGACCAATTGTGATGGATATGTGCTGAGTTGTGTCAGGCTAGAAAGAGGTGCTAAAGCTTAATGCCAGTTGGATCTTAATAGTAAAGGCTATACTTCAAAGATGTTTGGATCCTCATGACCATAGATTTTTTTGGGATAAATGGCCAATGCTTACCCGCATTAAGAAGATGCTCAAACTTTAAATAATGTAGGGAAGCAACTATTTGACACATGGCCAAGAGTTCTAAAACTTTAAAAAAGTTTTCTTTTTTCAAATAAAGTTGTCTGATGTTGTAAGATCAATGGATGAAATTCAAACTTGAAGCATGATATGAAATTAATGGCTAAAGGGAATTAATGTGCCTCAAAACTCCTTCGTATGATTTCAATGCCCTAATATAATTCACAGTTTTACCATTATTAAACCACATAATTGTGACATGCTATCAGAGTGCAAGGGTTTTTTGGATCTAGGGCACAAATTCTACAAAGTGTTTAGCAAAATTATAGCAAAATTCCACAAAGAAAGAGGTACATTTTAGTGAGTAAGTGATCTGCAACTTTTGAAAATTAAGAAATTGGTGTTGTGAAGTTTAAAGTTTTCAAAAAATGCCTCCACAAAAGGAATTCTCTAGACACATTGACTATCTCAAGAGGTCTTTCTATGAAAATTTTCTTTAACAATTTCCCCATCTGTGCATGAAATAACAACTAGTAGAGATTTCATTCCAAAGAACCCTAGGTTAGTGGTTGCTTAGGGTTTCTATGATAAAGAAAATAATTTAAGAGATACCCAAATTTCCATGGGAGGGTTAGAATTATTCAAAAAATGTTTTTTTGAAAGAAAATTAGATACCCCTTTAAGTAATCTCTAGGAGTTCAATATTGGAAAATTAGTAGTCTCTGAGGTTTTCTTTGATAGTGATCTATTGGTTGACTTGACTAAGAAGTATGATCATATCACTAGATTTGTGAAGAACTATGTTGGAGAAAATATTTTTAGTGTTTCTCCTTAATTGACTAGTGAGGTTTTGAACCTCAACCCTAACCATGTTGTGCATGAGATTATTGACATGGATGACCTTCAAGCAATGTATGATGCATAGAGAGTGTACCTAAGAGCAAGGCCTCTGCAACAACATTTCACCATAATTGGTACATTACCCTTGGTCACACCTAATACCCTAAAGCCACTGATGAGGAAATACTTTAATCCAATGGCTAAAACTTTGTACTTCACCCTATGCCAAATCTTTGGGATAGATGAAGGGGAACACATCCAAGGCTCCATTATTCTCATTATGGCTCAAACATTGCAATTTAGAATTAGCACTATTCTAGATTTTGCCACTTTCCTTGCACAAGAAATTCATAATAGTTTGGTAGGAATATCAAAATGAGAGGTAAACAAACCCTTTTTTTGGTACTACCTACTCATGCATGTATTTATTTTCAAGGGAGTTACCCTTTTCTCTAAAGGTATGGAACTGGAATTGACAAGGGATGGTGAAAAGTTACTGGTCCAGTTATGGAGTGTTGATATGACCCAAGAGGCCAGGAATGCTAGTTATGTTAGATTTGATAGATATTTTGCATCTAGGCTTAGATTACTTTGGAGAGGGGATAGCCCTAGAATCCCACAACCACTTTTGGAGTTGATTAGACCTAAAGATAATGCAAAAGGACTCTTGGTTAGTCACAATTGGGGGGATATAATCCCATATAATATTTCTATAGTAATTAGAGTATATGGTTTCTTGGGAAAACCTCATGTCCTACCTTTTCATATGCCTTTGAACATAGGGATAGTAGAATTACTCTGGCAAATTGGAACTATTGAAGAAAGGGATATGATTGGTAAGGGTAAGTGCACCTTCTTCCCAGTTGTTACTTTGGTGTATGATTTTTTTTTTGTGAGGAAGGGATGGAGACATCTCAATTTATTTTTGAATAAGTACAATATGGTAGAATCCCATGCAAGGTACATTAACCTAGAGGGATTCTTTGATCTTTTAAGAGAAAGGACAAAAGCCACCCGTATGACACAACAAGTGTATTTCCTTGAAGATATTATTATAAATATCTTCTCCTTATAGGAACAAGAGGTGGGAAAGAGAAATGGGTAGTATTCAATAAAATTTTGTAATTCATTAATGCATTTGACTCTAATTATGATCCTTTGAAAGACAAAAAATATTGGGGAGCCAAAATGCATGTTTTGATGAATAATTTTGCTGCAATAATGCAAACTAAGAATGAGAAAAAGGATACATATGTTAAAGCCTATCTTGATAAATTACCTAAGGTGGAGAGAAGAATAAATAGCAGAATGATAGTTTCTCCAAGTCAATATACATTGCAGAAGAGGGTAGGGTACATAGTAGTTCAGAACATACAATAGGTTCCCCCTCACAGAAGACCAAGGATAGAGAGCCCACCTGTAGCTAGCATTCTAAAGAGGTAGAAACTAGAACAAGGATCCTCTTCTCATGTAGAAGAGTATTCCCCAACTCAAACCCCAATCAAAATAGAGGACGAAGCATCCTTAAGAGAGAAGCTAAGACAACTTGATGGAGAAAGGGATGTAATTATCACTTTTGTAGACATGGAAAGAGGAGTGCCTCAAGAGCCTCCTATGCCCTCCTTAGATCTCATAGTTATTGATTATCAAGGTAAGGAGATAGACCCAATCATTGCTCAAGCTTCTTGGAAGTTTATAAATGATGAAAATTTTGTTAAAACTAGGTCTTTTACACGATTTTTATGGAGAAGGAATATAGGAAATTTTGAGAAGGTATGTAAGAAAATAAAGGTAGAGCAACTAGACAAACCAAATTCTATTATCAAAGAGGAGGTAAAATCTAAATTTTTGAATGATTTTTCCCAATTAACACCTGAGGTTAGGAGGTAGTTAGTTAAGGAGTTAGTGGTCCTAATTTTTCTTGAGTGGGACATAGCTAATGCTATGATCTTTGACTCAATTATAAAAAAGAAAATTGTACAATATAAAATTCAGCGATGATCATCAAGCCCAAGTAATTTGATCAATTGGAAAAATTGGTACTCTTGCAATATATAGGGCAGATGAAGTGAGTTGCCAAATTTTTTTTGGAATGACTTTAGAAATGTTAAAATTTGGGAATATGGTATCTAGAAAAGAACAAAGTAAGTTCTTAGAACTTAATGCTAAATTTGAAGAAGTTCTAAAGGCCCATGAGGAAAGGGGAAAATAGATATAGTTACTAGAAAATCAGGTATCTGAAATAGACAAGCAACTTGGGAAGAGAAAGATGGGAGAATCTAGCAGGCCAGGAATTGTATATCCTTGGCCACTAGTTGAGCTATTTAAGTAAACTCCCATTGTTGAAATATCAAACACCCCATAGAGGCTTGAATTCTACATTGAAAAATAATTTGAAGAAGAAAAGAATAAATTATATGCAATGCAAATAGAATTGAATAATCAATATGAAGAAAAAATAAGGCAAGTTGTTATGTACTTGGTAGATAGAATCAAGTGGCCAACATTTTATGATCAGTTGGCAAGAATTGTAGCTATTTGGGAAGAAATAAAAGTTAATGAAGGTAAATTGATACCCATTGTATAGAAGTGGAATGAAAGAAACAGTGACATTACCACTATGTGCATATCTGTCATCCAACTGCCATGTCACCAAATAGAAAAGATTTTTTATCTACTCAATAAGCTGAAAGATTTTGATAACAAACAAGTTTCTATTTAGAAAAGAATAAAAATTTGCTTCTCCAAGTATATAACTAAGAAGTTTGCCATTTTTCCTAGTGCTCTCAAAAAGGTTGATAGAATTAAAAAAAAGGAAGAATGGAAAAAGGAATTAGATGAAATATTTTGCTAAAGAATGAATAATGTTGTAAATAAAAAGGGGCATCTACTATGGGCAATGATCAATGAAGAGCTGGTCAAAGTATAATTATTTTACAATATTATCAGGAAGGATCTCATTGAAATATGAGCAGATGGAAATTTTGTAATAAAGATACAAAGGGAAATCCTAAACTTTTATTGGCCTGATGACATTGCTTTCAACAAGTGGAAAGAGAAATTTATGTCTATAGAATAGATGGTAGAAGATGATGGGGTAGAAGAAGATGCAGAGGTAACTATTACTTTAATAGTCCACAATAAAGACAATGAGAACTCCCGAGTCAAGTTAAGCTTGTAGGTAATAGGATAGGACACATCACTCTTAAGCCTAATAGCCATGTACTCTAAAGAATCATAATAACATGGGAGTAAATCATTGATTTCACAATTTTGGAGGTGTAATAGAAAAGTGGTTCACTCAAAAGAATATTTTGATGTAAAAGTATTTTTATTACACACCTTTTTGTCTTTTATGACAACAAACACTTATAAAAAATCTTTTGTCTATAAGATAGTTATCAATTCTCTATACCTAAAGCTTGTTGCATCTCACACTATATAAGTCATATTCTAAGGCTAGAGAAGCATCCAATTTCTAATACAATTTTATTTTATATTGACTATGGTTCTATAAAGTTTAAAGGTGCAAAACTTATGATGTATATTCTCTACAAATACTTAGGAATACATTGATGTTACAAGGGTCTAATGTCTTTTCTAGTGTGATTCTAAGCTTTTTTACAATTATATACAAATTTTCAAAGGAGATTAATACAAAACTGAACTATCCTTGTTGAATTTTGTCTCCATTGTTATTACCTAGTTATTCTGATATTGTGTGAGTAAAGCTTGTCTAGTTGAATGAAATTCACTTAGATTGTATGTCAATTCATTATTGTTATTGATCCAATGAATTAAGTAAATACTTTAGTGAATCTGATAGGGTTTCTATGGTAATAGAAAGAATGTTTGTAAGAATGAATTTCAGCAAGGATAGTTGATAGTATTGGTTGTAATGCAATCAATTAGATCTATAAATTGAAGTAGACTCTGAATCCCAATGGAAAAGGCAGTGATCTAGTCAACCTAGTCTGCAGATAGATAGATTATGAATAAGCACCAAGCTTAAAATCAAAATCAACTTTGCTTTACTATTTGAAGAGTTTCAAAGATGGTTAACACTTATTTTCATGTAATCTCTCAGCCTTAGTTAGCTACTTTTTCTAGAAATATTTGCAAATCTGAGAAGAATTACAACCAAATCTGCTGATAAGGGATGTATATCATTTAAAAATTTCAAAGAATGAATAAACTATATATATATGTCAAAGATAGAAGATGAAAATCAAAATGAAACAAATAAAATTCTATAGAAAATAGTTCCTAGTTTTGTTGAAGTTGGATCCAAATATATGCATATAAAATTGTTAATAGGAATTAGCTAGTCCTTATATTTGTAAGTATTATTATCTTGGTATTGAGCCTTTTTTGTTTAATAGTTGAAAAACACCAACACAAGTTACACAAAGCATTATATGGTCTCAAGAAAGCACCCAGAGCTTGGTATGAAAGACTTCATAATTACCTAGTATAGATTGGCTTTCAAAGAAAAATGATAATACTAGTCTGTATGTCAAGGAAGGACCAGATAAGAAGATTATCTTGGTAGAGATATTTGTTGATGATACTCCATTTACAATAAATGATGACTTGTGCAAAGCATTTTCAAAAGAAATGAGTAAAGAGTTTGAGATATCTATGTTTGGTGAGATAAAATTCTTTGTTGAACTATAGATATAGTAGAACAAAAATGGTATCTACATCACTTAATCTAAATATATCAAGGAGATATTGAAGAAGTTTGGAATGGAACATTCAAGACCAATTGAAGCCCCTATGTCTACTAGACATAAGCTCTCCAAAAATGATGAATCTAAAGAAGTAGATCAGACCACATATAGATCAATGATTGGAAAATTGTAGTATGTAGTACATATAAGGCCTGATATTACTCTAGTAGTTGGAATTGTAATGCCCCACCTGGAGATCCTTGGAAACAAGGATGAAATACAAGCCAAGAATTTCTATTTTTTTTATACAAGTATGAATGCACATGAAAACATCATACAGGGATCACAATAATCACAACAGAAGACTTCACCACCATCCTGGCAACCAATGAATCTCCAAATGCCACTACCAAATTGACACACACAAACAAAGCAACAACAACAACGCACATGATGAGGGCACAAGAAATGACCACTCATCAACAAAACACCAAGCTAGGGTAAAATGCAAAAACTTGAAATCTGGCTAAGCTTGAAATTCTAAAGCCCTAAAAATTGGCTAAGTCTGGATTTTTGAAGGCCTAAAATTTCCTAGAATCCATAACTTATCTCTGAGAGGTCTGAAACCTATCTCAAATGATTTGTCGCATATATTAAAATATATCTTACGTATAAGAAATTAAATATACATCATCTTATACTTAAACGATATATTTTAAACTCCAAGAGACAAAAATAGAAACACGAAAACTCGATTTCAAGAGAAACTGACAGAATTCAAAATGCAACAGCATAGGGTCGAAGAACGCCCAAAAGGGTATCCAAAACCATTCTCAAAAAGTTTGAATCATGAAGAAAAGTGCCCGTTGCCGGCACGCGCAGGTTTTTCACAAAAATTGTGTGACACTTTTTACTAAGGGAGGGTGACACTTCTCCTTAAGGCGTGCGACACTCTTCCAGTGTTGTATGAAATTTCTCAAGAAGGAATGCAACACTTTTCAGCATCGTACGACATTTTTCAAAAAGGCGCGTGACACTCTTCTAGTGTCGTATGACATTTCTCAAGAAAGCGTGCGATAATTTATAGTGTCGTACGACATAGTTTACATGGGCGTGCGATACTTTTTAAAGTGTCGCACCATGCTGAACAAATGTTGCCCATAGAAAAAAAAAACACTCCCAGAAGCAAAAAGGGACCAAAATAGAGCAAAGAACCTCCACACCAGGGAGTACCAGATCTACGCAAATTGAGGAATGAACACTCGAGTGCAAGAATAACATAGAAAGAAGAACATCTATCCATCTAAACTATAGCAGCAAAGAACACACTGAAATAACATCGTAGAGAGTTGAACAACCAAACTAAGTATGTGGTTCCTCCCAACCGTCAATAGCATCATAAGACCATCATGGATCGTAGCCATCCCCCGCGCGTAACATTCCAAGCCATCAACCAGATCATCGATACTGTCATGATAGGGACATCACTACTAAAAATATGCACAATATCAACATAAGGAAATCTAACATTCTAGTGATAATGCATAAGATAATCCTACAGTAGATAACATCACCTATCACATGCTAAACAACAATAAGCAACATATATGCTAATACAACAATTCACAACATCTAATCATATGCTAAACATCATAATAAGGGAATGCATCAAATAAAATAACACCATCTAAACATGATATACAAGCATCCCAATGAAAGCACAAATCACAAGAAAGCATACTATGGAACCCGAAGTACCAAGTGAAAACATCTAGCAACGATCGCACCAGGACAAAAGACCATCTTTGTACACTAGTCCCTAGCAGTGGTGAAGGTAGCTATGCCTCCCAACCACATAGCACCCATAGGTCCACACCCGCCATGCTAATGGAGATAATGATCCAACCCAAAACACACAAAAGAACATCCATGGCTAACACTCATGCCAGATAGTATGATGGCTGAACTAAGAATCCAAGACAATGCAACGAGTACAGGTCCTGGTCAGACACTCAATAGGCTACTATGTAGGGACTAACATCATGGAGAGTTGCTTGGCATCAAAAAGCCCAAGCTAGGACTTGTGTAGATTCAACATCCCTCAACAGAAGGCTCTTGCACCCCAGACCTTTTTATTATCTTAAGTTTTATTATCATTCACACATTTATTTAATTATCACTTATATAAAACTTCCTCTGCCAACCCATGATGCCATGATCGTCAAGCTGTGAGATAGAATCCCCCTCCATATGCTACCCTACCCTACCCATGCTCATCCTACAACAAGTGCCCGTGGGCATGCATACTCCCATCCAAACACTAGTGATCATAACTTTCGGCAAATCCATAGAATATTGAGCCTCGCAAGTCACCCAACAAATGTATGCACATGTACTCGTCTGTGGTGCACCACCATCATGAAGATCATAACACAAGGACAGGAATGAGAACACAATGCAAAGAAACACCCAATCGAAAGAAACACAGGAAGGATGGATTCTACACGAATCCCAAAGCCAAAAAACCATACATCATAAAATCACTCAACCAACCTCAATCTGAGAGTATGGATTCTACACGAATCCCAATTATGCAACAAGACCAAAAGTCATGAACTTACTCAACCGGCCTCAATCCGAGAGTATGGATTCTACACGAATCCTAGCATTCACGAAACAAAAGCAAAGGTCCAACAAAAACCATAACAGGTATAAAATCACTCAACCGAACACAACATCGAGAGTACGGATGCAACATGCATCCCAATGCAACATAAAAGTGCAAAAGTGGTCTGACTGATATCCAAATAAATCATCAAGGTCCACGATCCACATTGTGCCAAAAAAACTCGAGAAAATAGGGTGGCACACAAAATGAGGTAAAAATCCCAAAATTTGAAAAACTTCAAAATTAAAACCCATTTGGCCTTTGGGTTCAAAAACCCCAAAAATTTAAAAATAAATGGAATCAAACACTATATGCAAAAACGGCCAGCATAACAGCATAAAATTCCAAACCCTCATCCCAAAAAATAAGGAAATGTTCATACCCACCCAACCGGGTAGAACTAACATACAGAAATGGAAAGGAACACTAGTTCTTAGCCTCCAAAAAAATGGCTACCAAAAATAGAAGCAGAAACAGAGCTGAAACAATAAAATGGAAAAGCCCTACCTCATAGCCAAAAGGGCAAAACAAAAAACTGAATCATAAAATAAAACGCTTGTAAAAGTGGCTAAAAATCATGGCAATCCAAGGTTTCCCTGAGCTAGATCCAACGAGCCTAACCTCGCAACGATCCCATGCCCGTAGCTCCCACAACTAACAAAACACTAAATCCTCATGAAGAAGATTTTGGGTTTTACTCTCCAACTTTCTAATTCAAAAGTGAGAAGTGAGGAATTAAATTCTTTTTTGGATACTTATTCACTTTTCGAGTGAATAATCGATTAGGGCAAATAACCAGCCAACCTAGTTAAACCCCGAATCGACCCAGATGAAAATAGGCTATTCCTATAAATAGGAATTCATCTATGGCAAAGCTGTCAGAAATTAAAATAAATCAATTAAAAAGCTTGAAAACCCAAAAACACATAAATCTCCTTAAAAACTTTCGTAACAATGCGAACCTCTAAATACATAGACACGCTTACTGGTCTAATCACATGATGCAAATGAGTTTGGATTAAATAATCACCGAAAGGTTTAATTTAAACATTAATAAAGGATACGTCAACCATATAAGGATGACATTGGTAAAATATGAAAGGCTAAATCACTAACTCCATGTGCCATTGCCAGGGATATAAATCCCGCACACTAAACAACACGATCAATTGCAATTGCATATAATAACATAGTTGAAGCAATAAATGCATTAAATCACCTAATTTAACCATTTATTTAATTATATTAAAATAATCTATTTACATCACTCATGTTCGCATAATGCATAACAATGCATGAATGAAGTAAATAACCATAGCATTAAATCCATCACATAACATAATCAAAGGTATGTCCAAATATTAGATAACTAGATATCATCATAAAACACACTGTCATCTCAAAAAAAAGGCATCGTCATGCAATATGATTAACTGAGCAGCATAGTAGTCTAAAATCCATGATACTAGAATCAAAGTGTAACATCTGACCCTTAGGTCATCTCAAATGTAAACATAACATGAGTAACAAATATCTCTCTAATCAGAAGTAAAACAAGGTAAATGTCCGCAACACATAACCAAATAATCTCACATGAACAATCCATTTAATTACTTAAGCATTTAATAATGATTGATTACTCTGCATTAAAAAGGCACTTAAAACACATAAGAAAACAAATTAATAAACATGACTAACCACTGCTATAGGAACCTAGTGCAGTGTTAGCATGGTAATAGAACATAATGCAATCTCTGTACACATCTCAAGGTAATCACAGAACAACCTCATGATACCACATCGATCTTGGTAACCACTGGCACAAACCTCAGTGAACCAAAAATCACATCATAATCTCAAAGATTAGTCAAAATCATAATCAAAGCAACTGATACAGAAACATAAATCCAAACACCTCAATAGTGTAGACCACCCAGGATCACAATCATGATCCCATCACAACAAAAGATCATCAAGATTGCATCCATCAGGACGACTTACAAAAGTCAAATGGGAGAGGCACTACAGGAATAGTAGCAAGATTTTCAACTAATCCTAAAGAAAATAACATGATCACAATCAAGAGAATCATGAGATATCTAAAAGGTATTGAAGACTATGGCTTATGGTATAAACTTGGAGGCAATTTAGACTTGAAAGTATTTACTAATGTTGATTGGGTAGGAATCATTAATGATAGAAAAAGCACTAACGGTGGAGCATTGTTTCTTGGTAATTTAGGCTAGTGTCTTGGACAAGCAAGAAACTAAATTGTATATCTCAATCCACAGCAGAGCCATAATATGTGGTAGCAATAGTTAATTGTTCTAACATTGTTTGGTTCAAATAATTGTTGGAAGGAATGAGGTAGAGATCAAGGATCCAATATCATATACTATGATAACACTAGTGCACTCAATATATCAAAGAATCTAGTGATGCATACCAAAACAAAGCACATTGCTATAATATATCACTTCTTAAGAGAGAAATTGCAAGATAAAGAAGTTAGATTGGAATATGTCAATATAAAGGAACAAATTGTAGACATATTCACCAAGCCATTACCTAAGGATGCATTTTTGTATCTAAGAGGTAAGCTAAGGGTAATTCTCCTATTTGAAGCTCACTAAATAAAGTTTAAATGATGCATAAACAAGAGCTACATTGAAGATAAATTAGTTGGTGTAGAATTGATAAGGGAATATTGCAAATGAATCAATACTTAAGGTACATTGATATTAACAGAGTTGTCTTTGGCATGTTTTGTCAAAAAGGGAGAATTTTACTATCAAATCTCTTAGAAATTTTGGAACAAGAATAAAATAAGGAACTAAAAGAGAGAAGCTTGTTGTAAGAGGGAGAAAGTTTTGAATGAACTTGGTAGTAGTTGTTGTAGATAGAGAAGAATCTAGTGAAATGAAGAGATCATGCTAACAAAGGGAGTTCTCAAGAATGAACTCAAAATTTCATTGTGTTATGACATGTTGTGTTGCCATCAATTTCAAAGAGGGAGATTGTTGGATGCAATTGATTAATTATGTATTATCTTTGATGCTACACAAATTTTATATCATTATTAGTCAGTATATGCCAAGCTCACTCGGGCAACAAAGAAAACTTTTTGTGTCTACCGAGCATTCCTATGGTTGCCTAGTTCATAAGGTAATGTCTACTAAGCACTCAGTTAATGAAGGAAAGTTGGATGGAACCAATGCTAACCAAACTCACTCATTTGACAAAGGATTTTTGCAACTTTTTAGTGTTGACCAAACTTATGTTGGTTAGCATAAGAAATTGTTACTAACTTGGATTCTACCAAGTTGGG